>OZ038478.1:112443097-112875597 GCA_964036315.1 Acanthosepion esculentum
CGGTTACATTTACGTGTTTCGGAGTTGAAATGTCGTCTTTAGCGGAATAATTTACAATTTTACATTAGCGAGACAGAATGTGATTCACGTTACGCAGCTAAAGGATTACTTTTTACTTTAACTGTATCTTTATATGAACAGAATGTTAAGTAAATTCAACTCATCATCTATTTAATTGTATCTGCACGTAGTGGACATTTTATTTCAACTGACCAAGGGCCAGTAGCCAGCCAAATCTCCATAGTACTGAAATGACTGCAAAATGTTTTAGGCGCTTGTTTATTCGGAAGGTTTAACTTCAAGCAATTGTATTAACTACAAAGAATCTACGTTTGCCAAATAAAAACAGAACTCGTAGCTATAGCATGAGAGTGTAATTAGATTGTTACTGTTAAATTCCCTATGGTTACAGTATCATATGTACTCTAAGGAGAAAACAACAGCAAAATGTTATCAATAATTACATCTTGAGAATCAACATTTGATAATTAAAAAACTATATGACTATAAAATTATATATAATAAGTATTTGATATTATAATATCCGAAAAACTATGCAAAATACAATGCGTAAAAACCAGTTGGATGTTTATTATTATTATTTTTTGTTGACGGTTCACACCCAACAAGCATTATAAAAAAACAATTGTATATTCAAGGAACATGTCGGTAGATAAAAGAATATGAAATATATATAAATCATTTTTAACCATTTCGTCATCAACTTCCGTTTTTTAATCATTGTCAATGTTACCAAGGTCAGGGAATAGGTGCTGCCCTTTGATCTCAGCGATAATCATTAATAACAAAAACATTGATGTTGTCCTTAACATAAAAAGTAAGATATAATTTCGAATCGCAAAATATAATACAGCAATTAAAAGAACATTAATAAAAAAAGAGTTGTAACAAGAAATATACGTTACCGTAAATTGGTAATACCGAAATATAACAATTAAAAATAGTTCAACCGGTTTATCGGTTCTCTCTCGAAAATTGACAACAAAAAAGGGCACAGTCACTAAAAAATATACAACGCTCGATTATGCAAGCAAAAATATAACATTAAAAGCTATTTTACCTTTAATCCCCCGACCACTTGTTTTGCTTACGGAAAGATGGTTCCTTGAATTTATTAGGATGTTTCTGAACGAGTATGGTTAGTATTAAAGAAAAAAATGTGACTATTTTGCAAGCCTATACAGATTAGTACCCTGTAATGTCTCGTCTATTTACGCTTGCCGTGGAAAGGTGAGATGAATGCGAGATTTGTTAAACAAATTTCAATTGGTATAAAAGTTCCATTGTGGCACCACACTGATCGCGTCTCAGCAACGCGACGATAAACAGAAGAAAAGTTTGGATAACTCGACTGCCTTCGTTCTAAAAACGCAATCTGATACAGCTGTGCAGTCTCACGTCCATTACCATTCACACGGCCGTTTCTAAAACTCATATCTACCCGCTCACGATATGAATATCCTGCCATTGTTTATCTCACGACTAAATACATTAAACGACTAGCCACGAAATGTACACGAATTACAAATATAAGCTAGTCTTCATGGCGGCACAGTGACATCTACCGTATCATTTAAATTTAATAACTCCAAAACGAAGTATTTGCAGACATATGTTTATATGGACTTTTATACTTATATATATATACAGAGAGAGAGAGAATAAATCAACAAAAGTAAACGAAGAAACGCCGTGATTTACTAAAATCAGTTACATAAATTGGTAAAACACGAAATTCCTTGAGACGAATGTGGCAAATTTCGAAAGTAATCGGGAAAAAATTCATTCAAATGAATTTTATCGATTACATAACACAATTAATTTGAAAACGCTAATAAAACATTTGATTTATATTGTTCGGACTATTGCCCTCATCTTTATCGCCATATGGACGACGTTTCAGCCATTGCAATTTACGAACTTTTCCAGGTGACTGGAATTTCGAACTGAACCCTTTATTTCGTCTACCGTCTTGTTCGTCTAGCATGATGCCGTGTTTTAATATGACAGCTCCCTGAGGCATCTATGAATACAACACCCCTCAACATCGAACCTATATTTTAACTTTTCTGCTTGAGATTTGAACTGTCTTTTGATTATTCAAAAGAAACATTCACATAAGACTTTAAAATCTGGATCCCCCTCCTACTTAACTCTTTAATAATCAAATGTATTGTTTTCTGTTTCCAAAAGTAAATCATTTTCGTCGAAAGTTACCGAACATTACGTGATGACGGGATAGAAAAATTTTAAGTCCCAAAACAGAGAAAGTTTCGTGTCGCAATGTAAATTATTTTTAAAATAAAAATATCGTTAATATATATATATATATATATATATGTGTGTGTGTGTGTTTGTGTGTCTGTATGTCTGTGTGTCTGTGTATGTGTCTGTGTCTGTGTATATATATATATATATATATATATATATATATATATATATATATATATATATATATATATATATATATATATATATATATATATATATATATCCTCTATGTGGATTGAGTACTGCATTAAAAGAAAATTAACGTTTGGTTGAATTGTGTCTCAGTTGAATGTGTTATATTGCATGTATATAAATATAAATACATATATATATATATGTGTGTGTTTGTGTGTGTGTGTGTGTGTGTTAGTGGCCCGAAATCTCTGACTTTTGTCCATTTGAGATAAACGATTGTACTCTCAGTAAATGAGGCTCTATGCTTTGAATGTCTACTAGGACTCGTTCACTCCAGATCTCAAATGAAAGATTTATATAAAATCAATTTCCAAAGTGTATGAACAAATAGCTCATTTCCTCAATCGAGGAAGTACCCGACCCACTCTGGTAGGCTTTATATTTGCATGAATCACCACCAAAAGTGTCTATTGCGGCCATATCTGTGATGGACCTGCTCAATCCTCAATTTCCAGGTTTCATAGCCTACAAAATCGTTTGCCCGTTCTTGTAGCAGAAGCTTATTGCTACTCAGTCGCTCTTGCCATTGCAAATTTTCCATTCTTTAGTTTCAGCAGTCTGAAATTGAGTACACATTTGAAAATCGGAATTTCGATTGAACATTTTTCTACAAAACTAATACTTTGAGGTTCTATAATAAAAGTTATAAAAGGCTACCCTCACTGAATATCGATATACAGAGGACATGTTTCCGACAAATATTTTGTCCGCTGGTTTTGCAATATAAGATTGATAAATATCTGTAATTTGTGCGAAGTTTTAAAATCTTCCAACAGAAAAACATGTTTATCAGACAAACTGCAAAATATTAACGGAAGAATTTCTCGATATCTATTTTAATATAAACATAAAAGAAGAATGAATCAATTATGTTAGATGGAGTTTTCTTCACGAAAACATAAAAGGATTTACAATTTTGATGAGTTCTTCTTTCGTCTTGCTTTTTCTTTTTTTCATAAAACGTTATAGAAATTGAAAAATAGTGATGAACTAATTGAATATAAAAATGGGGAAAAACTATACCAGAAATGTTTCGGACATTCAATTTCACAGGGCGTATGCTCTAGAACAACAGTTGTCAAGCGATTTTGTTTCATTTATTATTGTGGCCTTTTACTAAATCAATATGAGCTTAGTAAATATCTAAAGAACGCTCCCCAGTAGGGTGTGGTCTAGTTAGGCTGTCTTATATACCTGTTTCATAAAATGTGTTCGCTTCTGATTAGGTGCTTCACTGTGCCGAGGTAACTACCGGCGTCAGATTGTAAGAAAACATGCTGCTTCTATATTTTCATTTATCTTTTGAAATTGAACACATTACAATCGGTATTATTATTACAATGAATTTCTCTCTTTTTTCATAGACTACAATTTAAGTATTGTTTTAGTTTTTTTACCTTTGTAAAAATGTAAAATGTAAAATCAAAAAGAAAAAAGTTAGAGCACCGCACCGACGTGTTAGTGGGAGGGTGATATTGATCTGACTAGAGAAATTATAATTCAACTCCACAGAGTCGAATGGAATATTCTAGCAGTATTCTTTACAGCTGGTCAAAGATTCCATCAAGTAAACACGCATGTCCTTAAATGTATATATTGAAGTTACTTTTACATTTTAATCCTTTCTATTCTTTACAATGTCTTCTCCACCTATCCTATTTCGTCTTCTAATCTTTGCAAATTAGTCAACTAGAGGGATGGTGAAAATGCAGGAAAATTCGGACTAGGAACCAAATGCAACCGAATGTGTACTCCACCATACAATCAGTCTAATGAGCCGCATAGCAAAACTCATTATCTGATCTGATGAATAGAGGGCGCAGCGGAATCAGGCCTAAGATAAAAGTGCGGGTTCGTCAAAGACACCGGAACAAGGAACGCGATATTTATGCTCAAAATGTTATCAGAAAGATCAATACAAATGCAGAAGGACGTGTTTCTGTGTTTTATAGATTACAAATAGGTGTTCGTTAAAGTACACCACAAAGATCTTTTACAGCTGCTCAACCTTGTCATATTTTTAAAAAATCATTACAATGATCAAGAATCTATACTGGCAATAAACCACCTGTATACGAACAGAAAATAAGTTCCGCAGATATACAAAATAGAAACGGTTTATGAAAAGGGTGTGTCTTTTCACCGGACTTATTTATTCTATAAAGCAATACAACTATGAGAGAATTAGAAGTCCTATCAGGATTCATTATTGGCGGTCACAAGCTTAACAATATAAGATATGCAGATAACTCAATGATAATAGCAGACACGGAAAGAAAACTACAAAACCTCCTACAGAATTTAGCGAAAGAAAGCGAGAAGAAAGAACAAAGTATAAACTACAAGAAGACAGAATGCATGGTAATCAGCAAAAGGATGAGCCAAAATTACATATCTTGAATACTAAAATTAAGTAAATATCTGGTATAAGTGATCTAACAGTGGGCGTAAAATGCGACAGTGAGAACTGAAGATGTATTGGCATGGCCAAAAATGCATTCCAAAAGCTAAGAAACAGCTTAGAAACAAAGAAAAGAATACTGAACTGTGTTGTGATATATGCCCTCCTATACAGCAACGAATGTAGGACAATTTTCTTAAACATGAAGAAGAGACATGAAGCAGCAGAAATGCTGTTCTACAGAAACATGCTGAGGATACCATGAACCGAACATGCGAGCAACTACGAGGTTTTATAGAAAACAGAAACAAAAGGAAAACGTATATTTAACATCAGGAAGAAGCAGTTGAAAGTTATGTGGCAGTTAATGAGGAAAGAGTGCTTGGAAAACCTATACTCATAGGACAGATTGGGGGAAAGAGGGACAGAGGAAATCTACGTGAAACATAACTGATGAGCTTGAGTAAATGGATGGTAAAGTAGGGTTTGGGGAAATAGCAAAAAGGCAAAATATATTAAGGTCTATAAGGGACAGGATGACGTTCATAGCCATGATTGCCTACGTCGTGAAGGAACACAGCACATAAAATAAAAATTCAACTCAGTCCTTGTATTATAAATATTTATTTCTTCTTTGGGAATAAGTTTATTCTATACAACCATCAAAATTATCGAAATACATTATCTAATTTAATGTTATATATTCCCACTTTGTTGACAATAATTGATACGCATACGTCCAAACAGAAGATAGACAAATATGACACATAATATTATCATTTCATCGTTGTTTCGTCTGCTTCATGGTACGGTTCACCAGACTGTGAAGGGTTATTTATAACCATCCTTTTCATTGAGTGTGCCCTGGTGATTTACTGAGTTTTATACTTCAGTTCATTTTGTTGTTACTGCTTTCGGCTTCCTCCTTACCAGCATCCCACAATGAGAAATTCTATCCCTACATCTCGGCTGAGAATTCTGCAGGCAAGCTTCAAGTCCCAAATAGCTGTGTAAATAGTTAGACCCCTTGGAAGATATCACTATCTCCGATAGTTAGGTCGACTCTCCAGATTTCCATTACCTTTTTTATCATGGTCCCTACTCACGAAATCGTTAGTATCCTTAAATATAATGCTTTCTATTTTGTATCGTGTATGATATTTTGTAATACATTTATGACGCAACTGAACTGTTATTTGTGTTTTATTTGATATTTTTGTACACACACACACATATATATATATATATATATATATATATATATATATATATATATATATATATATATATATATATATATATATATATATATATAGTTTGTTGATGATTGGATTTATGTTTACATTGAAGAATATTTTGTCGATGGGTCAGCAATAATTTTTAGGTTTTCTTCATCGGTAGTTACCAATTATTTGAAACGGAATATTCATGTATAAAGGATGAATTAGGTTAATCTTCAAACACAAATCTACAAATTTTAATAATTCTTATTTATTTATTTTCAAATTGAAAGAAATGAATTACAAAGATACTTTGCGAACAACTTCACAGAAAATATTTTGTATATCTTTTTTAGAACACAACTGAATGAATTGCGTCAGTATGGGATATATTATGCATAAATTCAAGTTTTACACTGAATGAAAAATGGAGGGGAAAAATGGAGGGGAAGTTTAGTCATTACTGTTGGAGAATGTAAATAAACTTAGCGGAATGTCGTCGCTATCGCTAAACGTAATTTTCTTGTAATATTGTATACTAGAATAAATATGCGAAAGATGTAATTAAGTGTGTGTGAGAATTTCAGTTTTGTTTGTGTAACAAACGATCGAAAAAAGAGCCTGGTCAAAGATTCAATGAAAGACTAGTTATCAAACAAGAATTGATTATATTTATATAAAAAGTAGGCTCCAAATGAATATGAAATTTAGATTTATTATCTCAAGCTTATATATTTTAAAATATTCCTTTTAAAGTAGAGAAATATAAACACCCTTTATATATATATATGTGTGTGTGTGTGTGTGTGTGTGTGTGCTCGCTTGCGTGTGTGTGTGTGTGTGTGTGTGTGTGTGAAGATAATGAAACAAAGTGGAAGAGCTTTAAATGAGACGTTTCGTCAACTGTGTCTGCACCTTTAAAGGAAAAATTTCTCCGATATTAGACTAGTATAGGTTTATTTTGAATTTTTAGTTTCTCGTTTCTGGTTAACTTAGCTAGAGTATGTATGCTCATTAGCCCCCCCTTTTATTTCTGTCCCTATTTTTCTTTAGTTTAATTCCCCATCCCCTCCCGCGTTAGGTGGCCAGTGACGTCAGTTCTCTGGTAGTTGCGGGATGGCTTTCGTTTCGTGTGTGTGGTTTTTCGTATTTGTTATTCTGTCTGAATGAGTGTGTGTCTGTGTGAGTGATTTTGGAAGGATGACTGTTTTTCATACTTTTATAATCCCGCAATTTTTTCGTCCAGTTAACTGATGTTACTGCCACATTTAGGTACTGTGGGGGGTTTTATTACTAATCTTATTTTGTTTTGTTTTCTTGTAAATAGTTCATTTGTTTTGTAAATATACATTGGGGTTTTTAAAATTGTTATCCCCCCCCCACTGACTTTGTATTGTACATATGGGGACTAGTTAGATTTTCATAGAGGTGGATGTAGTAAGAAAGGTATGGAAGAATGTGTTGTTTTGGTGCTCGGACCATTGTTGGTATGTTTGGGTCAGTGGTTGCGACTAGCTAAGTTTTTAGTTTAAGACAGATGATGACCGTCCTTCCCCACCCCCCTTTTTAGGCCTTGTGCCACATTTTGTATATGTTTTTCATATGCAAATAAATATCTCACAGTCACTCCTTTGTAGGACGTGTTGTTATTTTTCGGACCATTTTTGACCTGTGTATCTGTTTTTTGAAGAAATTTATTGACTTTTTCCGTTAAGTTAAGTTATTTTTTAAGTTTTTGATTTTCATTTGTTTTATTTCTTTCGTTTAAATTCTTTTTTTTCTTGGGTTCGGCCTACATTTTTTATTTTTTAGTTCGGTAAGACAAAGTCTTACCGGCTTTTTTATTTCGTTTGTTGTACCCTGTAAAGAAAAGAAAAAAGAAAGAAAAAGTTTTGTTTTAATTTATCCTTCTTTTCGTTTTTTTTTTACCCTCCCCCGTTTTATTTAGCGACTTCGGTCGCAATCCTTTAATTTTTTAAGTTTCAGCTTTTGTTTTTTAATTTATTTCCTTAGCGGCTTCGGCCGCAAACCTTTATTTTTTTAGTTTGGTTTGACTAGTGTCAAACCAGACATTTTATTTCTTTTCTTTTTCTTTCTGTTTTGAGGGGAAAAAAAAGTAGGAGTTTATTGTTTTTCATTTATTTTCGGCTGCCTTCGGGCGCCATCTTTATTTTTTTAAAGTCTTACGAGACTAGTTAGTTTATAGTTTTCCTTTTTGTTTTTTATTTTTTATTGTTATTTTATTGTTTGACTTTTGTTTTACTTGCTTAATTTAACTTCTTCTAATTTTAGAAAAAAATATTTTTTTTGTGCTTTTTATTTTGTTTTTTCCTATCCCAACTCCTTGCAATTTGGAAACAATTAGGCCAGCTTTTACACTCTAAACTTTAAATGGCCGACCAAATGAGTCGGTCAGGGGTAAAAAAAGACCTCTTTGGGGCGGCTGCTAAAGCCGACCCCCCCCAGATAAAGATAAAACTAAAAGTAAAAAACGGGGTAAGGTTTCCCCAAACAAACCTGACCAGGCAAGTGTTTCTGACAAGGAGGAGGCCATGCAGGTTTCCAACTCATCAAACGACAAGGTGCCGAAAGTGACACAAGCTAAGTCTACAGCCGAGAAATCGCCCTCTTGCTGGAAGTCCCCACCGAGCTGTATCGTGAATATCGCGGAGTTCTTGGAGAAGGCAAAGGATTTTGCCCATCTGGTAAATAAAGATGGCATCCTCAAAGACGTTCAAGAGCTTCAGACATTCGAACAAAGAATGGTGACCGTCTTCGCGGTTGACAGGCGTACGCGCAAAATCTGTCGATCCACGAAAGACACAGTGATCAAATCACTTATGTCCCTGGGGATAAAACCCCAAAGAGTTATTAAAGGTGTAAAGTTTTTTATGTGGGACGTGCTGCTGCCCACGCCAGAAGATTGCCTAGATATGGCAAAGAGAGAATTAATTACAAAAGACCTTATTCTCCGTACGGAATATCTAGGCAGGCGAAGGACCAGGGTGGCAGTTTTTGAGATTCCTCCTCAAATTTCTGGAGAGCTCCTGGCTGCATTTTTTATGCAGTACGGCCAAATTTTAGGGGCTCTCTCGGACAATTTGAACGGGGGGTGGACTTTCGATATCATGATAGATGAGGCGGCCTTCAAGTCCATCCCCAACTGTCTGGATTTTGGCAACCGGAGGTTGCCAGTCATTGTGACTGGCAGAAAACCAGTATGCTGGAGGTGTGGAGTGACTGGTCATCTCTTCTCCTCCTGCTCAGGGAAGAAGGCCCCTGGAGCTCCGGTTGCTGGCGACCCAAATCCCCCTTTGGCCGACACTGAAAAATCCGCGGCGCCTGTAATGGGCCTACCTACTAAACGGACCGGTGGGGAAAATCCCTCGGTTGGGTCGATGCCCTCATTACCCCTCAAACCAACGCCTTCCACAAGTGTGGATAAGGAGAAGGATGAGGGGGAATGGCGTGTGGTAGGTAGGGCCAAAGGGAAGGTCCAGACAGCGGGACCTCTGTCCCAGCATAACTCCAGGGATAAACTCACCTACATCCACATTCCCTCTACCAGCTCTGAGGGCGACGCCTCGGCGTCTTACGAAAAGTCAGCCACAGCAGCGCAAAAACTAAATGAACCCAGCTGGGAGAAGATTTTAAATCTTAAAAAGTTAAAGGAAAAAATCGACTCAAAACGGGCTAAGAATTCCAAGTCGCTGGGGGTGCCCTGCCCCTCATCCTCTGCCCTGTCTTCCCATTCAGGAACCAACAAATTCATGAAACCACCTCCGCCCAAATCTCTGACCAACTCGCCAACAAGATCCAATTCATCAAAAACTCCTTCCCCTTTTAAGACTCCATCTGGCATCACTCCCTCTCATACACCGACATGCACGCCCACACCTACTCCCTCTCATTCTCCTCAAAAAAAGAGGGAGAGAAGCCCGGAGTTGCCTGCAGTAGCCGCGAAGAGGAAGAAGAAAATTAAACCACCATATCTCCCAGGGGAAGACATATGCCGCGTATCCGGAGAACAAGCCGAAAGGGTCTTCGGGCAAACTAAAAACCCGAGGCCGTTGAAGATTCTTTTCAACTTCCGGCACATCAATGGAGTCGATGTGGAGGTGCCGGAAAAATTCAGAAATGCCCGTAGACTCCTGACTGTCGTCCGATCCGGCCCGGGTACGCGGGAGATTTGGGGCATGATCGAGGAGGCGAACTCGTCCCTGAAATTGGTGCCCCCAGCGGCGGTCTATGAACCCGACTTAGATCCATCAAAAACATGCAGAGGGAGGGTCCCTGTTTTTGTTCACCCTTCCCTGTATAGGGCTCTAAAATTAACTTATCCTGCGGACATCGGCGGTCTGTCTCATGGTGATACCGTCGACAATGAGATGGCGTCAGGATCAATGGGACAGGCTGTCGGTGTCCTCACCCCAGCTATGTTCAACTCTGATGGGCGACCCTAATCGATTCGATAATGGCACTCTGGTTAGCTAGTTTGAATGTCCGAGGCCTGAGGTCGGAGTCTCGAAGGGTGAGACTCGTTCGCGACCTTCAGAGCCTCGGTGTGAATATATGTTGTGTACAAGAGACCCGTTTTTCTTCTCGCGATTATGAAGGCATTCTGTCTAAGGAGTTTACTCTTTATTCAACATGTTTTGATGGACGCTCGAGGGGTGTCTCTTGGCTGGTGAGCAAGACTTTGAAGGCTGCGTGTGCTCTTGTCTTCGCAGATCCGGCGGGCAGGCTTTGCGTGCTGGATGCTACCATAAAGGATAAGGCTTTGCGTCTCATTGGGGTTTATGGGCCCAATATCCAGGCTGAGCGACTTGCTTTGTTTCGGCAAATCGAGCCGTTTATGACGACATCACGTCGGTTAATTTTAGCGGGGGATTGGAATGCCGTCCTTGACCCCGATATAGATCGTATAGGGTCCAAATATAAAGCGGGTACTAAAAACTGGGGAGTGGAACATTTTCGGGGCTTTGTCGATGGGTTTGATCTCATCGACAAGTACCGGAATGAACACCCTCTGCGGGTAGTGTGGACTTGGACAAATAGTGGCAGCTCGGCTGTAGGTGTGCTTGCGAGCTACCTCGACCGAGTTTTAGTTAGGAGAGTCGATGTAGGACTCTTAGGGTGTCCAAGTTTTCATTATATAGTTTATTCGGATCATAGGCTTGTCCGGGTCCGTGTAAACTTAGATAAGCCTAATGTTAGGATAACTGGCTACTGGAAATTCAACTGCTCGTTATTTGGCGAGCAGCATTTCCGGGAGCAGTTTTTACTAACCTTACAAAGGGAACTGACGGGGGCTGTGGTGGGAAATGCCTGGTGGGACAAACTAAAATCTAAAATTCGAACGTTTGCTGCCGATTTTAGTCGTCGACTCAACGTAGATAGATTAGCGGCGCAAACGGTTTTAGAGCAAAGAGTCGATCGGGCTGTGAAATCCCGTGATAGTGGGGAAGTAGTCCTAGCTAAGGCAGAGTTGGCCTCCTTGCTTACCAAGAAGGATCAAGCTCTGGTAGTTAGGGCTAGGTTAAAAAGAATGTCCTCTGAGGCGACGAATATGGCCGCAGAATTGCGTGCAGAGGAAAGTAGGAATGCTTCAAGACGGCATATCGCGAGCGTCACATTGCCGGATGGGCGGACAGTGACTACAAACTCGGGCATATGCGAGGCTTTTCGGGATTACTTTCGGGATCTTTTTACCAGGGAGCCCGGTCTGAGCTCTGCTCAGTTCGACACCTATTTAGCTGACTTTCCCTGCCTTGAGGCAGCTGAAGCGGCTGGGTGCGAGGGTCCCATCACTGAGTCGGAAATCTGGGAAGCGCTGAAACAGGTTGGCCTGGATAAATCTCCGGGATTAGATGGTCTTCCGTACGAAGTTTACTTGAGGCAGTCGCCCGTTTTTGTTCCTTTGCTGCAGCTGGTCTTCAACAACTGGATGAAGCAGGGGTCTATACCTCAACGCTTCACCAGGGGTGTGATCAAGTTGGTGCGTAAGGGCAAAAGCGGTGGCGATGGGATAGGTAACTTTCGCCCTTTAACTATGTTAAATACAGAGTTAAAGATTTTGGCTAAGGTCTTGGCTAACCGTTTGCAGCTTGTCCTGTCTAGTCTGATTGGCTCCGAGCAGACTTGTTCTGTGAAGGGCCGGACTATTCAGGACAACCTTCATATGGTGCGCCTGATCATCGAGAAAGTCGACAGTGAAGCCGCGCTGATCAATTTAGATCAGTCCAAGGCTTTTGATAGGGTTGACCATCGATTCTTGGAGGCTGTTCTTTCGGCTGCCGGTTTCGGGCCGTACTTTCGCTCCTGGATCCGGCTTATGTATGCGACTCCCGCTGCGCTGGTAGAAGTGAACGGGGTAAGATCGGAACCTTTCGTATTGTCTCGATCTATTCGTCAGGGTTGTCCGCTGTCGCCTATGCTTTACGTTCTTGCGTTGGAACCTTTCCTTCGCAAGTTAAAGGCGAATCCGGTCCTACGCGGAATCTCTTTACCTAGTGCTACCACCTCGGCCAGGTATTCTGCCTATGCTGACGACGTTTCGGTTCTTGTGTCGAGCAGAGCCGAGATTAACGAAGTCAGCAGAGAAATCAGTGGCTATGAGATGGTAACAGGGGCCAAGATCAACCGCGATAAGTCTGTTGGCTTGCGGTTGGGTGCGTGGAAGGGGGTTTCTCTTCCCGGACCATTCAGCTGGACGGATGGGCCGATCAAGATACTCGGCGTCTGGTTCGGTCCTGATATCCAGTTGGATATGAATTGGTCGGAGGTACGAGAGAAGGCCGAGAGCGCAATTAATTTGTGGTCTCGGAGGAGGCTTTCCTTGAAGGGGAGGGCGGAGGTATGTGTTTCACATATCTACCCGATTCTCCTTTACCGACTCTCGGTACTTCCACTTCCGTCTACCACAATGCTTTCATTAGTACAGCTCTTGTTCTCTTTCTTGTGGAGAGGCAGAGCTCCTAGGGTATGTCGGGAGATCTGTTGCCTTCATCCTACTGAAGGCGGTCTAGGTATGCCTAGCATTGAGATTCGTCTCGATATGCTTCGCATCGGGTTCCTGGATCGTTTGTGTCGCGATTCGGATGACGGGGGCGCCTTCTGGAAGGAAGACGCCCGTAGATCCTTCCCATCCTTGAGAAGTGTGCACTCGGGCGAGGAGGAGGCTGGCCGTTTGCCTCGTGCCGAGTGCTCCTTCTACCGTGAATGTCGTCTGGCTCTGAAACACCTCTTACGGGCGACGGTTGGCCTCCACAACGTCCAGGCGTTGTCTCGTAGGGCATTATATCAGGTGGTAGTCAGGGGGTCCGTTCATGATGATTTGATTGACGAGCTCGGTCTTACGAAGCAGGAGGCTCGCTCAATCTGGCCTTGGGCTTCCGGGTTGAAATGTCTCAACAACGATGAGGCATCCCTCACCTGGATGGTGATACGTGGGGCCCTCTGGGTCGGCAAAAGACTTTGCGCAGCGGGTTTGGAGAAATATCCAAACTGCCGACGTTGTGAGGGGGAAGTCGAGACCCTTGGTCACGTCTTCTTTCATTGCAAGTCGGTAGCACCATTGTGTAAGTTTGTTGAAGGTCTCATAGTTCGCATGTTGCAGGGAAAGTTTTTCGTCCTTGAGGCCGCTTCTGTTTGTAGCAATGTGGCCCCGCCGTTAACGGAGTCTGAACTTTATGTGTTCCACTGCTTGCTAGGAGTTATGAGAGTCGTGATTTGGGTGACGCGTCAGAAGGGATTCTATGAAGGTGAGAAGTTCACTTCTTCCCTACTAATCTTGTACTTTAAGCATCAGCTTAAAGTCAAGATTAGGACGGAAAGGCGGCGACTCCCTTCATCAGAATTCGGCAAAAGGTGGGTAAATCTTGCGCGAATGTGTAGAGTGAGAGGAGCTGACTTGGAGTGGCACTTGGACCTCGGTTAGGTGCAGGATTTCGTCCCTCATGGGTTCAACAGAGGCAACCCGTCCCGATATTAGACTAGTATAGGTTTATTTTGAATTTTTAGTTTCTCGTTTCTGGTTAACTTAGCTAGAGTATGTATGCTCATTAGCCCCCCCTTTTATTTCTGTCCCTATTTTTCTTTAGTTTAATTCCCCATCCCCTCCCGCGTTAGGTGGCCAGTGACGTCAGTTCTCTGGTAGTTGCGGGATGGCTTTCGTTTCGTGTGTGTGGTTTTTCGTATTTGTTATTCTGTCTGAATGAGTGTGTGTCTGTGTGAGTGATTTTGGAAGGATGACTGTTTTTCATACTTTTATAATCCCGCAATTTTTTCGTCCAGTTAACTGATGTTACTGCCACATTTAGGTACTGTGGGGGGTTTTATTACTAATCTTATTTTGTTTTGTTTTCTTGTAAATAGTTCATTTGTTTTGTAAATATACATTGGGGTTTTTAAAATTGTTATCCCCCCCCCCCACTGACTTTGTATTGTACATATGGGGACTAGTTAGATTTTCATAGAGAATTTGAGGAATTATGGTGGATGTAGTAAGAAAGGTATGGAAGAATGTGTTGTTTTGGTGCTAGGACTATTGTTGGTATGTTTGGGTCAGTGGTTGCGACTAGCTAAGTTTTTAGTTTAAGACAGATGATGACCGTCCTTCCCCATTCCCCTTTTTAGGCCTTGTGCCACATTTTGTATATGTTCTTCATATGCAAATAAATATTTCACAGTCAGTCCTTTTTGGACGACTCGGCTAGACGGTCGAACTCTCTGCCTCTGAGGCAGAGGGGAACTCTCTGTCTTTAGGCAGAGAGGAACCTGGACGAGGTTCCGCCGAAGGGCGGGGCCTCGTTCGGGGAGGTTGACCGGCCCGATCCCGTTTATACGGGATCTACGGGCTATTTTTTGGCCGAGCCTACGGGCTCGGGTACCCCACTTTAAACCCGGCCTTGTGCCACATCTGTCCCTCGTGGGGAGGACACTAAATACTTCAGTCAGTCAGAGACAGAGTCGCGTCAGATGATTACAGTAAGACATTGGAATAGTGATGCTTCGAGACAACATAGTTCTCTCTAACCTAACCTGATTATTATTACTAACACTTCTACTCTTTTGTACATATATTCTATTTGTAATATATATCTGTGTTGTTCCATACCTGTGTTCGAGTTATTCTTCATTGTTTCTACCTTGGACCATCACCGTGGTACAAGGACCTGGACTATAACAGTGGCGACGAAGTGACCCAAAGGACTAACAAACTCTATTCGCAGAGGACATACCTTTTTGGTTTTTTTTTGCTATCCGTCGCACATAACGGTGGTCGACGAGTAGACTCTAAATAAAAATCAAGTTCTACGCGAGATTCTAAAAAAAATCTAGTTCTGAGCGAACACATAAAAAAAGAAGAAAAATTATTTTTGAATATCAAATTTCACTGGCAACAAAGGAAATATTTTCTACGTATACAGGTTACAGAATATCAGGTTACACAAAAATACGTTAACATGTAAGATTTGAAGTCCACCATTATGGAACTTTTTCAAAATCCAATTTCAACAGCAGCAAAAATGAACAGAAATTTTTGGAATTGCAAGAATTATTACTACGTGTAATGTCAAATAAGGAGCAAAAATCCGAGAACGGAACAGTTCTCTCACAAGACGCTATTTAGAGCACTATCGATGTTTTCAAGCACGCACCCGACGAAGATAAAACTTTTGCAAATTACTTCCGAAGATACGAAGATCTATACGAATTCTACTGCAAAGATTGGTCAGACGCACATAAAATACGCCTATTACTAAGAAAATTAGGCACATGCGAATGTACCAAATTCATAGATTATATCCTTCCAAGAAAAACAAGCGAGTTAACGTTCAAAGTATCCATTAAACTGCTAACGCAACTTTTCAGCCATAATACTTCACTATTCCACAAAAGATGGAAATGCATGAACCTTACAAAAAAGGACAACGAAGATTTCATAACTTTCGCGTCCATCGTGAATAAATATTGTGACGACTTCAAATTATCAGAACTCAGCGCGGACAATTTCAAATGCTTAATTTACGTCCAAGGTCTGGTCTCAACCAAAGACGCGGAAATGAGACGCAGATCCTTACTAAATTGGAGAGTGAAACTGATTTGACACTGCAAAAACTAGCCGAAGACTGCCAAAGATGCGTCAGTGTGAAGAAAGACTCAAAAGACACAGAGGAGCTGGCATAGCTCATATACATAAAGTACGAAGACAAACCAATTTACCCCCCTCACAAACAAATCAAACCGACTTCCCCACCCCTCAAGAACAGGTAAAACAAAATTTTCTAAATTTAAAAATGAAAATAAAAAAAAATTACCACCCGTCCATGCTATCGCTGTGGGACTTGGCATTGGTTTAAAGACTGTACATATCGTTTCAAAACCTGCCTAACATGTAAAAAATTGGCCACAAGTTCTCACTGCTGGTATAAAAAAGAAAACAAAAGCAGAATAAGAGCTACGAGGACTGGCCAAGCAGATGAAATGAACATAAGAAAATATGTACAAGTTCGGTTAAGACCGAGTAGACATCTCAACCCAGAGAGTAAGACGTCGGAGGTTGAGGGGCTGGGGCGAAAGTGTTAGAAATTGTTTTGGGCTCATAATGAGAAAAGAGCTGAAAGAATGTAACATTCACAGGAGATACGGAAGGCGAGGCGGGTAGAGGAAAATGTGGAGTAACATATCTAACAAGCTTGTTTTAGATGCATGAAATAGCAGGGACTAGGCGCCATTGAAGGGTGCAAAGATAGCTTGGAGATATAAATGATAGGAACTTTGAAGGGCCAGGATCTCTCATACCCTGAAGGTATATAACACAACAGATAAAGATTTTCTTACATAGATTTGTTTGTAAGATATATGCAGCGGAAACCGATCGCTTTCACTAATATGCAATAATATGAGATTGCTTAAATAAGTACTATAAAAAATCTTTACAATTTTGTGAGAATATATTGTTTGAGAGAGAAATAAATGATGACCATTTTTCTCTATTGCATACGAGATGTTCTTTTACATTTTCTTATTCGATGAGTTTTATGGTGCAATATATCCATTTATATAACTATTACACAGCATCATTCTTTCTGTATAAATTTTATCATTATGCTGCTTTCAGCCATTATTTGACAGCCTGCTAAATTCGGGCTGCATACTGATAACTTCGCTAAATTTCTTTAATCTCTTGTGTCTAATTTTAAAGATCTACAAGTATTTTTATATCCAACATATATCTTCCATTATCAATTAGCTTTTTTTAGGCTGACTTGGACAACATTGATATCCCAAGCGTATCCGTGATTTTTTTTTTCCTTTGCTTATTAATTTAAGACATTTGTATTTGCAAACATATGCTAAGATTAATCGCAAGTAACCGTTGTGTAATATTGATTGTCTAGGGTGTTTCATATGATATGAATGCAAAATCATAAAAAAGTCATCTTTCAGAGTTAAAATGGCGTAGCAACTACTCTCGTTACCAAAATATTTTCATAAACAGATATCCGTACAAATTACCTGTAAATCATAATATAAAACGAAACAGATATGCATGCAATATATAGCACATGTATCTCTATCTGTATATATATATATAGAGAGAGAGAGAGAGATTTCAATTTTGTATGAATCCACATGTCTATGTATGTGACAGTTTGCGTATGTGTGTGGGCTTGTATCTTTTTCAATTTCACGTAGATATAATAATTACGTTAAAATCGAAGATTATTGCTCAAATGCTTAAGAAGTAAAATGAAGTATTCTTGCAACATGAACATCCCTTTTTGTTGGAAAACGTCAATCCACTATTTAATAGCCTTTCTATCCTGACAACTATTATTCTAATACAAGAGGACAAGACGATCTATTCCTGTTTTATATTCATATTAAGACGGCAATCTTTGATCAAGAATTAGAAACTTTAGAGTAGGAAATGAAGAAAAAAGAACAGAATGAGGAAATAATTCTTATGAAGTAGCAATGGAAACAATGACACCTTTAATAAGTAAATCATTTGATAAGTTTATCCTAGTAAGGCAAAAGGCTATAAAAAGAAGCGTTCATCAAAAAAAGAAAACATAAAATTTGAGAAAGTGAAAACGACATATAAAGCAATGACATTTAAAAAATAAAAATAAGCTACCAAATAAATGTGAAGAAGAATATTAAGAAAGAAGGAAAAATAAACAATGACATTTGTAAAAAAAAAAAAAAAAATGACAAGATGAGGAAGAAAGAAATAGGAAATAATATTTAAAGAAAGAAAGAAAGAATATGAACAAGGGGAATAATATTTTAAGTAAAGAAATAAAGACATTTTTAAAAGACAAAAAAAGTTTATCGAAAGAATCATAGAAAGAAAGGAATATGAATGCGAAGGAATAACATTTAAATATAGAGATTGTTATGTCAAAGAAGGAAATGAATAATTACAGAAGAAGGGAATATAAGAAATAACATTTGACGAAAATCAAAAAGGAAATCAAATGAAGGAGAACTAAGTTTTAAAATTATATAAAAAAATTATGAAGGAATGAAGAGGAAAACTCTTGTAGTCGATAATATAAGACCTACAATGAAGGTTATGCCTAAAAGCCCGTGCTTATCACTGTTTAGAATCCAATATCTACGAGAATATCATTGAATAAACAGCTTGCGCAGTGAACGTTAAATGGTAACGTGTGCTATTGTTGTGTATCAAGGATAGCGTTGAAATAACAGTCCAAACATTTTTCCTGATGTCAGTTTCCAACATAGCAGAACAGAGGAAATAACTCCTTCTGGCAGTGACCATCGACAGAAAGAACGTAACGAATAATGTACTGACAAGTTGCAGGAACAAGATTATACTTTTAAAACGACTTAGTAGATAAATCACATAACTTTGTACATGTCAATGTTCTTTTGATTGTATTTGAATAGGTGTTTCCTTTAGCTATTCCATAAACTGTTACTGTGAAGCAGATGCCTGTTGTAGAGTGATGATTTCAAAGCTAGAGTAACAAACTGGTGTCAAAAAATTCAGTGCTAAATTTCATCTACCTACGAACATCAAAAATCAAGTTGGTATTTTTCTGCAAATAACTGATAGTGCAGGGAGGTCAATCCTAACTAGCTTACATCCTATTGTTCCAACTTATCTAAGTTTAGTAAATATCTACATATTCAATAACTGCATAGTTTCAGGTTTTCTCGCAGTATATTGTTAATGTAGAGAGCAATGTTTATAGAGCATGGTTTCCCAACCTGGGCGATATCGCCCACTGACCGATGATTTGAATTGTTGTGCGGGCGATGAGAAACCGAAAAAATGGTGGGTGATTGGAAATTTTCGTGGGCGCTATAGGATTTTTTTCTACTCCGCTTCTTCTACAACACGACTCAGCTTCTCTTGCGCAATTTTTTTGTTTGTGGAATAGAAGGCTGATGTCGTTTGCGAAGTCCAGATCTTCCAGCTGCTTCATGAAGGTCCCACAAACAACAAGATTCGCAGGAGAAACTGAGTCGGGTTGCAGAATAAGCGTAGAAGACTGGCATCCAAATTAACATCGGGAAGACGGAGATCACGAGACAATAAACAAGAACCAAAAAATTGTTAAATTTTTCTCAGAACTTGCACCGTTGATCCTAACCATAAAATTAGACTTGTTCATAACTAAATTATATATAGTTTTCAGTAGTTTGATTTCGTTTGTTCTTTAATATTTAGTAGCGAGCAGCAACTGGTGTCAGTGTTATTTGTTATCTCCCTTTGCTATTTTTATTAAAGTCAGTTTACGAACTAGTAACAAAATTTTACCAAACAATTTTGTATACATTTGAATATATTCTGCTACCTAGGATATTAGTTATCTTGACAAATGTATATATAGAAAGACTTGGTATTGTGTCTTTGCACGATATACAGTTAATATTCATACTTATACCTTGGGGAAGTTTTTTTATGTGCTGAAGAGAAGTTACAAAACAGGCCAGGCACTGTACTGAACAACTTAGCTTGCCGCGTCTGCATTAAGTATTGCAAGTCACTTGATGGCTTCTTTATATAGGAATGTCTTTTGGGTTAAAAATTGTCAATATGCTTGGAAAAGTGATAGTCATTTGGCGAGAGATAAGGAGAATATGATGAATGTTTAAAATCTTTATGTCAAGTCGTTGAGCTACTGCTGTGTGATCCTGGTAACATGTGGCCAAGCACTATCATGAAACAGAATTGGACCCCATCAATTAACCAGTGCCGGTCATATTTTTTTAACTGAATGTGCGTGTCATCCAGTTCTTGGCAGAAAGCTTCGGTAGTGATTCTGCAGTTAGATTCCAGATTCTGTAATGGATAACGCTAATCGCAACCACAAATCAATCACCATAGTCTTCTGTTGGTGCAATTTAGGTTTTGGTAAGTGTCTGGGTGCTTCTTGATGATGATGGTTTGAGCAGATCGTTTACGATTATCATAAATGAGCCCTTTTTCATCACATTCGATCAATAATGAAGCATTGGATCAATAATGAAACATTCAAAATTCATAGATGCAGCATCGAACAAAATTCAAACTTTCGAACTCTTTGACTTTAAATGACTTCATGTGGAACCTATTTATCATGTTTTTCACCATGCCAATTTTTTTCAGGTGGTCCGATATTGTTGAAATATTGGTACTTATTATCTCAGACATTTCCCTGATACTTTAACGTCAGTTTGATTCGGTTAGTTATTCAGTTATTGTCGGGTTTTGTTCGGTTACTGTTTTCAGATATTGATCGTCCACAGTGCAACTTCAAAAAGTAGCACCGTACTGTATAATAACACGTGGACACTTCATCATATGATGTGTTAATGTTAACAGCAGTTTGAGAAGTATTATGACCAAGATTGAATTCATGCGAAAAACGTAAGCACATTTTTTTCATATTCAAGATGAGAGGTATATGATGTTTTAAGTTAAATTTCAAATAAGACTGGTATAATATTAACAAAGAGGACAATTTAATTATTAGAAATACCTAATATATTTTTGTATAACTATTATAATAATATATTAGTACACACTTAAAATGTATATTCTAAAATCGCACATTATTTTCCGAATGGTCTGCATTGTTTGTACGCGTGTGTGTGCAAGTATGTATATATCGATATATATATATATGTATATACTTCTTAACTGGGTCAACTGAGTTTTACAATTATGTCTTGCATTGGTCATATTCAACATCGCGGTGGAAATCATCAAACTTCTTAAACGAAATTATTTCTACAGTTTCTCTAATGAACCAGCAAGACATTATTATTTTGAGAAGACGACACTTCAAGATGGAGGCTTTAGAATACTGAAATTTTATTTTCATCCTTATCGCTACTGTTTTCTTTATTTCTGTTTTCTGATTTATTTAAAATACACAAGTCGACAACCGATCTGATCATCTGAATGATTTAAATCGAAAGGTGGAACTAAGATTGAGTATAATACTTATTCAGCATTAATTTCCATAAAAATCAATGTTGCTCGCCTAAGAGGCGCAAATGGCGTCTGATTTTGAAGGTAAGTTAATAACAATTCAGACGAGATGCCTCGGAACTCATACGAAAGTTTTTCTATTTACCGTGTTGTCTGTTATTCCGTGTATTTGCCAGTAGATATGAACGTCATAAACTAAAACTGAATTAATTAAAAACACAAAGAAATGTAGAATAGAGAATGGATATTTCTTTGTAATACAAATTATTATCCAGAATAATCAATACTGTGAAATATCTGAAAATATTTTGTATTTGTTTTATAGCATCCTTTATTATATGTCATAAAGCATCGGGTACACTTTTTATAGTTACGACAAAAATATGCTTACAATTTTCTTTCATCTCACAGAAAATCCTTGCAACTTAATATCATTGTTGTCATGCTTGGGGTGAAGTGACTATATATATATATATATATATATATATATATATATATATAAGTGAACATTGAAGTCAACACTAAGAGGCAACAGGCTGTTTCATGCTAGACACAATCGTCAGGCGGCCTGACGATTGTGTCTAGCATGAAACAGCCTGTCGCCTCTGAGTGTTGACTTCAATGTTCACTTTTATATTTACATACAATCTATCTCTGATATTGAGCAATTTCTCCCATAAATATAGCAGACCTCCTTCAAACTATATTTCTTCATATATATATATATTTATGACTGTGTGTGTGTGTAATGGATTTAAAATATAAATATTAAAACCTTGTATGTAAATTTTGTCATTAGATTCCTATAATGCATATTGCTTTAGAATTTTTACAATGTCAGTTGTAACTTTCTACGAAACAGTGAGTTTTCACCTTATGATTTCGACAAGGTATTTTTCATTTTGTTAGTAATTTATAGACAGGGTGCATTAAATATACTTTTACAAACTTTGGGGCGCATTCCTCGCACCAAAACCAGGAGAAATGTCTATATAAAAACATGTCCGCAAATGCTTCATTTTTTTAATTTTTAATTTTGAAGTTTATGATGGACGCAATGCACCTTAAATCCAAGATGCAATCCAAAATATATTTACAAACTTTGACACCAAAATAATTAATATGTCCAAATAAGTCATCGTTATACTTCAACCCAGCAACTCATTACAAATTTTCAAAATGGCCTCCGCTTGCTTCTACACACGCATGCACCCGTCAGATCATTCATTGATGGATCCTTTCAAATACTCTTACACGGTATCGAATGTTTTTGCAGGCCCGCATTCCACTTTGACAAAGTGTCTCTGAATTATCTACTGTATAAACCAATTGTTTTAAGTGGTGCCACAGTAAAAACTTCAAAAGATTGAGGTCGGGGGACAGTGCATGCCATGAAACCGTTCCTACTTAACCAGCTTTCATGATAGATTTCAATCAGTGCATGAATCACATGCGTTTTAGTATTAGCATGGGTATATCCTCTAGCAGGTCTGGAAGTGTGTTTAGACAGCCCCTGTGAGACGTGCTGGAAGAACATATTGACTTACCAGACTGTCACCTACAAGTTCAGCCCACACATTAATCTTAAACTGATGTTGGTGTCTAGCCTTTATTGTACCATGGAGATTCCAATCCGCTCATAAATGTTGGTTGTGTAAATTTGTTATTCCATCTCTTCCAAATGTTGCCTTATCCATAAACAAAACTGAAGAGACAAACAACGGATTTGCAGTTTGCACAATAAACCATCGGCAAATGTTACGCCCTGGTGTGTGATCAGAGAGCGAAAGATCCTGCAAGAGTTGCAAATGATATGGATATAGGAGCTGAGCTTGAATTACCTTCCATGCGATACTATGAAATGTGCAACATGCTAGGGACACTTGAGTGCTGATACCTGAATAGCCTATGAAATGTGTTCATCGTGGTCAGACGTATGAGTGGATCTCAGTCTTCCCCGATCCACAGTTTGTGATGCCACGTGTCAGCAACGCGACGATAAAAAAAAACAGCAAAAAATAGGATGGCTCAGCTGCCTCCGGTCTGGAAACGCAATCTGATACATAGTCCATTACCATTCGCGCTACGTATGTAAAAATAATACCGGCTTGCTCACAAATATGAATATCCTGCCATTGTTAAACAAAACACTTCTCAGTCAACTCAATACTACATACGTTAGAGGTTTAAGACTAGGCACAAATGTACATGAATGACAAATGTAACCTAGTCTAAATGGCAACACAGCACCAGCAACCATAAACTTTCCTGAAACTTAATAACTCAAAGCCGAAGGATTTGCGGATTTAATCGTTTTAATATCTACAAATAAAATCTTTATCAGTATTTGGAGAAAATTAGTCAATGAGCAATATTAACTGTTTAATTAATCAGTACCTTTAATCCTACGTTTCTTAGATTCTTATATTCAAGCCTTTCATGTGAGGCACACGGATACGTTTGCCTATTGAATGATCATGTCATGAAATAGGCCTTATCGTCTCTACCATAATCGTCGTTATAAAAAGATAAAACTGTTCATTGGCCTACATTTTATTTGTAAATTCTCCGCTTTATTGAATGTCAATATATTGTTTCAAGACATGTTTCATTGCATCACACTATGAAATCCTTCTAACGAATACTGTCATTTTTGCGGCACGTGTAAACTAATATATATATATATATATATATATATATATATATATATTGTTGATCAGTTTGAATATTGGATATTACTACCATTTGGATGATATACCAACGGATTTATTACATTTACTATATATATTTTTGTTGAGGTGCGTGTGTGTGTGTATGAGTGTGGTTCTCTGTCATGGTTTAAACCTGCTCCTCCTTTGTAGAGGAAATAGATATAATGTACACTGTTTAAAAAACAAAAGAGAAAACAGGTATTTATTTCAAACGTGGTTATCCACTAAAAATAAACTGTGAATTAATAAGTACATATATATATATGTGTGTGTGTGTGTGTGTGTGTGTGTGTGTGTGTGTGTGTTTGTGAATGACCTTCTCGACGCGGACCACAGATTTGGGCTTAGTAAAATAAAGAGGTGCTCAACTTATACGAACCTAAATATGTTTCCCGAGGTCTACAGGTGTCTTTCAGACTTTTATACACCAGGAATATGTAGGAGACCGATTTCGCTTGGCTTAGCTGAGGATCAACTACCGCATGTTTCCGTAAGTGGAGTGAAATGTCTGTTTACTGCATGCAACAAAGACACAGGGGCAGGTAATGCTGTCATTGAGAGTAGCAGCGTTATGTCAACTTGCTTTCACGCAATTGATACTGATATTCAAGTCGGATTTGGTCAAACCTTTCTATAGAAGTGAAGCAGGACAGGCACCAGCTCCTTCGCTCTGAGTTTTGTTTTCCCAGAAAGAAAATGGAGTGTTGCATCGCTTTAGACTTAGACTCTCTTTGAAACGCAAGAGTGGACTGCCAGATGACCTGCTTGTTAGAGCTTAGCTAAGGATGAGTATATACACACACACACACACACACACACACACACACACACATATATATATATATATATATATATATATATATATATATATATATATATATATATGTATATATATATATGGTAGGGCGCGTAACAGAAGTAGTAACTTCTATTTCGAACACCCAGTTGTAGGAAAAAAGACCTTTGTCAATCCTTTCTTTAATAACCGGGACTATTCTCTGACATATGGCAACTTACATCATCTTCTCTATTATTTCTCTTGTACCATGCTTGCTATCCATTGATCACGAGTGAACTAATCTTATCCTCTATCTATTATCTTTGTTTTTTATGTATCTCTACCACTTAATCATCTTTAATTATATATCATTTGTTTACGGATTCATGCTGACATATTTTTATCGTTTAGGATTATCTTTAGAGTTATTCTTTCTACACATCCAAGTTTCTGAGTTTGTTTTTTCAATTATTTTGTTAATCTCCAATATTCACTCCCACACATTAAAACTTGCAGTCATTGTAAACCTAATAATAATTAAGTTCTAATCATAATTAGTAAATAGCATTTTTATTATGCGTCTTTTTTATTCAATGCTTTCTAACCAATAATACGTTGTTTTATTTCGCATCTTTTATTAATGTTTACCACTTTCCCTGGGTATATATAGTCCTGGAATCCTTCCAGTTCTTCATTCTATATTTTTCTTACTTACAGATATAACATTACCTTTGTTTGTTTACGGTTCTTTTGGAAACATATCTTGAAGTTTCCCCGATTCCATTCATTTAACATTTTACCATGATTCCGATATATCAGTCAGATACCGTCGACATATATAGATGATTAAAATATTTTTCGTTTATTTTGCACCAATTCGTTCTCGCTTAATTTTTACAAAGAAGAGTTCAAGTTATCCTGTAAATAATATAGACCCAAACTAACCAACCTGTTCTACATTGTTTCCAATTGTTATCTTCTCTGTGTCTGTGTGTTTCCAAATAATGTCAACACTGTTTTTTATATTGTCATTAGATTTTACTACATCCTTTTAATAAGTTGAAACTAATACATGTTCTATTAAGTCAAATGCTTTTTTATAATCCAAAAGGCCATAAAATTTAGCTTGTTTTATTCTATTTGTTCTTTGATTACTTTGTCTTTTTTAGGTTAATACTCTTAAAAACATGCCCGATCTCCTTATGTATTTATAGTTTGCATAAATGTTCATGTAGATGAGATAATTTATTAAAGGCATATTAAGGAATTATAATTTCAGTCGTTTCATACCAATAACCAAATATGAATGAAATGTCAATATTACTTCTTTGCATTTATTTTTCTGTACTTTTTCTTGCAAATGGCGGAAACGATAGCGCATTTGTCGAATTTTGGACATATAAAAAATTTTTATGTGTTTCTATAAGCTCATGTGATGATGTTTACTCGTTTTATTATATCAGTTTGCATGAACATAGTTTTACACGAGAGATAAAGAGAATTATTGACGTTCTTTGGCGTGTATAACATGTTATCAAAAACAACACTGAACAAAACCACCTGAACAATCGCCAAACTTTATAAATGTGCGCATGCGCCAGGAAAATTGTATTGTTGTTACTGTTGACCAGATAGCTTTGGATAAATAAGTTTAATAGTATATGTCGGCACCTTTTTATGTTTGTATGTGAGTGGGTGTGGATATATGAATCTTTGGATGCAGTTGTAAGTCCGCAACCTGAAATGCAATTATTAGCAGCCTTTTTCTTCTTAAATTTTCACTGTACATGTTTTGAGGTTTCCCTCACTTGCATTAACTCATATCCACATGGTATCTTTTTAAAATGACGCCTTTTTTGCCATATCGTTTAACTAATCTCATATTCACTTTCTAAAATTATTGTTTACAAAAAGTATCCGTAATTTTAATGTTCTGATGAAAGGTATTTTTTAAATTAATGAATGAATACGTTCATGGTGAGTTCTATGACAATTTCTCCTATCGTATCGTTAACATTTCAGCTTAAGATCTTTAATAAAATATTGTAATAAAAATCATAGATACGAATACTAGTCACTTTAAGAAGTAATGGGATTTTAAATGGAAATATTAGAAATTGACAATTTCTCCATTTCACTGAAACCGACATTAAATATTTCTTTGCTTCGTTATTAGTATCTTCCTTCTTTCTTTCATTTTCTCACTGAGACCAAGTAGCTTTTCTGATAAGTCTTTTCCATTTTTTCACACATTCAATGCAGAATAGTTCATTATTTATTAGGTATTAGCAGGATATATTAAACACTTCTATCTTACCTTAATCATCAGGTGATGGTATGTTATAACTAAGGTAGGAGCAAGAAGATTTATAATAAGTTAATTTAAGTATAGAGACAAGGAAATAAATGATGTCTGTTTTAATTGACGCCAAGAAGTTTTTGTATTATAGAATCCTTTTACAAATTTAGATAAACAATAATTTTAAATAATAGAATTCTTACTTTAGCAACATTATAATTACGTAAACGATTTTTCGTTTTGTTTTCCTTTGTTTTTTTAATTATATTTTATCAGAACAAACATTGTGTTTTGACTGACTCTCTTTTATTAAGTATCAGCCTTTTCAAGAATTTCTTTCCATATATAGTGCTTCAAGATTGTATTATGTTCATTTCAATGTATATCAATGAAATATTCGCTCTCAAAAATTATAGTTTATTAATAAAGTATAGTTATATGGAATAAAGAAGTCACCAGTTAAAACTGTCCGCAGGACACGATTAGGTTATGATGTTGAAAAAATATTTCTTGTTTAGTTCCCAGCATCAGCTTACTGACTTATCAAAAACTAACAATTTATCTGTCTTTGCTTTATTAGATAAGAATATAAATGTTTCTTCATATGTGAAGCGGAGAACGAGAGCACTTTGGGGAACAGTTTTACAGCAATTGTATATTTTGTCATCTACTATTGACCAAAAGATATATAATATCATTATCGGGCTCTATATGTAAGGTTGTTTATCCATCCATGTTATCATAGAAGATCTAGATATTCATTAAATTCTGCTTTGACTATTATTTATTTTACTAAGTTTACATAATCCAATGAAATAGAGAACGTAGGCAAACTGAACACACGCACATAAGCATATAAACAAACTGACACAAACATATTTTTACCGTTTCAAAAATAATATCCTGTCTGGCACCAAGCTAAATAAACCACATTTATAACACCAATTTCGTTATGTTTTTTCGCGTAATAATGTAAACATGGAATTACCGCTACACATACAATTATACATACATGTATGTGTGTGTATATATATATATATATATATATATATATATATATATATAGAGAGAGAGAGAGAGAGAGAGAGAGAAAGAGAAAGAAAGAAAGAGATAGAGATGGTAGATATAGAAATTAACACTATGTGGTGATTGGCAGTTTCATATTTTTCCACATATATCAAGGTAAGTATTAATACACGCCCTAGCTGTTCTTATATTTTTTTTAGATTCTCAAGTACTTTCAATATCATCCAAGATCATCTGCAGGCGTGAATTGCTAAATCAAAGAATTCAAAGAAATTTTGTTATTACAATAACGTAATAATATGCCTTTTTATGAAGTCTGTCTAGCTGGGTATCCTTCAGGGAATTTCAATCTGAGCACTTTATTTATTGAAAAAATCTTACGAAACCCGGCGGTGCAAAACAGTTGAAACATTGTTATATTAACTATGACGATGAAGTCATTAGTCCTAATGTAAATAAAAAACATCCTCTGATTTTATTATTTCTAAATACAATCAGAACAGATATTATTAAGAAATTTATGTTAAAAATACTGAAACTCGCTAAACAAAAATATGAATATATAGCAGTCCAAAAATTAGTACTGACGGATAACGAAAAATGTGACACAGAAATCTGAAGATCAATTGGGATAGCGAAAGATACCCACCTAAGCACAGTCATAGAAACGTGACTATTGTGGAAGTGTTATACAATATCGGTTCTCCTATATGACAGTGAAACCTCGACATAAGAAGAACAAACATGAAGTCGCGGAAATGTAGTTGTACAGGAAGATGCCGAGAATCCCATGGACTGAATATGGGAGACACTTATATTTAGAATCCGATACTTTTTTAGGGTATATAAGAAGGAAAAATATCTTCGAAGAATTTTACACTTACAGGGCATATTGAAGTCAAGAGGCGCAGAAGAATGCAGTGAATAGCCTACCTAATAAGTTTGCCTAAATGGTAAACAGAAATGATTAAGAGAGATAGCAAAAAGACAAATCTTATTAGAAGGTACAAAGGACTGCAAGTTATAGAGTGCCATGATTGCCTACGTTTTAAAGGAATAAGAATATTTTCAAACCAAACTTCATTTTTTTATTATAAGGAATTTAAGCCAATGTGAATATAAATAGAGTATGCAGTCTTAAATTAGTTCGAATGGCGAAAGTTTTCAATGTTTCAAAATTGGCTGCGCACGGAAAAGAAATATCTCGTAATTAGAAATATAACTTTCCTAGACATTCCACAATGAAGGTAAGTTGTTCTATGATGACTATATTTGTTGTTGCTATCACAACGTTTCGGCCGATGAGACCTCCGGTCTACATTATATCAATCTGGGTAACCAACAGCGGATACACCTGAGAAATGTTGTGATAACAACAAAAATGAGGACAATAGTTCGAATGTATATAGTTTAAATATTGATAACCTCTCATCCCAGAAATCCAGACAGAAATCAAACAAAATATGATGAACTTTGAATAATTTCGCTATACGTTTGATCAGTCCAAGAACTTTCACGTAAACTAGAAATTATGTCAGAAATAGACAGACCGTGTCAGACAGTTTTAATAAAACTTATATGAATAAGGTTCTGTGCCTCAGCCTACGTTATATACACATATGCGTGTTTGTGTGTTTTCACAGCGATTTTGCTAATGTTCTATAGTGTAAAACATATATTTATGAAATTCAATAACTAAAATTATCAGTTGGCGTGGTTATGAAGATATAGACAAGAATGGACACTAGCTAAACTCTATGAAGTCAGTTAAAACTATTTTCACTGCTTGGAAGACTTAAATGTAGTTCCGCTGCTCTTATAGAGAGCTGCACTGATTTGCCTGAAATACTCGGATAAGTATGATGAAAAACTCACGGAAAATGAAAGAAAGAAACCAAAGTCTTAGAAGAAATGGAAAAAAGAAAATATGGACGCCAATAAGGAAATACAAATTGAATAGAAACTAATTTACGAAGAAATTTATAAAACGTGAAGGAATGTAGAAAGGACAAAAACATATTGAAAACAATCCATCCCAGAAAGGAAGAAGTGAAATCAAGTCAGATGAAATACTTTTTAAAATATTTTAAATAAAAAATATGGAGAAAAATCTGGTAAAGAAGAAACAATGAAATATCTAATGAATAAATACAAAAACATGTCATAAAACCATATGTAAAAGATAGTGAATGGATGGTTCACGACCAGATTTCAAATAATGGTGAAAATTATATCATTATTGATACCATATATCCTGCGGCGCAATATTATAATTAACAGTTGAACCATCTTAATATTTATTTCCATTTCCTATTTTAAGATAAAAAAAATATTCATTTTAAAATCTGCTACTCTTTCTACTTTTCGTTTTCTATCTGTGTTACTTTTTATTACTTCCTTTTCATTTTATATGCCTGTTCAATTTAACTTTACTTGGTCGTATCAACTATTTTGTTGTCCTTGATGATGATGATGATGAGGAGGAGGAGGAGGAGGATGATCGTCGTTATTTTAAGAAATAAATAAATAAAATTTATCGCTAATGTATTGAAGGCTTTAATTGAGCTCCAATAATGGGAGCACAAATTTCAATAAATCATATTTTTTTTTATTATTAGGAAGGACGTGACTCTAATTTTCTGATGCATCCATTTTATCTCGTTTGTCCTTGTTTTTCATTTGCATTTTCTTTCTTTCTTTCGAACACCCCACCTTCATTAACGTGTTCTACTTCTCCCCACCTCTTCCTTCGTTTTTTTTCCTCTTTTACTCGTCCTCTAGGCAGTATTATATTAATTCTGTAAAAATCAATTCTTATAATTTCTTTCATCCATTATCCTCTATCCGCCACGTCTCCCTCTTTCTCCATAATCTATCTATCTATCTATTTATCTATCTATCTATCTATCTATCTATCTATCTATCTATCTATCTATGTCATTGATATACCGTAATGTGTAATATTCTATCTCTGTACTCTTGGCTATTTTGTCTATTCCTATAAATTAAGCAATTTCACTGTTATTGTCTCAACCTACCATTCTATCAACAAATTTTGCGATCTCATTCAGATCATAGCAATATATCTTAGTAATTTATTCAAATCTGTACTTTTTATCATGATTCATATTCGTACGGGGGCAGCATGTAATGCTATGTGTATCATCTCTCAAACCCACTAACTTGTTTCGTGAGTGTGATCACAATGAAGGACTCATTATTGTGACTTAATTTTAGACGAAACTACGCTTATTTTATAAATATGTGTAAAAACCCAATCGCCCCACGTAGCATTTAGTAGGCAATCTCACATACTATTAATTGTCGTCTAAATGACGCAAGAATCAAAATAACACTGATATCTCATTTTAACAGTTATGTTTACCAAAATTACATAATTATAACTTACTAAAGAGTAAATTTATTCAATAAAATCGCCATTCGCTTCACTTACGATCTGCAAACGACTTCAAAATTTCCTGCAACTCTTCTGGACGGTTTCCTTATTTAAAGCTGGTGAATGCTGCCATAATCCTTGCCTTCAGTTAATTTTTGTTGTTACAGGGAGTTTTGCTCTCGCTCAACTCTGACCCACACAGAACGATCAAGGGGTTTGCAGTCTGGGTAGTTAGGTGGGCAGATGTAAGGCGTGATGTGGTTGCAGAGATTATCTTACAAACATGACTGAGTTCTCCTGCTTGTGTGCTTGGTGCAGAGTCTTGTTGCCAGACATAGGGTCTTCCAGCGTATTGGACCTTCCAGCGCGAATGCCAAGTACTACAATATGTCATTTCCAAATTTCTGGCTGAGTGAATTGCCTCATGGTGCTCTTTGCTCACATATGGGGCCAACTGATCCTAATATACAACGCGCATGATTAAAAAATGTAAAACGATGACAATTTACCCATCGCTCCCAGTATATATATATATATATATATATATATATATATATATATATATATATATATATTAATCATTTCACCCTAAGCAATCGGGAATACCATTAGTACGCAGGAGCTTACAGAGAGTGAAGGCGAGAGAAAACACTGGTTATAGGAGTTATTGAAGAAATGATAAAAGTTGAACGGAGTTCAAGGAGATCTAAAATGGCGATTGACGTTGCATTTACATTTTTGAAGATTGTATTTATCAAGAAAGCAATGAAACGGAAGTTCCACGGGTGGGAAGTGCAAGAAAAGAAACTGTTAGAGTAGAAATTAAATTTACCTAATTCAACAGTAAAAGGGTGGGACCTACATGTCAATCTAGTAGCGCGATTAAAAGCACGTATTCCGGGTACCAGGGGAAAAAAACTCGTCAGAGCAGTAGCCATGAAAATATTTGTAGTAGTAAAGACAGAGAGAAGCCATGTCACGTCGGTGAGAAAGTGACTGAAGTCGAGATGCCAAGTCAGGATCGATTACATTGCAGATCCTTCTCTGGACTTTTGGCAAGAACCTCGAGAGATGAGTAGCAGGAGCACCTGATCAGATATGGAAACAATATCCAATGCACCGGCGAATGCTAGATTTGTAAATGTAAAAACTTGACTCTGAGGAGAAAAACTTTCTGGCACGACACAGTGACTTGCAGTAGTTGCAGTTATTTATTCGATGTAGGCCTTCCACTTCAAGTCAGTCGAAAATGTGAGGTCAAAAACGGCCCACTCTGTTGCTCTCCATGCGGATGGTGGGAAAGTTTCTCTATGGTGGTAAACTGAGAGCAGTTTAGTTATGGAGAGATTTAAATTTAAGTTAACCTCTGATCGGGGTCCTTTTCGAGAGCAGTGTCCATGTTAATTTTGTCAGCTCTTATGGATTTCTTATTGAGACGAGTAAATGGTAATGTCATAAGAATAAATGCCCACTTGGGAACTGATGACATCTGCGAGATCATTGATGAAGATCAGAAACAGAGTAAGGCTTTGGGGGACACCTGCACTTGTGTGAAATGGGCTGGAAGAGACACCGTTCAAAACAACCTTTATTTTTCGATTTGATAGGAACGATTGGCTTAAATCAAACACTGTAGCCCTGGAACTTACGTAGAATGTCAGCATGATAAACTCTGTCAAACGCATTCGAGATATCTAGAGCCACAGCTCGAGCTTCACCGTTCTTATCAAAAGTTTGATATATATATTCAGAGATGGGCGTTAACACATCAGCGGTAGAAGAACTGTTAAAACGGAAGCCATATTATTTGTCATTGATTTGATCGTGAGAGGTAAGATGCATAACCACGTCAGTATTGATTAAAGCAATCGAATAATAAGGCTAATAGGGCGATAGTTAGATGGGTCAGAAGGTTCTCCAGAACTCTTAAAAATAGAAACTACAGAGGACAACTACCAACAATCAGGAAAGCAGGAAGCAGCGAGGCTATAGTTGTAGAGTTTGAAGAGAACTGGTGCCAGCTCGGGAGCAGATTTCGTTAGTACTACAGCTGGTATCTCGTCACCTCCGTTACCTTGTGGGAGTCTAATTTAGAAATAATGTCTGAGACCTGTGACACGGTTATGCAAATAGCAATCAGTAGAGCCTCAGTTCCAGGAGGGAAATCATGTGTGGGAACTCCGATTGCGACGAGGGTAGAGTTGGAAGAGAATTTCTGTCCAAAGCATTCATCCTTATCTGCTCTAATTGTCAGGATTTCGAATTCATTGAAAAGAGAGATGAATGATTTGCATTTGCTCAACACACTCTCTAGAAACTAATATTCATATATATATATATATATATATATATATATATATACCGCTTTAAAAATAACATTAGAATGCTCACTATCTCACAATAAAGAGACAAACAATGGGAAAATATTGTTTACGCTGTTTTGTCACAATCCGGTTCAATTAATAGTATCTTGAGAATGTCTTAAAGTAGAAAATTAGTTTTGCTTTCAATCAGGGAATCTTTCAGGCTGATTTCTTTCTTAACCTTTATATTTTCAAATCGAAGTTCAAAAGATGCTATGGGAACTTACCTCTAACGAGAACAGACGCTTCCTGACTCTATAAATACTGCGCCTCTCTGAGAGAGAGAGAGAGAGAGAGAGAGGAACGAGTCGAGACGCAGTCTCCCACTGTGCGCGACTCCTGTCAAACTCTCTGCTTTGGCAGAGAGGAACCCGGACGAGGCTTTGCCGAAGGGAAAAGTTTCGTCCGGGTTGGTAGACAAGCCCTGAACCCGTTTATACTGGTTCTTAAGGGAGTATTTTTTGCCGAGCTTACGGGATCGGAGAAACTCACGTTAAACTCGGCCTTGTGTCACATACTTTGCTCGTGGCGGGACTGTTAAATGTCGGAACGAGTCGAGACGCAGTCTCTGACTGTGCGCGACTCCTGTCGAAGTCTCTGCTTTGGCAGAGAAGAACTCGGACGAGGCTTTGCCGCAGGGCAAAGTGTCGTCCGGGGAGGTAGACAGTCCCTGAACCCGTTTATACGGGTTCTAATGGGCATATTTTTGGCCGAGCCTACGGGCTCGGAGAAACCCACGTTAAACTCGGCCTTGTGCCACATACTTTACTCATTGCGGGGACTGTTAAATATCGGAATGAGTTGAGGCCTAACGAGTCAAGACAATATTAGTTCACTCTAAACAAGACTGACAGTTAATACTAACACCTTCAACTTCTTGTATTATATTTCTGTTGTAATATATCTTTGTTATTTACTACTCTTGTGTTCGTGTTGTTCTTCCTTGGTTCTACCTCAGAGCATAACTGTGGTGCGAGGAAAGTTAAGATATAAATGTGGGGAAACATAAGCCGTTAACAAAAAAAAAAAAGAAAACACATATAAGTGAAGATAGAATCACGTGTAATGATAAAAAGTAACATGTGGGTGCATAAAGAATAAATTCCCAGTTAAAACTACATGTGTTGATAAAATAAATTCCCAGTTAAAATTACATGTGTCTATATGCTCCTATTCGGAAGTAAACTCAGCTTAGATGTTATCGTTCATACGCTTCTTGTCTGATCTTTCTTTAATTGGCATATGTTGAGACAAATACACTATTTATTTTTTTTAATAAGGAATTTGGATTTTGTGTTACTTCTCATACCTGAAACAACAGAAATATGGTTCTACATAAGTATTCTGAGAATACCATTGACAGAGCATGTGAGCAATGACGAAGTTTTAAAGAAAATGGAAACAAAAAGGATACTTAACACTTAACATGAAGAAGAGACAGTTGAAATTTATTTCGAATAATATCTCGCGAAAACCGTCATTAAAAGCGCGAACAAATACGGGTAACTCTCACGACGTGGGCGGATACATACTAAACGAATGTATGAGAAATGGTTTTAAATAAACCAGACATATCCGATGCTCACAATAGAACATCAGTGCTACTTTCTGCAGGTCTTTACAGGAACGTGATCAAATTCCATTAAACTGATTCAACACATGTAATTTTAACTGGGAATTTATTCTTTATGCACCCACATGTTACTTTTTATCATTACACGTGATTCTATCTTCACTTATATGTGTTTTTTTTTTGTTTTTTTTTTGTTAACGGCTTATGTTTCCCCACATTTATATCTTAACTTCTCAAAATGATATTTATATTCTATATAGAGCGGATTTTATAAGTTATACAAGTAAACAGAAAATACAAAATTGGTCGGAAAGAGTTTATATTTTTCTTATGCACATAATAAAAAAAATGTATCCTCTGGTCTGACCATGCGTATATTAGACCGCTAGGTGAAAGTGAGGGTCACTGTCCAGTGATTTACTATTTACCATTTCAATAAATGCGCACTCCCTCATTTAGATTTTCTCAAACGTTCATATCTGCTCAACTTCGTCCGAAACGTAAGCAGCAAGTTAATGTACCTCTTTCAATCCGACATTTATTTCAAAAGTTAATTTTAACGGATATCCACATTTGAACAAACGCCCTGTTTTTAAATGGGCGTTTATTTAAACGGCGCTCTCTGTCTTAATCAAGCTTGTAATTGTCAAATCAATCCAATGGTTTCCGTCAGAGAAAGTATGAAAAATGACTTGAAAACGAACGTAATTTTGTCACTATGTTATATAGGATCATATTTGTCGAAGGATTATGCTAAGTCTGCGTCTAATAGGCTGGACGCCGTTTTCATTTAGACGATAAAGGTTTTGATACTATCAAAACATCGTTCCGGTTTTCGTTAGAAGACATTTTGTTTTCTTAAATAGGTGGAGTAATCCCACATTTTGGATAACTTCACACACTTACGACACGTAATACTCTCCTATCACAGCTATGTGGTTTCATAATATAAATCGGATGAAGCTCTGTCTAGCAAACTCAAGTCAAAGGAGTGAGTATGTGTATGGAGCGTCTGCACTTGCTTTTGGTATGCAGTGCATTGATAATATCAAGTAATTAACAGATTGTAGTTGGATAGAGTAAAGGAATTTAACAAACAGTATAGGTAGAGACTCGACGTTGTACCAGTTCAATTTGGCAGTATAGTCATATCAAATATATTCTCAATAGATTGGCAACAAAACTGGATATTTATAGAAATTGTCAATAGATTGGATTCTTTTTATTTATTTTTTTCAGACTTGAATAGAGATAATTAGTTTTATTTATCGTTTATTTTTGAATTCTTTAAAATATTCACCAGGTGGTAAAACAGAATGTAACTTTTTGGAAGAAATGTGCCTCACATTTAATATAACTATTTCTGAAACTAAAAATCATTGATATATATATATATATATATATATATATATATATATATATATATATATATATATATATATATATATATATATATATATATATTATAGAAATTATTAGGAGGATTTGGGATAATCATAATTAGGTAATTCATCGAGTCTAGAAGAAACCTCAACAGAATACAGAAAGCACTGAACGGCCGTTTCGTCCTATATTTGGAACTCGTAGGCACTTGGCATCCACCACCGAGATTTGAAACCCGTACAGTTACGTTATCGGCTGACATACCAACGGGCTTCGGTGACCAACATTGTAAACACTACCTGCTACACACCGCTTGTCAAAGCTGATTATTTTACAAACGTGGGCATGTGAAGATAACATGCAGTTCGCTATGCAAAAAACGTCTTGTGTTAAGAAATACTGCAGAAACCTATGAAATGATCAAGACTTGCTGATAGATTAATTTACATGAGAGGGACAATTATTTACTGCTAACGCAAAATGTTCCTGGACAATAGACAGCAGGTGAGAGACAACGAGAGGTGTTGTTGATTAAAAGACATCGGAACACCGCACAGACCGACAAAATTATTAGTCTTGTAGACTAGCATGCTTTAGTATCGAGAAGGAACCACTACAAACAAAGACATTTATGAAGATATAAACATACGCAAAGATTGTACAAAGTTTTTTCCTATGGTGCTAATTGATGAACGGAAGATGAGCTCTGTTGAATAACAGTAAAGATAGGATCAAGTTGATTATCCCGAATACAAATTTCCTTGAATCTCTGTTGACCTGCGATAAAAGTTGGATCAACTGTTATGATCCATGAGGCCTAGAGATAGAGTTTCCAGTTAAGATATCCCGTCTGCTCTTGAGCCAGGAAGGCCAGATAAATTCCACCCGATAGCTCATAATGACTCTCCTCTTTGACAGCAAAGGCATGACCTACATATTCTGGGTCATCCGAGGCTCGACGATCAACAATGGGTACTTACTATGTGGTGGCTCCAAGGGGGTTCAGAGAGACATTTCTTCGTAATAGATTTTAATTCATTAAACCTTCTTTTTTTTTAATTATTTATTAAACAAATTATTTTGAACAAACTATTTTGAAAGCTTGTATATTTTCCTTTAGACAGTAATTATTAGCCTGGAAAGAAAATTATAGAATAAAAACATAAGTACTCACATTCAATTCCATCGTTTTCTTTCATAGTATTTTTTCATTGAAATACAAAATTCACTGGTAAACTTCTCGCATTGACAGAGTAAAGTGTTTTATTCTCTCTATGCTAGATATTTAACATGTTTTCATTTGACGACTACCTGTAAGTCAACACATTATATTTGCACTAAGTAAATGTTCAACAATTTTTAGGTCAGTAGTTTGGCCTTCCTCTCGGCGAGGAGATCACATGCTGGAGATAATATGATGAGATGATAATTAAAATTCTAGGACAGTCACTTCTAGTTCAAATTAAGCTTATGGAATAAGTACAGCCATCCCTTGATAAGTTCATAGCCAACCTGCCTAACATCTTAAGGTATGCCGTAGCATTGACATAGGCCCTCCTAAATGACATAAAACAGCCACCATAAACAATATGAATTTGATGTGCATAGCTGTAGACATCTCTACAAAGTGAAGTGACAGTTGTTCTTCCTCTTATTCAGCTCGCGGTAATCCAGAAGATTGCCGTTGGCGCGCCAATATTGTTCCGAGTACGACGTGACCTTAAATTGTTATGTGCCGAATTGGGAACTCGCATTTTATGTTAATGGCGCATCTGAAAAAGTAAGGAAAATTTTAGAGTTTGGTGTACACTGCATATCATTATGCGAGCCCAAACGAATTGATATTATATAAAAGAAATTTTCAAAATGGCGATTTTTCCATTAACACTTTGTTAATTTAGCTATCTCACTACTCGACAATATTTATTCTTTTACAAAGCTATGATTATAATTGCAATAAAACCTAAAATCTGATGAAACTGAATTTATACATCTTTTTTATCTTGAGAATATAAAACAAAAATATTAAACTCGATTTATTTATTTACAAAAATAATTTTATATTTACAACATTGCAAAAACTAGTACAATGAAACCTATTGCAATGCAACATTTAACATTTACCAATTTACAAAGAAATAAATATGGGAAAATATTCATAAATTTATAAACATTTACTAAATTGTTAAATGAATCCACTATTACAATATCCTTATTAATTACTATTTGATAACGTTCGAATCGATTGGAAATTAGCCAATATTTTGCCAAACATTTCAATAATCGATATGATAAATATTGTCTAATTTTTTCTGTCAATTTTCAAGAACAAAAATAATGTATAGATTCACTTTCATATGTTTAGGTTTTATTACAATTCTAATCATCGCTTTTTAAAACAATAAACATTACCGAGAAGTGAAGTTAGTTAAAATAATAGAAAAACCGTCTTTTTAATGCAAAAACAAACATCCTTTTGATATTCCTTTTTACGCGGCCATGAAGGTCTATGTTTGTCAAAGTCTCATTCAACATCAAGTTACATATAGTTATCTTAACAGATAGAATTTTTGTCATATTGTATTTTTTTAATCATTTCACTCCAAGCTAGGTGGGAATGCCAATACTACACAGGGAGTTACAGAGAGTGAGAGTGAAAGTGAGAGCAAAAACTGGGTATTAAGTGTATTGAGAAAATATGAACGGGATTCAAAAAGATAGAAGATGACGACTGACGTTACATTTAAATTTTTGAAGATTGTATTTATCAGAGAAGCAATTAAATGGATGGGAGTTCCACATAGGGAAGTAAGGAGAAAGAAACTATTGAAGTAGAAGAGGCGGTTATATTTAACTAATTCAGCAGTAAAAGGGTGGAAGCTAAATGTCATTCTAATAGCACGCTTAAATTCATGTAGTCAGGGCACCAGGTAAAAAAAGCACGTCAGAGCAGTAGACATGAAAATAGTTGTACAAAAGGCAGAGGGAAACCACGTCACGTTGGCGAGAAAGTGACTGAAATCGAGATGCCAAATCAGGATCCATTACATTAGAGATCGTTCTTTGAATTTTGTAAAGAACGTCTAAATAAATAGAAGAGGCACCAGGCCAGATATGGCACCAGTATTCGATGTACGAGGTAATGATAGATTTGTAAATGAATAAAATGGACTCCGGCGACAAAAATTTTCTAGCTATTTTTCACAGTGACCCAACTTTCCTTGAAGTATATACAGCAATTGATTCGATGCATACGCTCCACTTGGAGTCAGCTGAGGTCAAGAGGGCGCAGTGTATTGCTCTCCATGAGTCTAACATCAACCATGCTTATGACAGTCATAACTGTTTCTCTATGGTGATTAAATGTGAGCAGTTTTGTTTTGGAAGAGCTGAGATTTGCACCAGTTAACCACTGATTGGACGTCCTTTTCAAAAGCAGCAGCCAGGTATACTTCGTCAGTTATGACGGATTTACTATTCAGCAGGAGTAAATGATAGTGTCATCGGCATAAATACCTACTCATTTATGAAGATCAGAAACAGCGTAGGATCCAGTATAGTGCCCTAGAGGACACTAGCAGTCGTGTAAATTCGAGCTCGTTCAAAACGACATTTATTTTTCGATATGATATGAACTATTTGATTAAATCAAACAAACGTCTTGTAATACCGTAACCCTGGAGCTTACGTAGAAGAATGTCAAACGCCCTCGAGATATAAAGAGCCACAGGTCAGACTTCACCATTATTATCAAGAGCTTGATATACATATACAGTGATGGCCGTTAGCACATCAGGGGTACATCAGGCAAAATGAAAGCCATATTGTTTTTCCGAGAGTAGGTCGTGAGAAGTCAGATGCTAAACCACTTCAGCATTGACTGAAGCATCGAATGCTTTGTCAAAAAGCGATAGTTTGATGGGAGAAAGGGTTCTCCAGATTTCTTAAATAACAGGAGAACTGCGAAAAAGGTGGAAAGCAGGAATCCACGAGGAAATTCTTGTAGAGTTTGGAGAGAACTGAACACATTTCGGGAACTCATTTCTTTGGCACGACAGCTGGAATCCCATCACTTACGCTTGCCTTGTGAGTCTAGTTTGGGAATTATGTCTGAAACCAGTGACGGGGTTATGCGAATATAACTCAGTAGAGCCTCTGTTCTAGGTGGGGAAGTTAGGTATCGGTACTTCAGATGAGTCATATGTGGTGTTGGAAGAGAATTTCTGAGCAAGACATTCAACTTAATCTGATGTAGATGTCAGGACTTCAAATTGATGGAAGAGGGAAGATATTGAGGATTTGCTGTTGCTCACTATACTCTTTCAGAATCGACAATAATCTCTAGAACCGAACTTCATCCTATTAGTAAACAGAAACTTCGCTTCCTTGAGAACATACTTGCACTCATTCCCAGCAGAGACGAAGAGACGTATGTTACAATCAGACATGTCGCTCTGGTACAGCCGGAAGAAGTGATTCCTGTGGGATATATCGGTCGGGCATACAGGTCAAAACCAAGGAGATGAACGTGATTTCACTTGGTATTTCTGTGCTGAAATAAAAGCTTCGAAAATATATACATACACTGATAAACTTTTAATAGTGTATATTCTCTAATCACTTGATCCATGGGGCAGTCTAGCTACTTTAAAAGCTCCTTCTTATGAGCCAGCTATTTTCAGTGCTGTTTGACAGAAACATCAAACAGTAAACAAGACCATGAAGTGTTCAAACGTATATCATAGCTCTTCTCTCTGTACCAAGTCTTTACATAACCTGGAGGATCATAGCTCTCCATATCTTTCTGCATTCAACGATACCGGCTCTTTCATCAAATCTGTCTGTGTTTTCGATACTTGTTTCTCCACCCATTTGCTCAATCATGTCAAATAGATTCCCCGCCACTTTTCGTCTTTTCAACATGAACTGGTAAATTCTTCAAGCCTTTTATTTCACTATGTATTCCAAGAATTTCGTATGTTTCGTAAATTTGACTCCTTTCTTACAAATTCTGTCCATCGTATCGTAACTATGAACCAGTAAATAACACAGAGACGAATTACACACATTTCCTCCGTATTCCATGTGTAAGGATGAAGTTCCACACATAGGGGTTCTTTCCCGATAACTGTTAATCTCTCGAACAAATTCGTGAACACAACAATTTTAACCCCTTCAAATCAAGCGTCAATCACTATCTATCCTCCCCTCCTTCAAATCAAACGTCAATCACTATCTATCCTCCCCCCTTCAAATGAAGCGTCAATCACTATCTATCCTCCCCTCCTTCAAATCAAGCTTCAATCACTATCTATCCTCCCCTCCTCCAAATCAAGCGTCAATCACTATCTATCCTCATCCTCCTCCTTCAAATCAAGCGTCAATAACTATCCTCCCCTCCTTCAAATCAAACGTCAATCACTATCTATCCTCCCCTCCTTCAAATCAAGCGTCAATCACTATCTATCCTCCCCTCCTTCAAATCAAGCGTCAATCACTATCTATCCTCCCCTCCTTCAAATCAAGCGTCAATCACTATCTATCCTCCCCTCCTTCAAATCAAGCGTCAATCACTATCTATCCTCCCCTCCTTCAAATCAAACGTCAACACTATCTATCCTCCCCTCCTTCAAATCAAACGTCAATCACTATCTATCCTCCTCCTCTTTCAAATCAAGCGTCAATCACTATCTATCCTCCCTTCCTTCAAATCAAGCGTCAATCACTATCTATCCTCCTCCTCCTCCTTCAAATCAAGCGTCAATAACTATCCTCCCCTCCTTCAAATCAAGCGTCAATCACTATCTATCCTCCCATCCTTCAAATCAAGCGTCAATCACTATCTATCCTCCCATCCTTCAAATCAAGCGTCAATCACTATCTATCCTCCCCTCCTTCAAATCAAACGTCAATCACTATCTATCCTCCTCTCCTTCAAATCAAGCGTCAATCACTATCTATCCTCCCCCTCCTTCAAGTCAAGCGTCAATCACTATCTATCCTCCACCTCCTTCAAGTCAAGCGTCAATCACTATCTATCCTCCACCTCCTCCTCATAATCTTCACTTTTTTCTAACTCCTCTTGGACTCATAATTAACGCACTACCTAGTTTGACGGGTGAATTTTATTATAAAAAGCACATGTCTTTGATTTAACACTTTTCTTCATTTTGATGAAATGTCCAAGATTCAATTATTATACAGTAGATTAGGCATTACATAGCATTCCATTACTTAGAACGGCAAGTAGATAAAATCTTATATTCTTCTAAAATCTCTTCGAAAATCAATTACGTTCTGAAATGTGGGAGGTTATTTATCATTATAATTTTACAGTCGAGGAGCTGCTGATTAAAAATTGATTCCTAAGGAAGAAATTATAAAAGGACGAATGCGCAAAATCTTCGAAAATCAAATGTGTAAAAAAATTAATCGGACTGGGTAAATACCGTATTCATCTAACATCTTTGGAGTCTAGCAGTCCGCTGCCTGACTCTGTCAATACCTCTGTCTTCGGGTGGAGCATGACTCAGTCTGGCGGTGGAGACACAACTGAGAAAAACGGACAAGCAATGTAGCTGAACGACACTTTTGCGGAAGCTGGGTAAATTTTGACCATTGGTCCCGCGAGAACAAGGCCTTTTTCTCTTGTCTCACACCTTATCTCAGTGGAGAGAATGAGTAAATATCGTTCGCCAAAACTCGTCGGAATCAGACAGTCCACTGTCTGGATCTGATCGTCAAAATCTCAGAGGGCGACTCAGTTAGAGCTATGTCTACGGACTGAAATTGGGCTGAAAAAAATAAAGTCATTGTATCTTAAGTCTACTTTTTCTGGGGCCTGGTAATTTTTGACCATTGGTCCAATTTGATACGCTCGAGTTCGAACGTAAAACTGGACCTTGTGCCACATCTCGTCGACAGTGGGAGGACCAATTAAATACCGATTTCGCCAAAACTCGTCAGAGTCAGACCGGTCCGCTGTCTAGCCCTGATTGCCAAAACCTCGGTCTTCAAGCAAAGGGCTACTCAGTCGAGGGTCTCTCTACACCGAAACTTGGCTGTGAAAAAAGACAATAAATATGTCCGCAATCGCTTGTGCTGGGCTGGATACATTTTGAACAATGGCCCGAGTGGACACGCGCAGTGCCCCACGTAATCTCGACATTGTGTGATATCTCATCTCACTGGAGGGCCTGAGTAAATACCAATTCACCAAAACTCGTCGGAGTCAGTCAGTTAGCTTTCTGGCTCTGTAGTATAGCTTTGGCTCGCTATTATCAAGAGTTTTGTCATCGGGTAGAAGGAGACTCAGTCGGGGCTTTGTCTATGGACAGAAACTAGGCTGATAAAAATTGACAAGAACTGTACCCGTGCCCGCATTTTCGAGGTCTGGGTAAATTTTGGCTATTGTTTTGAGAGGACACTCTCGGTTTCCCCACATAAATCTCGACCTTGTATCTCATCTCATCTGAGTGCGGGGACTGGGTAAATACCGAGCTCATCAAAGCTCCTCAAATCCAGGCGGTCCGCTGCTGTGCTCTGATTGTTAAGACTTGTCTTTAGGCAAAGGGTGACAGTCTGGACTCTATCTAGCGACGGAGACTCGGCTGAGAAAAACAAACAAGAATTGTACCCGATCCCGGTAATGCAGTGGCTGGGTAAACTTTGATCTTTGGTCTGAGTGGACACGCTTGGGTTCCCCACAGTAATCTCGACCTTGTGTTACATCTTATCTCAGTTGTGGGAAAGGGTTAATTGGCTATGATTGTCTTCGGGCAGAGGTTAACTCTGTCGGAGCTCTAACTATGGATGGAAACTCGGCTGAGAAGAATAGACAATAAATGTGTTCGATCATGTTGTTGCGGGGATGTCTAAATTTTTACCATTGGTCCTAGTGGACACGCTCGGGTTCCCTACAATAATCCCAACCTTGTATCATATCTCGTTTCAGTTGGGGGACTGAATAAATAACAGTTCATTAAAGCTCGTCAAAGTCAGGTAGTCAGCTGTCTAGCTCGCAGTTGTCAATCTCTCTGTGTTCGGACAGAGTGCGACACAGTGGGAGCTCTGTCTACGGACGAACACCCGGCTTAGAAGAATGGACAATAAAAAGTGCCCGATCCCGCGATTGAGGGAGTTGGATAAATTTTGATCTTTAGCACGAGTGTACGCGCTTAGGTCCGCCGCAGTAAACTCGACCTTGATCACATCTCGTCTCAGTGGGGAGATGGGGTAATAGTTCATTAAATATTAATGTTAAGCCATTTTGTATTGTCTCAGACAATTCTACTACAACTATAACAAGGAAACGATTTTTATCGTGAATATTTCTAGTTTTCATTGTACAAAGTCGTATTTGTTAAGAGTGACAAGTCACATAACACTGCATAATACGATCAATGTTTACCAACCGCTTGCCTTAATACTTTCAACCAAAATTAGTTGCTGGTTTAGAATTGGCGGTTTAGAATGGTTATTATTAGTCAGGCTGAAGATAGCTTAATCTTGGAGTAAGAAATATTGCAAATTATTCAGAATAGTAGAATGGAATAAAAAACAATGTGAAAAAGGAAAATGAAAAAATCGAAGAAAACGGTAGTGGTATGAAAATAAGACAACTAAATTAAAAGAATGAAAGAAAATCAGATTTAAAAATTAAGTAGCAAACAAGAACATGAATAGAAAATTGGATATAAATAAAGAAGGTAATTGAACCAACGAGTGAATAAATGAACGAAGCAAAGAATGTGAAGAAAGAGGAGAAAAGTAAGGAAAGAAAGAGCTGGAAAAGTTAAAAAGAAAATGAGGAAACGGAAAAGAGAATGAGAGAGAAAGAAATAGCTAAGAAGATGCTAGCTGAAGAAAGGAACCCCAATAGGAACCATTCGATAAACATGGAAGGAAAGAAGAGTCGAAAAATTGAGAAATTATAGAACTTGATTTAAAAGCAATAATTGAAGTTAAAATAGCATTTTAAAAGACAGAATTGGCGAAAGCGTTATTTTCCGAATAAAGTTTGGTGAGTAACAACTTCCCATCCAATTAATTTCACTTTCTTACTCAGATAAAATTGACAGTTACACTGAAAAAGAAAAATCGTTCTCACAGTTTCTGTCAGCGTTCAATTAAATAAACCAACAAGCAGACGAACAAAAATGAAACATGAAAAACAACAAAGTCTCAGTGACCAACAATTAAAAGAACATATAACGAGCACAGTTCTTCTTCCAGTACGGTGCAATGATACGCATGTATTCACTACTGTAAAATCAAATAAAACAGCCAATTCTCTTCTAATAAGATATTTAAATGAATATTTTCAAACATAAACATCTATATGTTTATATACATAATGATAGGTACATAAATGATTGATGGGGTTTGTGAGTGTACAGAAATACACATTTGAATGTTTTATATATTACATGGTTTTATTTACTCTATGTTATCAAAATAGACTAATTGGGCAATGATTTCATATACAGTAATTCTAATGACAAGTACAATGAAAAAGGACTAATACATAGATATATACGTACACGTACGTATACATATATATATATACATGTATATATTAATATAAGTTTGTATGTATGTATTATTACATATTTTATGTATTATTACATATTTCAGCACTATTCTTTTGTTTCTAACTAAATTTTCCTGTTCCCCAAGATTTTGTTTAACTATTCCGCGTCACCTTTCGTTATTCCAATACGACTTAGGAATTTCACATTTCCATCGTCTTTTATAACATTTTCCAGATAGTTAAATTTCTGTAAATGTTTGGTTTATACGTCTTCAATCTGTACCTTGAATCTTGGGTTGTAACACTTGGTATGCATTCCATCTTCTTTCAATTTATTATTAGTCTTCTCTCCTCTCTTTCCTTTACTACATTATTCAAAAATTCCTTAAGTTTTCTTTCTGTGTATGCTGTCAACATGGTTTTACCATCGATTATTATGACGTTAGAATTGTATCAACAAATAATAATTCCTGATCGAATATTCAGTTCTTTGTCTTATATCTGTTTTTGCATATTTGCTTCAGCTTTTCCCTATGAAATTTGTTTATTTCCAGTAAATGGCCTGTATTATTCTAATATATTTCGTGAATAAATAAAGTTTTCCTAATAGTTCAAATAGATATTTCTATTGTACTCTATCAACGCAGCAAGTTACAGTTAAATTATTACAAGTGTAAATGCATATAAGATACATTTGTATTATACCAACATGTATATTAAACCATTAATAAATTAGGGAGTAAATTTAACCAATGGATGATGTAAACATGATGTTCACATATACGAGGGTAAATCAAAAACAGAAAGACAATTTCCATACAACACCTTTATTTTAACTTATGAAGAACAAATATTTATGCCATTTTTCAACATGGACCCTCATTGAATGGTGATGCATTTCTGGTATCGTTCAACGTGCTTGTACATCCTATCCGGTTGCTTTGCGGTTTCTTACATTGCCGCATCTGCAGTAATTGCTTGTTTGGGCACCCAACGCGCACAAACGTTACGGTACCCCAAATCATCATGCACTATGTTTTGCGCAGATCCAAAGCAGCTGCCCAGAGTTGCCGACTTTTGTATATATATATATATATATATATATATATATATATATATATATATATATATATATATATATATATATATAGGATATGAAAACATGTTAAAAATCGCTATTATGTTTCAACACCATACATCTGTATCTTTCAAAAAGCAGAATACTTTAAAGAAATAAACTTGTGGGTTACACAAAATTTAAATTCACCGGAAAAGAATATTCTTAATATAGGTCATGACACGAAGTTGTCTTCAAATAAAACTTTAAACAATTTTCTCATGAGCAGATACAGAGAAACATTTATGGTGTTGAAACATAATTGTAATGGTGTAGCGATTTTTAACAGGTTTTAATATCCTAAAATAAATAATATTTATGTCTACTGTGTATTGAGCCTTCTTTTAAATTAAATGATAAGTACAGTGGAATCATATTTTTACCAGTATATATATATATATATATATATATATATATATATATATATATATATATATATATATATATATATATATATATATATATGTAAAGGGTGTCCTGAAAACATATATACATCGACAGCACGCAACGCATGTTTCAAAAAACCGTTTAAGTGCAATTTCTACAGCAGTAGTGTTAAAAAATCCTCTATCGAATTTAAGTTTTAAATGGTATAAGTGATTTCTGAAAATATTATTATCAGCATTAATTTCATTATACTTTTCTTGGTTTTAAACTGTCACCTCTTTATTTCGCAGGAGAAACATCTACATGGAAAGAAATGTAATTGCATATGAATCTTATTGAACGTGAGTAGATTATTTCGTCTTGCAAAGTTATTCTGTTGCATGATTGTTTCAATTCTAATTACTTTTCTAACTGGCAATTACGGCTGTTTACGTAAAATATTTTATTTCTTTAGAAATGGCAGCCAAAAATCACGAAAAATAAACCACAAACAAAATAATTTTAATTTAGATGTAAAGAGAAAGTTGTCACTAGGAAATAGAAGTCAATGTTTAGTTAAATTCAATTTATCAAATCCTCTCTTGTGACTCAGATACGTGTTTAGTGCCGAAGGACAGTCAATTTCACCAAGTATTCACACTTTTTCAATAAATTACTTTTACAAACTTTGATTTACAAATTCGTTCTTTTTTTCTTTAACCTAACTGGATGTGCTCTCTGAATGGAGAGAATGAATGTAACAAGCCATACTCTATTCGTATATGCGAATATTTACCTGGGATATGCTTCGAAATTGTAACTTATTGTTCGATAACCGCTTTATTGTTTTTTGTATTAAAAATAACCGAATATTTACGAGTTCAAGATGTTTGTGTCGTTCGATATTATTTACCATTGTGATAATAATGAACTATCCCAACATACCTATTTCAAAACTAACCATTCTTTACAAAAGCCATCTAATCACTAACAGTTCAATATAATTGATTAAAGTACTGAAGGATTGTCTACTCGGAGGGAGGCTAGGGGAAGGATTTCCTAGAGATATGCCTAGATAGGCAGGCTCTGGAGCGATCGGCTAGCGAGCGCTACCAGGGTCAGATAGTTAAACATAGATTAAGCAAGATGTCTAAAGAAGGTGTGAGTACGGGCGTAGACGAACCGGGACAAAATTCGTCGAGGTTCGGATCGTTACGTTCGTGAGGTCGACACCCCGGATGGACGACGAAGGACATGTAGAAGTTTTGGGAGTATGTGAAACTAGGTGGCCAAACAAGATTTTATCAGTGACAAACATAGGACTATATATGCAAGCGGAGAAAAAATGAAAAAGACATGAAGAAATGCGATCTAAGATACGGTTATCTGAAAGAATTCTTGTCGTTAAACTGAAGGAAAAGCTTTTCAACATATTCATTATAATTGTGTATACACCGACAGCACAAAGTAGGGAAGAAATCGAATGTTTCTACTCTACGCTAGATAACGCCAAGACTTAGTGTAAATTGCAAGAAATTATAATTATCATGGGAGACCTGAATGCCAAAGTAGCCAAGGAGAAGAATGGTGAAATAGCTGGCAAATTCGGTCTGGGAACCCGCTACGAACGCGGAGAAAAATGTGTCCAATGCTGCACGGCAAATAACCAGCAAATAGCCAACACATGGTCCCAATAACATCCAAGAGGAATATGGACGCCCATCTAAGGGGAATATGGAAGCTCAGGGAGAGAAATGAAAAACCAAAAAGACTATAAAACTATCAACAACTGTCTTTACGAATGCAGCTTTACACTGGAAAAGTGTCCAAGTGCCGAATGCGGAAGCGATTACCTCCTGTTATATTTAAACAGTGCAAAACATATTTGATGGGCTTGAGTAATTGGATGGTAGAATAGTGTTTGGAAGAAATAACAACTAAACAAAACTTATTAAAAGCTAAAAGGGACAGGAAAATATGGGGGGTCATGTTCACCTACGTCCTGAAGGGACAAGGCACATAAAAGAAGAAAGAAGATATCATCAGTAAGAATTATATGAAGTCAGACCTGGAATGTTTAACCCTACCTTTCTCCCTGGAAGATGTATAAGAAACCATTAAGAATCGCCGTATTTGTGCTGAATTAAAAACAGAAGTTTATAGACTAGAAAGGTAATAAAAGCCACGGAACAGTATGAGAGGCTTGCCTTGGATTTCAAGATGCCACTCACGTTTAAAACTAAAAACATATCTATTAACAATAATAGATGAATTCTCACGCTTATCCGTCGCCATTCCCCGCCCTGATGTAACTGCGAAAATGTTCCCTCTTCTATCTTCACTCGGACCAAGAGAGCGCCTTTATGTCTCTTCATGTCAGACACCCTATGTGAACATGCTATACCCACGAGAAGGACTACCCTATATAAGAGAGAGATAACTGCGCGATTAGGAAAACAATACAATTAGCAATGGCTGACCCTAGGCAATTCATTGACTGCTGGGAAAGTCTAATACTGACTACCACTATACACGAAAGATTCTTTTCGTTACCGTGAAGATACTCTACGGACACTTCACAGCCTAGGATGGCACCGACGACTCCGGAGACTACTTACAATCTCCTAGCGTTAGATCCTCGTGGTATGAATCAAGCGCAAACGAGTGATCGATGACACAAAAACAGGTCCATCCTACAACTGATAATCTCGACATTGAGGTCGAACTAAACTAGCAGCGGAGAAAGCTGAATCGTAATACAGTAAAACCCTCTGACACTGAATCTCAGAACAACAAAAGTTATGAGGTCTCATCCGAACCAGAGGAATAAAACCTGGAAAATCTTTACAAAGTCTAACCACAACGAAGACCAAAAACCCCGCACGATGTGTGAGCATCTAAAGGGTTTTCTCCCGTACGAGTAAAACAATAACCGGAGGAGAATGTGATAATAATGACATCCTAGCCGTTTTAATACTAACGATTCTGTATAAAACCATCTAATCATTTCTGTTTGTTCCAATTACTACGCTAAAATCATGCATAGGAATTTTCAGTAAGGTTCAGGTAAGGGCACGACTGGGTCACTTCAGTTGGTTGATGTGTTATTTTTAAACCATTGTTAGATTGAATACGTTTAGGACCGTTATCATTCTGGAACACCTAATTATTCTTTATTTGTAAATCAATTCACTAATGAGGACAAAGGCATTATGTTACAAGATAAATGTTGATTTCTCAACATAATATCCTTCCATAAGAATACAAAATCTTCTCAAAACAGTTTCAGAAAAATAAGCTTAGGGTAATAGAATAGCCTTTTTCAGTAGCTTGATCTAAATCCAATTGAACATTTGTGGCATGAATTGAAAACCTTTGTTCATAAACAGAAATGAACTAACCAAATGAACCTGGAACTATTCACGAATGAATATTAAACACATGGATCAATGTTTATGCATTGTACCATTACGCTACAGTGTAGGCCTCAGTCAAGGACTTTTTAATCACACCTCGTCTGCATGTATGTATACAAGACCATTGAGTTCCCGATACGAGATTTGATTTATGCTGATCATGCACACCTTCTAGCGCACTCGGATTTACAACTCATAATGCATCGCTTCACTACCGATTGTTATGATTTTAGACTGAAGTATGATGTACAACCCGCGAACCGGTGTTCAATACTTGTTAAAAAATACCAGGCTGGGGGTTGTTGAAGCTTTCTCATAATATCAAAGGACGGTGCCCTGGATGGCGAGATATTTTTCATGTATTCAGAAGTTGAGTGTTGAATTTGAAAATTTGGAAAGTCGAGTTTAACCGTATAGTGGCATTGACATCATTACTAAAGTAAATGTGTATATGGCCTGTATATTAACGTCCCTGCTGTACTCTTCTGAAGCATGAAAAACATACCAAAGGCATTTGAGCGATTCCAACAAGAATGCACAAGACGCATCATTATCATCAAATGACAGTCTGTGATTACAGACACAGTTGTCCACTAAATATATGAATACAACAACATTGAAACATTATTAATCTTCAACCACATTGGATGGGTAGGACACGTTGTGACAATAGTGTATAACATGATTCCTAAAGAACTTTTCTACACAGGAAAGCGTCCACAGCAGAAATGTTTTATAAATATTCTGAAGGATAATCTGAATGCATTTCACAAGGATGTGCAGCATTCGGAACAATTGATTTTAAACCGTAGTGTGAATTCACTTTATTGGATGGGATAAAACACTTTTGAGAATTAATATCTCCAGTAATTCTAGATCAAGTGTAATCTCCGAAAAGGCAGTCTTGGGAATGTGATGTGTGTGAGCGCATGTTTTTCGAGGGCAGGTTAAGTAAACTTCAGCATAAGAACCAGAAGTAAGTAAAGTATGAAAACCTGCCTCATCTTTATGACGACAATACAGGTGCTGTTTGCAACAGTTTTGTAGATCATCGTATGGACTGAGGAGGCACATGCAGGTGCAATCCACCCAATCAAGAATACAGATTTTATGTCACATATACTTGACCCCTTTGACGTCTCAACAATCATGCTAGGGGCCATGGATGCCGAAACAAAAGGACAACCATTACAAGTGATACGATGGGTGGAAGAGTGGCTTTCATCTGAGTAAACAATGTGACAATCACCACGTCTATATGAGAACCTACCTAAACTTTGGGACATACGAACGCTGAGTGTAAAAAAAAACGTTCTAGTATACGTGTTATTCATTACCCTTTGCAAGGAATGGCATATATATTGGAAAAGACTATTTCAAATGAGACGGTGTTAGATAGAGGGTGCGATGGATAAATTATTGCCGTTTTATATTTTTGGTTTCATGCAGGCGCGTTGGTTGTTTTTTTATTATTTTTCGGCTGTACAGTATAAAACGGTTACCGTCTGTGAGAAAAAAAGCACCATGACTCAATTCATTCCACCAGAAATTTGAAAGCTGCATGCTGTACTGCTTGGCATTCGCACCGGAAACTCCAGTACGAACATTTCAGAGTGATTGGGTGTCAATCCGAGAAACAGGGCAGAGGATTAGAAAAGAGTCTAATGGTGATTACGAAGGTGTTTGGAGTGATCACTAGTTATGGTGATGCTATGCCTTCATTTACCTATTCACATGGTCTCACGTCCTACACTGAGGCCTATAGCAAGTGTCTTGAGAAGGAGGTGCTCTCCTAGGTCAAGACGAGGGCTGCTGGAAGAGCTTTGTCTGGCAACAAGACACTGCACCATGCCACGCAAGCAGAAGAAACCCAGGCATAGCTGTCCACCTAATTGCCCAGTCTGCAACCTCATTGATTCTTATGTGTAGGGCAGTTGAGGGAGAGAACAACAAAACTCCATGTAACACTAAAGATGAACTGAAGTCAAGGATTATGGTAGCATTCACCAACGTAAACAAGGTAGCCGCCCAGAAAATGCTGGAGATTCTGGAGCCGTTTGCAGGCGGTGGTTAAAGACGATTTTATTTAATAAATTTACTCTTAAGTTTTTCAAGATATTTTAATATGGGTAAATATATCTGTTAAAATGAGATGTCAGTGTTATATTCATTTTTGTGTAATTTAGACCACCATATACATGTATTATATTTCATGGTCAAATTCCGAGACAACTCGTATAATTACCTTCCTACTAAGAAAGAAAGAAAGAAAGAAAGAGACAATGATTTCAAAGGGACACTGGATGTAACAACACATTCTATATATTGAAGAATATATCGGCCGAACCGTTTTCATGGATAAAAGTAATTATGAAAAGAAATAGTGCTAAACATATGTGGAATATTTGCATAATGCTCGTCGTTTCATTGTCTAGTTTCCATTTTTAGACTTACTATAACTACGATACCCACTTGTTTCCGATTTACGTCCAACCCACAGGCTTCTAGTCAAACACTCTAGTAAATCAAATTCTTTGTCAAAGAAAAAAATGAAACATCTGCGAGACATAAATCCTTTATCTTTATGATGAGCGGCTTCAATGGCTGGCTATCAAAGTATTTTATTTATTGATATATATATATATATATATATATATATATATATATATATATATATATATATATATATATATATATATATATATATATATATATATGTGGGGGGGACTTATTCATTTTAGCCTAAATAGTATTTTGCCAAGCACACAATTTTTCTCATATTTCTATCGTGTTATTTACTATGGTTACAATGTCTGTCCTTTCAGTGGATTTCGCTACAGATATGATATTAGAGGTGATTAATTTGCACATAACATACAATATCGACAGCGTCGAAGGAAGAAGTATTGTTTTAACATAGATGCATCAGACATAATCATCTTCTCTTACGCAACCACATTTATCGGTTATGTTTGATACACACTATGCATGTATAAAACATATCTAGAAAGATCCTAGATTATTTTTAAAGGATGCAATATATCATTTAGCATGCTAAAAATCACGAAACTTCCGTGTCTTAAACATAACTATCAGAAAGAGAAATGAAAAAATATCCATGCGTTTACGTTTTATATACAAAGTAGAAATTGAGTTTGTTGTCGGATGGTTCGAATGTTCGCTTTACAATCGTGGGACTCGCGTTCGAGTTTCACCATGACTAAGCACTAACATTAAAGGTCAAATCCAGACCATATATATATATATATATATATATATATATATATATATATATATATATATATATATATATATATATAAAGGTAAGTTACACACAAAAATTCTCGTAACCGTTATTGTTGTAGGCATCGTTAGCAACAAGGGAGATATCATGTCTCCTATTTTTTCACAGGGCTTAAGGGTCATGGCTGCTGTCCATAAGGAGTATTTGAGAGTGTTGTGAGGAATTAGATAGAAAGCTTTGGCAAAAACTCCTTATGCCTCTCAAGAATACTCTGCGCTGAGACAACCCAATTTCCACGATCTTCCCACCCCAAACATATGGCCTTCCATCTATCCAGACCTGAATCCGAATAACTACTATATATGGGGAGTAGTCAAGAGGGAAGTCAATCAACACCCTCATAACACTAGGTTTCGATGTCACCACAACTAGTACAATATCCGAAATAGATAAACGTTTCAACCTCGTATTGAAGCCGTCATGGCTGCTAACAGTGAATTCATTAAGTAGATTCACCAAAACGAATTTAAAGATTAGTCATGCCATTTTTTTCTCAAAGGAAGTTTTTGTTCCATGATTTATGGAACAGAGTAACCCTGTAAATTTAGGGAGAAAAGCATAAGGGCATGCAAAAAGATAGCAAAAACAAGAAATACTATATGTTTATAAATAACTTTAATTCCCTGAGTAATCTAAGATTGTAAAATTATCCATAAAAAGCGGAGTTCGGATACATATATAATTAATTATTATAGGGAGTATCATAATACTTTTACAAACTTTGGGGCGGCTTCCTCACGCCAAAACAATGGCAAAACTACATATAAACATATATGTCCGCAAGTCCTTTGCCATTTACTTTAAGGAACGTTTGCTGTAGATGACGATGTGTTTCCATCTAGACTAGGTTACATTTGTCATTTGTGTACATTTGTGGTTAGTCTGTTTTCTATATCTAAACAACTGGTTTATGCAGAAGTCATTAATAATGCAGAAATGCTTCATGAACGTATCCTAGGTGTCTGCGAAATCATTCGACACCATGTAGGAGTATTTGGAAGGGATCGCCAGTCAATGATCCTATGGGTGTATGCATGTATAGAAGCAACCGGAGGACATTTTGAACATTTGTCATGATTTGCTATGTTGAAGCATCACGATGGCCTTTTGAACATATGTTTATATGGACATTTTACCTTTTTTGTGTCAGGAACCCGCCCCAAAAGTTTGTAAGTTTGTATTTTTGGATTGTATCTTGGATTGCTCATTTAGCAGCGTCAACCGTACATTTTAATCTTAATAACTCAATAACTTGCAGAAATATATTTATATGGATCTTTGTCTTTGTTTTGGTGTCAGTATCCTGCATCCACCAAATTTGTAACAATATTTTTAATATAACCTGTACATGGTGGACTCTCCTATCGTGAATGATAAATGAGGGTCAACATTGGATGGTGACTTTTTGTTTTACACTTATACAAGTGGAGAAAATTAGGTAAGGAAAAGATATATTTCATTTCTGCTTTCTTAAATGTGATAATAGCCCAGTTTTGCTGAGGGCGACAAAGCGACACTGACAGATGAAATTTGTTAATGCAGGATTTTAATGGCATCTCTGCTTCAGGGCTCGTCTCTTCAAAACCCTTTATCTTAATGAAACATGTCTTACGCAACTCCTTTCGCTTTGATGCTTGGGCTTCCCAGGTTTTCAAATCAAAGTTGAAACGTTTCAAGTTGTCTTTCAATTTGTCTTTGTAGCGTAAGATTGGACGTTCAACTGAACGCTTGGAGTTTAGTAATTGTCCATACGGTACCTTCCTTGGAAGCCTATTTGCATCCATTCTCACATGACCAGCCCACATAGGTTGTATCTTTTCTAAAATGGTTTCAATGTCTGTGATATTGTTCATTTCTTCAGTATTGCATTATTCTTGAACTTGCCATCCCATTTTATATCACATATGGCACGAAGACAGCGCATGTGAAAGGTTGATTTATGTGGTTATGGAACATAGTCCCAGTTTCAGCACCATACAGAGGCGTTGAGAGAACGACCATATGTCTATCTTTACTCTAAAAGACACGTCTTTGGTTTTCTATATTTAAGTTTACCAAATTCTGTGCTGGCTTTGGCTATTCTGGATTGGATTTCCCTGTCTATTTTTCCATAAGAAGAGACTGTTAATCCAAGATATGCAAACGCCTCAACAGTTTTTAATGCCGTACTATCAATGAATACGAAAGAATTTATGAGAGATGATTTGCCTGGTACTGGCTGGTACATTAGCTCAGACTTCTTTATGTTGCTAGTGAATCCAAATGCTTTCGCTGTTTCAGAAAATTTATTAAGGATAGTTTGAATGTCTTCTAGAATGTTTGCTAACAGGGAAGCAGCATATTCTGTAAAGAGAAGATCGCGTACTATCTACAGATCAAGTTTAGATTGTGCTTGAAAACGTTGCTGATTGTATAGACCGCAACTTGTTCGGAATTCAACATTGACTCCTTAAGCCAGAGAATGCTTTTTTCAAGCGTAGCAGAAAAGAAATGAGGCAAAGGGAAGAGAAGCAAGAACGTAACCTTGCTTTGTACAGACGAAAAAGGAATCCGATTGTTCACTTCCCGACCTTACAAAAGCTTTCATTCCTTCGTGAAAGAAGATAATAATATGGAGAATTTTTACTGGGATACCTCATTTTGACAAAACTTTACAAAGAGCAGTTCCAGAAACATTAGCGAAAGCCTTTGTGAAGTCTATAAAAACAACAAATAAATTCTTGTTTTGTTCTCGTGCCATCTGCCCGAGCCTGATGGAAACAAAAAGATCATATCCACGGTTCCTCTACTGGATCGAAAACTGCACTGGGTCTCTGGTAAGGCCGATTCTGAGATAAATTCATTAAGGCTATTCGGGATGATACGAGGAAGTATTTTGTTAGCAACCGAAAGAAGATATATTCTTCTATGTTTGTCACATTCACACCTGTTCCCTTTGGACAATTGAAGCATCCTTATAATGCTGTGGCACTTCTCCCTTTTCTCAATAAAGATGAAAAATTCCGAAATTTTGCTTACCAAAAGGTTAATGCCACATTTGTATATTTCAGCTGGATTTTCCATCTTTGCCGTGGGCTTTTCCATTCAAAATCTGTTTGATGGCTGTTTTGAGCTCAAAAGTTCAAGTGTTAGAAGAAAGGCTTTGTACAACAGGTCTCTGGGGAAGATTGTTAATTTTTTTAGCATCAACAGACGAATGATGAACCAGGACCGCAGAGAAGTGTTCTGCCGAGCGTTTGATAATGTGGCTTTTTTGTCAAAAGAGTGCTATCTGAAAAAAACGTTTGGTGATAGATCGCTGGAAATGAGAGCAAAAATACCCTTCAAATTTTGGCAGAATGATTTGAAGTTACATGAGTCAACAGCCTCCTGAAAAGCTTTAGGCTTTGCTGTCCAACATCCCTCCTTCATCTACCTCAATGTTGCTTGAGACTTTCCTTTGGCTGATTAAAAGACCCGTTATATATATATATATATATATATATATATATATATATATATATATATATATATATATATATATATATATATATATATAATAACTCTTTCTACCGCTCTTCATTGTTTCTAACGATATTTACCTTTTTTCATACTTTGCTTAGCTTTTGCAAGGCAACTTTCGTATTCCAATGCGCTTTCAAATATCAGTATCATATTTACGTCATCTGCTAAGCCACTTCCTAGACATTCAAACATCTGTAATTATTTTATTTGAGGCATATCCAATTTATAGCTCACATCTTGGCTGTTCCTCATACCTACAATCACACATTGTCTTTTTACATTTGCTTGTTAGTATTTTCTTCTGGCCTTCCTTTACTACGTTATCTGTACATTGCTCCAGTTTCACGTTTGTGTCTGCCATCAACATGGTATCAATGCCTTATTGCAAAATTTTGTATTTTCAAATGCTTAATACTAACGGGTTTGATACACTGATGGCGTTATACTCTGTACAGTGGTTTGGTGGCTTATTTACTCCTTCTCAGTACTGCATGCAATAACAGACTAACTCGGAAATCTCGTATCTTTTTACAGGTTGAGTATCCTCTATCCGAAATTCCAAAAACCTCCAAATTCCTAAAGTTTTTCAGATGCTGACATGACTTGCCACAAATGGACAATTTCAGAAAGCACTGGGAAGGTTCTTAGGTGATGTTCCTCTGTTGTAATTGACTTCATCATGACTATCCCCCATTAATATATGTAAGTTGTCATGAATTCTTGGGAAAGAAAGTGATTTCCCCTTGACTTGCCTACACTTTGGAATTCAGTGATTTCCTTGTCGTAGACGAGTTACCACTCAAGAATACAAAGTCCAGTCATGTCATTAGCGTGAAAATGGACACAACATATATATTTATGTTTCCCTGTAGAAACAAACCATATACAAGATATTTCATTAAAATCAGTAGCGCTCCACAAAATATCATTCTTGTGTTTGTCTTGAATTCTTTTCCTGAGATTTCGATGCATTCACAGTCGAATTTAAAGAATTTTCAATAATATAACTAAAAATTAGAAATAATAAAAACTTAGGTATGGGTAAGTATAACTGGTCTTTAAAAATACTTCCATAATATTTAAAGACAAAAAAGATTCAATATATAATTCAATTAGTATGAATACATGCTGAGCATTTCAAAGAAATTCAAAGATAATTTTAAAAAGGAGCGAAGATTGGATTTCGACATTATTCCAAATTATGAAAGAGCCTACCTTGAAAATTAACTTTCGATCCCCAATCATTCCAATGGGCTGTCCAAAACTCTACAATCCATAATCTAAAAATAAACATTTATGTCTCGATAACACCCTTGTTTCAATTATACTTTATACATACAATTATACCTCTGGATACTTAATTCTGGTCTCGATTATTATTTCAATAGCTTTCAGGTGCTATGCATAACATTTAAAGAAATGTCTTGTGAAATTTTTGTTTCAATGACTATCTAATATTAGACTGTTATATGAAAGTCCTAATGTTTATACCAGAGTAATCACGACGGTCAACGTTTGACAATACCTGCCCTATTGAACTCGATTCAAAGAATGCGTGCATTTTCCTTCTGCAAACACTGGATTCAGTGACTCATGGGAAACCAAGACAGATGTCTTTGTTCTAACGTTTCAGAAGAATGGAGATTTCCGTAGGCAAAGCTTATAACAGGCGATCAATTGATTGGTCGGTCAGAAATCTCCCATGACTACAAAGAGCCATTGACCTGACCGCTTCTTGACGCAGCATACACCACTCTTTAGAAAATATATACTTGACGTAGATTCAACAAAGTAACATAATTCTAATATAGATGCGATCCCAATCAAGTCAAACACAGCAACCGTAGAACGAAACGGTGTAATGTCGGCGCATTCTTGCTACAGGAAATACAAGTTTCCGATGTCTTTTCAAACAAAGAATTCCATCTTACTAAAGGCATTCTTTGCTTCCGATTGTTGGGTTCACAGGAAATAGCGCATCATCATATTACTTTTGTAAAGATAGAATCCCGAGATATTTACACTGCTAATGCCAAGCTGAAAGAACTTTTCTAATATTTACAAGCAGTCTCTGCTTCCTTGTTTGGAGCTCAGGTATATATTTGTTTTTTTCTTTTCTTTTGTCTTTGTCTTTGCCATATGCATGCTTCAGAGATTAGATGTAAACGTGGCTACTAAGATTTGCTTTCTTATTCTTTTTTCTATTTATTCGTTATCAGTTTTTCTCCGTTGTTTTTAATTTAGTTTCATTCTTTTATAACTTAATGCGGTAATCTTTAGAATCTTAAATGTTTCAAAGTTTTAATTCACTCTCATGATTACATATACAATAACACAGCAAATATTGAAAGCCTGTTTAACAATCAGAATAGTGAAATATCCATAATACGTCAGTATGTGAAAGTATTCAGCAATATAATATTAATCATTCAAAAACATGATCACTTAATTATTGGCCACTTTCTGCTTTGAGAATATAAATATCGTAATCATAACTAAATAATGGAGTGTGCGAGTCACGCTAAAAATGACCAAACTTTTGAATTTAATCTCAAAAACCTTTGATCTAAGAAAAGTTAATCACGGGTGAAGACAGAATATACTGAACTCATCAAAGATTGCAAAATTAATCTTTGTACTCCGTGTCAGATTAGAACGTCTAAAGCTATGTGTCTTTGAGTTCTTACCTAGAAGGTGACTTCATTGACATCACTGCAGAATCGGATTTAGAAAGTATATCATTAGCTGTGCCAGCATGAAACAGGAAACCATCCTTGATAAAATTAAACTCAAACTCAACTGGCCAATCCAAACGTGACTCGGTCAAGAGATCTCCAACATTATACTTCGCAAACCAATTTATACTTGTTCTGGGATTCATAATCTCTTCTCCATGAAGTCCAAGTATCTGCTTTTTGCGTTTCTTACCTTTCTTTTTTAACTTGTACCTTTCTTTTAATAGACGCATAATATTCCGTAAAAGTTGATCATTTTCTTCTATTTTCAATGTTAGAAAATACACTAATTGTACATTTAATTTTAAAATGTACACAAGTATAATCGAAAACGATCCTTCTCAATGACTTTAATTATATCTAAATGCTTTTAATGTTATCTAAAAAGAAAAGCAGAAAGACCGTTCTTGCCCAACTTAATATTCCAGCATGTGTAAATATATGCCTGTATTCAATTCTTCTTCTCTTCCAGTTTCCTTTGTAATATTTTGTAACATGGGCCCCTCTACACTACACATTATCAGCAATCAGTTTTCCTTTCTTCATTTTGATAACGAGTCACTGAGTTCTTAAATGTCAAAATCTTCCTTTAATAGTCAACCATCTTTTGTGTTTCGTCCTCTTTCATTCCATTCAACATTTTCATATTGTTTTTCATTTATATTCTTGTGCTTTTTTTATCTGGTTGTATTTCTGCCTTTCTTAACTTCTCTTTGTCTACCTACCTACCTAATTATTGGATAGTTATTCTTCCTCATCCTGATAAGCATCTCTCTAAAATGGATAATTACAAGCAAAAGCAATATTTCTTCCGAACCCGACTCGTATACCGCCAAGCTAAGAGCAGAAAGAGGCATAACTTAATAATAAAACCGGTGTCTATATGAATACAATCAATTCGTCTCTATAAGTTAGCTTCCTCGGTTTATAAATTGTTCTCTTTAATCAAACTGTCCTAGATTTTACATAATTCGACAATTCACAAACGTGTATGCTGTAAGAATTCTATTTTCACGCCAGACTCAATATTCTATAAAACTGTTCCTGTACTCTCAAAAATCAGTAAAACCTTTTAAATATTCATTTTGGATTATGCAATCACATAAACATTACGTAATTGTGCAACACCCACCTCGTTCGTCCAAGATTTCTAACACTGCGGTTGGTCGCTGAAGTGTCCGCTTCAATCCAGAGCTACCAGGTATCTTCGTGTTGGGCTGGTCCAAGCAGGTCGATGACATACAGGAAAAATAAAGGAATAAATTGAACAAAAGCAAATAGTTTTTTTTTTATATCAGTCCTCCGTAAATTAATTGGTTTATATCAGAGTTCGCGTACAATCAATTATCAGCGCAAACATCTTCTAAATCGGAAGTGATATTATTGTTGTTGACTTGGGAAAGTCTAGATTGCTGCTTTGGTAAAGTTTGGCACAAGGCTGTAGTCGGTGACTTTCGTCGGCAGATAATCATATATTTTTCTTCTCGAACAAATAGAAAAAAGGAAGTTACGTTTCACATACTGCTTGCCTACAAGCAGGATTGTTCATAACCATTTTCGACTCTCACCCGTCGAAGTGCAGTTGAAATGCACTGAAACCAAGTTGCATCTTTGTAGTGAGTGAAATGGTTTTGTCTATATGATAAATTATAATAAATAAATAATTATCGCTCTACTATCGGTATCGAGCCCTCTTTTGAATTAAAACATATATATATATATATATATATATATATATATATATATATTATATATATATATATATATATATTATATATATATATATATATATATATATATATATATATATATATATATATATATATATATATATTCGAGAACACGAATGTGATAAATAACTCTAACTGCAAAAGCGTGACCGAAACTCATACGAAAAACAAGAAACCAACCTGTAATAATATCAATTATTAACACTTAAATATTTTGGAATCATTCTAAGTTATCATCAGAAATCAACTAAATATGAACTTTAATCAAAATGCTTAAAATATATGGAAAAACGATGGCTTAAGCTCAAACTGACTCGTGTTTAATTGTCATATTCTGTTATAACGGAATGTCCAGTATATGTAAATTGACTATTTATGTTAGTATATGTTAATATGGGCTTTCCTGATATTCTATAACCTTAATCAGTTTTTCAATCATGTATTTTGTTAACTTTTATACTGTTTTGATATTAATGTTATTGCAGAGTATTTTAATGATCCTCAGAAATAATCTTCGTTTAAATAGTGTTTGCTCTTCACATTTCTATCACATAATTTGGATCATAAGTTTTCTATTGTTTTACTACCTGATGATGCTTTCATAGGTTGTCATTCAAATTCTTTTTGTAAAGAGAGTAGAAATTATCTTTTCAGAATGGGAAGAAGGACTCTCTTCTAAGTATATAGATTTTTAAGTATATATTTTTTACCATTCGATGCAATAATTCTTAGAATTTATAAATCAGAATTTATCTTACAGTAACGCTCAGAATTTATCTTGAAACTCTTATCAATCTTGAAATGGCCTATAATTTTACTGCTCCACTATACTACCCAGAAACGTTAATACAACTAAATCTGTATCGTGGTAGTATTTTTAATTGACTGTTACATGGTGCATGTAATGTAGCTCCATATTCACTAATAACAATAGAGTTATTGGTGCTTATATACATAATCTCCCAAATGACAAATTTGTCTTCGTGATGCTTGCTTAAAGATGTATAATGTGGTTGTTTCCATGGTTTTAGAAAATATTTTTAATGCTCTCCATCCTTTTTTCTATTTGTCTTTGCAACATAAAATACGTCAGATAATTACTCGCTAATCAATAAACATTTCTCGTTTATTGCTCTTTAAACGTTTCACAAATTTTTTGTGACTTTATTGAAGCCACTCTAGTTCCTAGTTTCACTTCCTGTTCTTTCCTTGCCCTATGATATACATATATATATATACATGTATATATTAATATAAGTTTGTATGTATGTATTATTACATATTTTATGTATTATTACATATTTCAGCACTATTCTTTTGTTTCTAACTAAATTTTCCTGTTCCCCAAGATTTTGTTTAACTATTCCGCGTCACCTTTCGTTATTCCAATACGACTTAGGAATTTCACATTTCCATCGTCTTTTATAACATTTTCCAGATAGTTAAATTTCTGTAAATGTTTGGTTTATACGTCTTCAATCTGTACCTTGAATCTTGGGTTGTAACACTTGGTATGCATTCCATCTTCTTTCAATTTATTATTAGTCTTCTCTCCTCTCTTTCCTTTACTACATTATTCAAAAATTCCTTAAGTTTTCTTTCTGTGTATGCTGTCAACATGGTTTTACCATCGATTATTATGACGTTAGAATTGTATCAACAAATAATAATTCCTGATCGAATATTCAGTTCTTTGTCTTATATCTGTTTTTGCATATTTGCTTCAGCTTTTCCCTATGAAATTTGTTTATTTCCAGTAAATGGCCTGTATTATTCTAATATATTTCGTGAATAAATAAAGTTTTCCTAATAGTTCAAATAGATATTTCTATTGTACTCTATCAACGCAGCAAGTTACAGTTAAATTATTACAAGTGTAAATGCATATAAGATACATTTGTATTATACCAACATGTATATTAAACCATTAATAAATTAGGGAGTAAATTTAACCAATGGATGATGTAAACATGATGTTCACATATACGAGGGTAAATCAAAAACAGAAAGACAATTTCCATACAACACCTTTATTTTAACTTATGAAGAACAAATATTTATGCCATTTTTCAACATGGACCCTCATTGAATGGTGATGCATTTCTGGTATCGTTCAACGTGCTTGTACATCCTATCCGGTTGCTTTGCGGTTTCTTACATTGCCGCATCTGCAGTAATTGCTTGTTTGGGCACCCAACGCGCACAAACGTTACGGTACCCCAAATCATCATGCACTATGTTTTGCGCAGATCCAAAGCAGCTGCCCAGAGTTGCCGACTTTTGTATATATATATATATATATATATATATATATATATATATATATATATATATATATATATATATATATATATAGGATATGAAAACATGTTAAAAATCGCTATTATGTTTCAACACCATACATCTGTATCTTTCAAAAAGCAGAATACTTTAAAGAAATAAACTTGTGGGTTACACAAAATTTAAATTCACCGGAAAAGAATATTCTTAATATAGGTCATGACACGAAGTTGTCTTCAAATAAAACTTTAAACAATTTTCTCATGAGCAGATACAGAGAAACATTTATGGTGTTGAAACATAATTGTAATGGTGTAGCGATTTTTAACAGGTTTTAATATCCTAAAATAAATAATATTTATGTCTACTGTGTATTGAGCCTTCTTTTAAATTAAATGATAAGTACAGTGGAATCATATTTTTACCAGTATATATATATATATATATATATATATATATATATATATATATATATATATATATATATATATATATATATATATATATATATATGTAAAGGGTGTCCTGAAAACATATATACATCGACAGCACGCAACGCATGTTTCAAAAAACCGTTTAAGTGCAATTTCTACAGCAGTAGTGTTAAAAAATCCTCTATCGAATTTAAGTTTTAAATGGTATAAGTGATTTCTGAAAATATTATTATCAGCATTAATTTCATTATACTTTTCTTGGTTTTAAACTGTCACCTCTTTATTTCGCAGGAGAAACATCTACATGGAAAGAAATGTAATTGCATATGAATCTTATTGAACGTGAGTAGATTATTTCGTCTTGCAAAGTTATTCTGTTGCATGATTGTTTCAATTCTAATTACTTTTCTAACTGGCAATTACGGCTGTTTACGTAAAATATTTTATTTCTTTAGAAATGGCAGCCAAAAATCACGAAAAATAAACCACAAACAAAATAATTTTAATTTAGATGTAAAGAGAAAGTTGTCACTAGGAAATAGAAGTCAATGTTTAGTTAAATTCAATTTATCAAATCCTCTCTTGTGACTCAGATACGTGTTTAGTGCCGAAGGACAGTCAATTTCACCAAGTATTCACACTTTTTCAATAAATTACTTTTACAAACTTTGATTTACAAATTCGTTCTTTTTTTCTTTAACCTAACTGGATGTGCTCTCTGAATGGAGAGAATGAATGTAACAAGCCATACTCTATTCGTATATGCGAATATTTACCTGGGATATGCTTCGAAATTGTAACTTATTGTTCGATAACCGCTTTATTGTTTTTTGTATTAAAAATAACCGAATATTTACGAGTTCAAGATGTTTGTGTCGTTCGATATTATTTACCATTGTGATAATAATGAACTATCCCAACATACCTATTTCAAAACTAACCATTCTTTACAAAAGCCATCTAATCACTAACAGTTCAATATAATTGATTAAAGTACTGAAGGATTGTCTACTCGGAGGGAGGCTAGGGGAAGGATTTCCTAGAGATATGCCTAGATAGGCAGGCTCTGGAGCGATCGGCTAGCGAGCGCTACCAGGGTCAGATAGTTAAACATAGATTAAGCAAGATGTCTAAAGAAGGTGTGAGTACGGGCGTAGACGAACCGGGACAAAATTCGTCGAGGTTCGGATCGTTACGTTCGTGAGGTCGACACCCCGGATGGACGACGAAGGACATGTAGAAGTTTTGGGAGTATGTGAAACTAGGTGGCCAAACAAGATTTTATCAGTGACAAACATAGGACTATATATGCAAGCGGAGAAAAAATGAAAAAGACATGAAGAAATGCGATCTAAGATACGGTTATCTGAAAGAATTCTTGTCGTTAAACTGAAGGAAAAGCTTTTCAACATATTCATTATAATTGTGTATACACCGACAGCACAAAGTAGGGAAGAAATCGAATGTTTCTACTCTACGCTAGATAACGCCAAGACTTAGTGTAAATTGCAAGAAATTATAATTATCATGGGAGACCTGAATGCCAAAGTAGCCAAGGAGAAGAATGGTGAAATAGCTGGCAAATTCGGTCTGGGAACCCGCTACGAACGCGGAGAAAAATGTGTCCAATGCTGCACGGCAAATAACCAGCAAATAGCCAACACATGGTCCCAATAACATCCAAGAGGAATATGGACGCCCATCTAAGGGGAATATGGAAGCTCAGGGAGAGAAATGAAAAACCAAAAAGACTATAAAACTATCAACAACTGTCTTTACGAATGCAGCTTTACACTGGAAAAGTGTCCAAGTGCCGAATGCGGAAGCGATTACCTCCTGTTATATTTAAACAGTGCAAAACATATTTGATGGGCTTGAGTAATTGGATGGTAGAATAGTGTTTGGAAGAAATAACAACTAAACAAAACTTATTAAAAGCTAAAAGGGACAGGAAAATATGGGGGGTCATGTTCACCTACGTCCTGAAGGGACAAGGCACATAAAAGAAGAAAGAAGATATCATCAGTAAGAATTATATGAAGTCAGACCTGGAATGTTTAACCCTACCTTTCTCCCTGGAAGATGTATAAGAAACCATTAAGAATCGCCGTATTTGTGCTGAATTAAAAACAGAAGTTTATAGACTAGAAAGGTAATAAAAGCCACGGAACAGTATGAGAGGCTTGCCTTGGATTTCAAGATGCCACTCACGTTTAAAACTAAAAACATATCTATTAACAATAATAGATGAATTCTCACGCTTATCCGTCGCCATTCCCCGCCCTGATGTAACTGCGAAAATGTTCCCTCTTCTATCTTCACTCGGACCAAGAGAGCGCCTTTATGTCTCTTCATGTCAGACACCCTATGTGAACATGCTATACCCACGAGAAGGACTACCCTATATAAGAGAGAGATAACTGCGCGATTAGGAAAACAATACAATTAGCAATGGCTGACCCTAGGCAATTCATTGACTGCTGGGAAAGTCTAATACTGACTACCACTATACACGAAAGATTCTTTTCGTTACCGTGAAGATACTCTACGGACACTTCACAGCCTAGGATGGCACCGACGACTCCGGAGACTACTTACAATCTCCTAGCGTTAGATCCTCGTGGTATGAATCAAGCGCAAACGAGTGATCGATGACACAAAAACAGGTCCATCCTACAACTGATAATCTCGACATTGAGGTCGAACTAAACTAGCAGCGGAGAAAGCTGAATCGTAATACAGTAAAACCCTCTGACACTGAATCTCAGAACAACAAAAGTTATGAGGTCTCATCCGAACCAGAGGAATAAAACCTGGAAAATCTTTACAAAGTCTAACCACAACGAAGACCAAAAACCCCGCACGATGTGTGAGCATCTAAAGGGTTTTCTCCCGTACGAGTAAAACAATAACCGGAGGAGAATGTGATAATAATGACATCCTAGCCGTTTTAATACTAACGATTCTGTATAAAACCATCTAATCATTTCTGTTTGTTCCAATTACTACGCTAAAATCATGCATAGGAATTTTCAGTAAGGTTCAGGTAAGGGCACGACTGGGTCACTTCAGTTGGTTGATGTGTTATTTTTAAACCATTGTTAGATTGAATACGTTTAGGACCGTTATCATTCTGGAACACCTAATTATTCTTTATTTGTAAATCAATTCACTAATGAGGACAAAGGCATTATGTTACAAGATAAATGTTGATTTCTCAACATAATATCCTTCCATAAGAATACAAAATCTTCTCAAAACAGTTTCAGAAAAATAAGCTTAGGGTAATAGAATAGCCTTTTTCAGTAGCTTGATCTAAATCCAATTGAACATTTGTGGCATGAATTGAAAACCTTTGTTCATAAACAGAAATGAACTAACCAAATGAACCTGGAACTATTCACGAATGAATATTAAACACATGGATCAATGTTTATGCATTGTACCATTACGCTACAGTGTAGGCCTCAGTCAAGGACTTTTTAATCACACCTCGTCTGCATGTATGTATACAAGACCATTGAGTTCCCGATACGAGATTTGATTTATGCTGATCATGCACACCTTCTAGCGCACTCGGATTTACAACTCATAATGCATCGCTTCACTACCGATTGTTATGATTTTAGACTGAAGTATGATGTACAACCCGCGAACCGGTGTTCAATACTTGTTAAAAAATACCAGGCTGGGGGTTGTTGAAGCTTTCTCATAATATCAAAGGACGGTGCCCTGGATGGCGAGATATTTTTCATGTATTCAGAAGTTGAGTGTTGAATTTGAAAATTTGGAAAGTCGAGTTTAACCGTATAGTGGCATTGACATCATTACTAAAGTAAATGTGTATATGGCCTGTATATTAACGTCCCTGCTGTACTCTTCTGAAGCATGAAAAACATACCAAAGGCATTTGAGCGATTCCAACAAGAATGCACAAGACGCATCATTATCATCAAATGACAGTCTGTGATTACAGACACAGTTGTCCACTAAATATATGAATACAACAACATTGAAACATTATTAATCTTCAACCACATTGGATGGGTAGGACACGTTGTGACAATAGTGTATAACATGATTCCTAAAGAACTTTTCTACACAGGAAAGCGTCCACAGCAGAAATGTTTTATAAATATTCTGAAGGATAATCTGAATGCATTTCACAAGGATGTGCAGCATTCGGAACAATTGATTTTAAACCGTAGTGTGAATTCACTTTATTGGATGGGATAAAACACTTTTGAGAATTAATATCTCCAGTAATTCTAGATCAAGTGTAATCTCCGAAAAGGCAGTCTTGGGAATGTGATGTGTGTGAGCGCATGTTTTTCGAGGGCAGGTTAAGTAAACTTCAGCATAAGAACCAGAAGTAAGTAAAGTATGAAAACCTGCCTCATCTTTATGACGACAATACAGGTGCTGTTTGCAACAGTTTTGTAGATCATCGTATGGACTGAGGAGGCACATGCAGGTGCAATCCACCCAATCAAGAATACAGATTTTATGTCACATATACTTGACCCCTTTGACGTCTCAACAATCATGCTAGGGGCCATGGATGCCGAAACAAAAGGACAACCATTACAAGTGATACGATGGGTGGAAGAGTGGCTTTCATCTGAGTAAACAATGTGACAATCACCACGTCTATATGAGAACCTACCTAAACTTTGGGACATACGAACGCTGAGTGTAAAAAAAAACGTTCTAGTATACGTGTTATTCATTACCCTTTGCAAGGAATGGCATATATATTGGAAAAGACTATTTCAAATGAGACGGTGTTAGATAGAGGGTGCGATGGATAAATTATTGCCGTTTTATATTTTTGGTTTCATGCAGGCGCGTTGGTTGTTTTTTTATTATTTTTCGGCTGTACAGTATAAAACGGTTACCGTCTGTGAGAAAAAAAGCACCATGACTCAATTCATTCCACCAGAAATTTGAAAGCTGCATGCTGTACTGCTTGGCATTCGCACCGGAAACTCCAGTACGAACATTTCAGAGTGATTGGGTGTCAATCCGAGAAACAGGGCAGAGGATTAGAAAAGAGTCTAATGGTGATTACGAAGGTGTTTGGAGTGATCACTAGTTATGGTGATGCTATGCCTTCATTTACCTATTCACATGGTCTCACGTCCTACACTGAGGCCTATAGCAAGTGTCTTGAGAAGGAGGTGCTCTCCTAGGTCAAGACGAGGGCTGCTGGAAGAGCTTTGTCTGGCAACAAGACACTGCACCATGCCACGCAAGCAGAAGAAACCCAGGCATAGCTGTCCACCTAATTGCCCAGTCTGCAACCTCATTGATTCTTATGTGTAGGGCAGTTGAGGGAGAGAACAACAAAACTCCATGTAACACTAAAGATGAACTGAAGTCAAGGATTATGGTAGCATTCACCAACGTAAACAAGGTAGCCGCCCAGAAAATGCTGGAGATTCTGGAGCCGTTTGCAGGCGGTGGTTAAAGACGATTTTATTTAATAAATTTACTCTTAAGTTTTTCAAGATATTTTAATATGGGTAAATATATCTGTTAAAATGAGATGTCAGTGTTATATTCATTTTTGTGTAATTTAGACCACCATATACATGTATTATATTTCATGGTCAAATTCCGAGACAACTCGTATAATTACCTTCCTACTAAGAAAGAAAGAAAGAAAGAAAGAGACAATGATTTCAAAGGGACACTGGATGTAACAACACATTCTATATATTGAAGAATATATCGGCCGAACCGTTTTCATGGATAAAAGTAATTATGAAAAGAAATAGTGCTAAACATATGTGGAATATTTGCATAATGCTCGTCGTTTCATTGTCTAGTTTCCATTTTTAGACTTACTATTACTACGATACCCACTTGTTTCCGATTTACGTCCAACCCACAGGCTTCTAGTCAAACACTCTAGTAAATCAAATTCTTTGTCAAAGAAAAAAATGAAACATCTGCGAGACATAAATCCTTTATCTTTATGATGAGCGGCTTCAATGGCTGGCTATCAAAGTATTTTATTTATTGATATATATATATATATATATATATATATATATATATATATATATATATATATATATATATATATATATATATATATATATATATGTGGGGGGGACTTATTCATTTTAGCCTAAATAGTATTTTGCCAAGCACACAATTTTTCTCATATTTCTATCGTGTTATTTACTATGGTTACAATGTCTGTCCTTTCAGTGGATTTCGCTACAGATATGATATTAGAGGTGATTAATTTGCACATAACATACAATATCGACAGCGTCGAAGGAAGAAGTATTGTTTTAACATAGATGCATCAGACATAATCATCTTCTCTTACGCAACCACATTTATCGGTTATGTTTGATACACACTATGCATGTATAAAACATATCTAGAAAGATCCTAGATTATTTTTAAAGGATGCAATATATCATTTAGCATGCTAAAAATCACGAAACTTCCGTGTCTTAAACATAACTATCAGAAAGAGAAATGAAAAAATATCCATGCGTTTACGTTTTATATACAAAGTAGAAATTGAGTTTGTTGTCGGATGGTTCGAATGTTCGCTTTACAATCGTGGGACTCGCGTTCGAGTTTCACCATGACTAAGCACTAACATTAAAGGTCAAATCCAGACCATATATATATATATATATATATATATATATATATATATATATATATATATATATATATATATATATATATATAAAGGTAAGTTACACACAAAAATTCTCGTAACCGTTATTGTTGTAGGCATCGTTAGCAACAAGGGAGATATCATGTCTCCTATTTTTTCACAGGGCTTAAGGGTCATGGCTGCTGTCCATAAGGAGTATTTGAGAGTGTTGTGAGGAATTAGATAGAAAGCTTTGGCAAAAACTCCTTATGCCTCTCAAGAATACTCTGCGCTGAGACAACCCAATTTCCACGATCTTCCCACCCCAAACATATGGCCTTCCATCTATCCAGACCTGAATCCGAATAACTACTATATATGGGGAGTAGTCAAGAGGGAAGTCAATCAACACCCTCATAACACTAGGTTTCGATGTCACCACAACTAGTACAATATCCGAAATAGATAAACGTTTCAACCTCGTATTGAAGCCGTCATGGCTGCTAACAGTGAATTCATTAAGTAGATTCACCAAAACGAATTTAAAGATTAGTCATGCCATTTTTTTCTCAAAGGAAGTTTTTGTTCCATGATTTATGGAACAGAGTAACCCTGTAAATTTAGGGAGAAAAGCATAAGGGCATGCAAAAAGATAGCAAAAACAAGAAATACTATATGTTTATAAATAACTTTAATTCCCTGAGTAATCTAAGATTGTAAAATTATCCATAAAAAGCGGAGTTCGGATACATATATAATTAATTATTATAGGGAGTATCATAATACTTTTACAAACTTTGGGGCGGCTTCCTCACGCCAAAACAATGGCAAAACTACATATAAACATATATGTCCGCAAGTCCTTTGCCATTTACTTTAAGGAACGTTTGCTGTAGATGACGATGTGTTTCCATCTAGACTAGGTTACATTTGTCATTTGTGTACATTTGTGGTTAGTCTGTTTTCTATATCTAAACAACTGGTTTATGCAGAAGTCATTAATAATGCAGAAATGCTTCATGAACGTATCCTAGGTGTCTGCGAAATCATTCGACACCATGTAGGAGTATTTGGAAGGGATCGCCAGTCAATGATCCTATGGGTGTATGCATGTATAGAAGCAACCGGAGGACATTTTGAACATTTGTCATGATTTGCTATGTTGAAGCATCACGATGGCCTTTTGAACATATGTTTATATGGACATTTTACCTTTTTTGTGTCAGGAACCCGCCCCAAAAGTTTGTAAGTTTGTATTTTTGGATTGTATCTTGGATTGCTCATTTAGCAGCGTCAACCGTACATTTTAATCTTAATAACTCAATAACTTGCAGAAATATATTTATATGGATCTTTGTCTTTGTTTTGGTGTCAGTATCCTGCATCCACCAAATTTGTAACAATATTTTTAATATAACCTGTACATGGTGGACTCTCCTATCGTGAATGATAAATGAGGGTCAACATTGGATGGTGACTTTTTGTTTTACACTTATACAAGTGGAGAAAATTAGGTAAGGAAAAGATATATTTCATTTCTGCTTTCTTAAATGTGATAATAGCCCAGTTTTGCTGAGGGCGACAAAGCGACACTGACAGATGAAATTTGTTAATGCAGGATTTTAATGGCATCTCTGCTTCAGGGCTCGTCTCTTCAAAACCCTTTATCTTAATGAAACATGTCTTACGCAACTCCTTTCGCTTTGATGCTTGGGCTTCCCAGGTTTTCAAATCAAAGTTGAAACGTTTCAAGTTGTCTTTCAATTTGTCTTTGTAGCGTAAGATTGGACGTTCAACTGAACGCTTGGAGTTTAGTAATTGTCCATACGGTACCTTCCTTGGAAGCCTATTTGCATCCATTCTCACATGACCAGCCCACATAGGTTGTATCTTTTCTAAAATGGTTTCAATGTCTGTGATATTGTTCATTTCTTCAGTATTGCATTATTCTTGAACTTGCCATCCCATTTTATATCACATATGGCACGAAGACAGCGCATGTGAAAGGTTGATTTATGTGGTTATGGAACATAGTCCCAGTTTCAGCACCATACAGAGGCGTTGAGAGAACGACCATATGTCTATCTTTACTCTAAAAGACACGTCTTTGGTTTTCTATATTTAAGTTTACCAAATTCTGTGCTGGCTTTGGCTATTCTGGATTGGATTTCCCTGTCTATTTTTCCATAAGAAGAGACTGTTAATCCAAGATATGCAAACGCCTCAACAGTTTTTAATGCCGTACTATCAATGAATACGAAAGAATTTATGAGAGATGATTTGCCTGGTACTGGCTGGTACATTAGCTCAGACTTCTTTATGTTGCTAGTGAATCCAAATGCTTTCGCTGTTTCAGAAAATTTATTAAGGATAGTTTGAATGTCTTCTAGAATGTTTGCTAACAGGGAAGCAGCATATTCTGTAAAGAGAAGATCGCGTACTATCTACAGATCAAGTTTAGATTGTGCTTGAAAACGTTGCTGATTGTATAGACCGCAACTTGTTCGGAATTCAACATTGACTCCTTAAGCCAGAGAATGCTTTTTTCAAGCGTAGCAGAAAAGAAATGAGGCAAAGGGAAGAGAAGCAAGAACGTAACCTTGCTTTGTACAGACGAAAAAGGAATCCGATTGTTCACTTCCCGACCTTACAAAAGCTTTCATTCCTTCGTGAAAGAAGATAATAATATGGAGAATTTTTACTGGGATACCTCATTTTGACAAAACTTTACAAAGAGCAGTTCCAGAAACATTAGCGAAAGCCTTTGTGAAGTCTATAAAAACAACAAATAAATTCTTGTTTTGTTCTCGTGCCATCTGCCCGAGCCTGATGGAAACAAAAAGATCATATCCACGGTTCCTCTACTGGATCGAAAACTGCACTGGGTCTCTGGTAAGGCCGATTCTGAGATAAATTCATTAAGGCTATTCGGGATGATACGAGGAAGTATTTTGTTAGCAACCGAAAGAAGATATATTCTTCTATGTTTGTCACATTCACACCTGTTCCCTTTGGACAATTGAAGCATCCTTATAATGCTGTGGCACTTCTCCCTTTTCTCAATAAAGATGAAAAATTCCGAAATTTTGCTTACCAAAAGGTTAATGCCACATTTGTATATTTCAGCTGGATTTTCCATCTTTGCCGTGGGCTTTTCCATTCAAAATCTGTTTGATGGCTGTTTTGAGCTCAAAAGTTCAAGTGTTAGAAGAAAGGCTTTGTACAACAGGTCTCTGGGGAAGATTGTTAATTATTTTAGCATCAACAGACGAATGATGAACCAGGACCGCAGAGAAGTGTTCTGCCGAGCGTTTGATAATGTGGCTTTTTTGTCAAAAGAGTGCTATCTGAAAAAAACGTTTGGTGATAGATCGCTGGAAATGAGAGCAAAAATACCCTTCAAATTTTGGCAGAATGATTTGAAGTTACATGAGTCAACAGCCTCCTGAAAAGCTTTAGGCTTTGCTGTCCAACATCCCTCCTTCATCTACCTCAATGTTGCTTGAGACTTTCCTTTGGCTGATTAAAAGACCCGTTATATATATATATATATATATATATATATATATATATATATATATATATATATATATATATATATATATATATATATATATAATAACTCTTTCTACCGCTCTTCATTGTTTCTAACGATATTTACCTTTTTTCATACTTTGCTTAGCTTTTGCAAGGCAACTTTCGTATTCCAATGCGCTTTCAAATATCAGTATCATATTTACGTCATCTGCTAAGCCACTTCCTAGACATTCAAACATCTGTAATTATTTTATTTGAGGCATATCCAATTTATAGCTCACATCTTGGCTGTTCCTCATACCTACAATCACACATTGTCTTTTTACATTTGCTTGTTAGTATTTTCTTCTGGCCTTCCTTTACTACGTTATCTGTACATTGCTCCAGTTTCACGTTTGTGTCTGCCATCAACATGGTATCAATGCCTTATTGCAAAATTTTGTATTTTCAAATGCTTAATACTAACGGGTTTGATACACTGATGGCGTTATACTCTGTACAGTGGTTTGGTGGCTTATTTACTCCTTCTCAGTACTGCATGCAATAACAGACTAACTCGGAAATCTCGTATCTTTTTACAGGTTGAGTATCCTCTATCCGAAATTCCAAAAACCTCCAAATTCCTAAAGTTTTTCAGATGCTGACATGACTTGCCACAAATGGACAATTTCAGAAAGCACTGGGAAGGTTCTTAGGTGATGTTCCTCTGTTGTAATTGACTTCATCATGACTATCCCCCATTAATATATGTAAGTTGTCATGAATTCTTGGGAAAGAAAGTGATTTCCCCTTGACTTGCCTACACTTTGGAATTCAGTGATTTCCTTGTCGTAGACGAGTTACCACTCAAGAATACAAAGTCCAGTCATGTCATTAGCGTGAAAATGGACACAACATATATATTTATGTTTCCCTGTAGAAACAAACCATATACAAGATATTTCATTAAAATCAGTAGCGCTCCACAAAATATCATTCTTGTGTTTGTCTTGAATTCTTTTCCTGAGATTTCGATGCATTCACAGTCGAATTTAAAGAATTTTCAATAATATAACTAAAAATTAGAAATAATAAAAACTTAGGTATGGGTAAGTATAACTGGTCTTTAAAAATACTTCCATAATATTTAAAGACAAAAAAGATTCAATATATAATTCAATTAGTATGAATACATGCTGAGCATTTCAAAGAAATTCAAAGATAATTTTAAAAAGGAGCGAAGATTGGATTTCGACATTATTCCAAATTATGAAAGAGCCTACCTTGAAAATTAACTTTCGATCCCCAATCATTCCAATGGGCTGTCCAAAACTCTACAATCCATAATCTAAAAATAAACATTTATGTCTCGATAACACCCTTGTTTCAATTATACTTTATACATACAATTATACCTCTGGATACTTAATTCTGGTCTCGATTATTATTTCAATAGCTTTCAGGTGCTATGCATAACATTTAAAGAAATGTCTTGTGAAATTTTTGTTTCAATGACTATCTAATATTAGACTGTTATATGAAAGTCCTAATGTTTATACCAGAGTAATCACGACGGTCAACGTTTGACAATACCTGCCCTATTGAACTCGATTCAAAGAATGCGTGCATTTTCCTTCTGCAAACACTGGATTCAGTGACTCATGGGAAACCAAGACAGATGTCTTTGTTCTAACGTTTCAGAAGAATGGAGATTTCCGTAGGCAAAGCTTATAACAGGCGATCAATTGATTGGTCGGTCAGAAATCTCCCATGACTACAAAGAGCCATTGACCTGACCGCTTCTTGACGCAGCATACACCACTCTTTAGAAAATATATACTTGACGTAGATTCAACAAAGTAACATAATTCTAATATAGATGCGATCCCAATCAAGTCAAACACAGCAACCGTAGAACGAAACGGTGTAATGTCGGCGCATTCTTGCTACAGGAAATACAAGTTTCCGATGTCTTTTCAAACAAAGAATTCCATCTTACTAAAGGCATTCTTTGCTTCCGATTGTTGGGTTCACAGGAAATAGCGCATCATCATATTACTTTTGTAAAGATAGAATCCCGAGATATTTACACTGCTAATGCCAAGCTGAAAGAACTTTTCTAATATTTACAAGCAGTCTCTGCTTCCTTGTTTGGAGCTCAGGTATATATTTGTTTTTTTCTTTTCTTTTGTCTTTGTCTTTGCCATATGCATGCTTCAGAGATTAGATGTAAACGTGGCTACTAAGATTTGCTTTCTTATTCTTTTTTCTATTTATTCGTTATCAGTTTTTCTCCGTTGTTTTTAATTTAGTTTCATTCTTTTATAACTTAATGCGGTAATCTTTAGAATCTTAAATGTTTCAAAGTTTTAATTCACTCTCATGATTACATATACAATAACACAGCAAATATTGAAAGCCTGTTTAACAATCAGAATAGTGAAATATCCATAATACGTCAGTATGTGAAAGTATTCAGCAATATAATATTAATCATTCAAAAACATGATCACTTAATTATTGGCCACTTTCTGCTTTGAGAATATAAATATCGTAATCATAACTAAATAATGGAGTGTGCGAGTCACGCTAAAAATGACCAAACTTTTGAATTTAATCTCAAAAACCTTTGATCTAAGAAAAGTTAATCACGGGTGAAGACAGAATATACTGAACTCATCAAAGATTGCAAAATTAATCTTTGTACTCCGTGTCAGATTAGAACGTCTAAAGCTATGTGTCTTTGAGTTCTTACCTAGAAGGTGACTTCATTGACATCACTGCAGAATCGGATTTAGAAAGTATATCATTAGCTGTGCCAGCATGAAACAGGAAACCATCCTTGATAAAATTAAACTCAAACTCAACTGGCCAATCCAAACGTGACTCGGTCAAGAGATCTCCAACATTATACTTCGCAAACCAATTTATACTTGTTCTGGGATTCATAATCTCTTCTCCATGAAGTCCAAGTATCTGCTTTTTGCGTTTCTTACCTTTCTTTTTTAACTTGTACCTTTCTTTTAATAGACGCATAATATTCCGTAAAAGTTGATCATTTTCTTCTATTTTCAATGTTAGAAAATACACTAATTGTACATTTAATTTTAAAATGTACACAAGTATAATCGAAAACGATCCTTCTCAATGACTTTAATTATATCTAAATGCTTTTAATGTTATCTAAAAAGAAAAGCAGAAAGACCGTTCTTGCCCAACTTAATATTCCAGCATGTGTAAATATATGCCTGTATTCAATTCTTCTTCTCTTCCAGTTTCCTTTGTAATATTTTGTAACATGGGCCCCTCTACACTACACATTATCAGCAATCAGTTTTCCTTTCTTCATTTTGATAACGAGTCACTGAGTTCTTAAATGTCAAAATCTTCCTTTAATAGTCAACCATCTTTTGTGTTTCGTCCTCTTTCATTCCATTCAACATTTTCATATTGTTTTTCATTTATATTCTTGTGCTTTTTTTATCTGGTTGTATTTCTGCCTTTCTTAACTTCTCTTTGTCTACCTACCTACCTAATTATTGGATAGTTATTCTTCCTCATCCTGATAAGCATCTCTCTAAAATGGATAATTACAAGCAAAAGCAATATTTCTTCCGAACCCGACTCGTATACCGCCAAGCTAAGAGCAGAAAGAGGCATAACTTAATAATAAAACCGGTGTCTATATGAATACAATCAATTCGTCTCTATAAGTTAGCTTCCTCGGTTTATAAATTGTTCTCTTTAATCAAACTGTCCTAGATTTTACATAATTCGACAATTCACAAACGTGTATGCTGTAAGAATTCTATTTTCACGCCAGACTCAATATTCTATAAAACTGTTCCTGTACTCTCAAAAATCAGTAAAACCTTTTAAATATTCATTTTGGATTATGCAATCACATAAACATTACGTAATTGTGCAACACCCACCTCGTTCGTCCAAGATTTCTAACACTGCGGTTGGTCGCTGAAGTGTCCGCTTCAATCCAGAGCTACCAGGTATCTTCGTGTTGGGCTGGTCCAAGCAGGTCGATGACATACAGGAAAAATAAAGGAATAAATTGAACAAAAGCAAATAGTTTTTTTTTTATATCAGTCCTCCGTAAATTAATTGGTTTATATCAGAGTTCGCGTACAATCAATTATCAGCGCAAACATCTTCTAAATCGGAAGTGATATTATTGTTGTTGACTTGGGAAAGTCTAGATTGCTGCTTTGGTAAAGTTTGGCACAAGGCTGTAGTCGGTGACTTTCGTCGGCAGATAATCATATATTTTTCTTCTCGAACAAATAGAAAAAAGGAAGTTACGTTTCACATACTGCTTGCCTACAAGCAGGATTGTTCATAACCATTTTCGACTCTCACCCGTCGAAGTGCAGTTGAAATGCACTGAAACCAAGTTGCATCTTTGTAGTGAGTGAAATGGTTTTGTCTATATGATAAATTATAATAAATAAATAATTATCGCTCTACTATCGGTATCGAGCCCTCTTTTGAATTAAAACATATATATATATATATATATATATATATATATATATATATATTATATATATATATATATATATATTATATATATATATATATATATATATATATATATATATATATATATATATATATTCGAGAACACGAATGTGATAAATAACTCTAACTGCAAAAGCGTGACCGAAACTCATACGAAAAACAAGAAACCAACCTGTAATAATATCAATTATTAACACTTAAATATTTTGGAATCATTCTAAGTTATCATCAGAAATCAACTAAATATGAACTTTAATCAAAATGCTTAAAATATATGGAAAAACGATGGCTTAAGCTCAAACTGACTCGTGTTTAATTGTCATATTCTGTTATAACGGAATGTCCAGTATATGTAAATTGACTATTTATGTTAGTATATGTTAATATGGGCTTTCCTGATATTCTATAACCTTAATCAGTTTTTCAATCATGTATTTTGTTAACTTTTATACTGTTTTGATATTAATGTTATTGCAGAGTATTTTAATGATCCTCAGAAATAATCTTCGTTTAAATAGTGTTTGCTCTTCACATTTCTATCACATAATTTGGATCATAAGTTTTCTATTGTTTTACTACCTGATGATGCTTTCATAGGTTGTCATTCAAATTCTTTTTGTAAAGAGAGTAGAAATTATCTTTTCAGAATGGGAAGAAGGACTCTCTTCTAAGTATATAGATTTTTAAGTATATATTTTTTACCATTCGATGCAATAATTCTTAGAATTTATAAATCAGAATTTATCTTACAGTAACGCTCAGAATTTATCTTGAAACTCTTATCAATCTTGAAATGGCCTATAATTTTACTGCTCCACTATACTACCCAGAAACGTTAATACAACTAAATCTGTATCGTGGTAGTATTTTTAATTGACTGTTACATGGTGCATGTAATGTAGCTCCATATTCACTAATAACAATAGAGTTATTGGTGCTTATATACATAATCTCCCAAATGACAAATTTGTCTTCGTGATGCTTGCTTAAAGATGTATAATGTGGTTGTTTCCATGGTTTTAGAAAATATTTTTAATGCTCTCCATCCTTTTTTCTATTTGTCTTTGCAACATAAAATACGTCAGATAATTACTCGCTAATCAATAAACATTTCTCGTTTATTGCTCTTTAAACGTTTCACAAATTTTTTGTGACTTTATTGAAGCCACTCTAGTTCCTAGTTTCACTTCCTGTTCTTTCCTTGCCCTATGATATCTATTCACCTTTTTTCTCAATTTGACAATATGTACTCACATCATTCTATAACTTAAAAATATCTTGTTCTATTTTCAGACAATATTAAAAATCTGAAATTAAAAAGGAAATAGATATAATTATTACATATAATTATTTGCTATATAATGGTAAACATCCACCAAATAAGGTATTGCATCTAGTTCTATGAAACATATATTATAAACTGAAATTCGCATAATATATTTGTCACTTTGAGTTATATCCCCAAGAATGGATTATATTCCGTTAGTTCATACTTATATTATTGGGAAAACATTAATTAAAATAAATCCTTATATAATAAAAGTAGACCTATCTAGTTACTAGTGTTTAGAAACTTTTTTCATCTATTTCTTCACCCAACTGACACTTGATGTTTATTTAAGTGGCTTTGGCTGCTTTACTGAATCTATTCAATGTTCTTATTTTTCTGCATCTGTTTTCTCTGTTTACATTCTCAAAACTGAGTCTCCATCAAATAATTTTGTTTTGATTCAGTTCGTTTTTATTTCGTATTTCATAAGCCATTGTCAAAGAATTTTCACAGGTATGCACGTCGTTGTGTCATATCGGTTTTATTTTTCAAGTATGGCATCTTCATTCGTTAGTTTATAGTTTCTTTTTTTGCCTCGTTGTATTTTGTTTCTTTATTTATTTATTTTTCTTTGTTTGATATTAATGTTATTTAGCTTTTTGTTTTTTATCCAAACAGCAAAAGAATAAAATCAAAAATGTCTTAAGCAAAATACTTTCCTTATTCTTTAACCAAGCTTGAATAAATTCAAAACTACTGCCTAAATACACCGAATATATATATATATATATATATATATATATATATATATATATATATATATATATATATATATATATATATACACACACACACATATATATATATATATATGAATTTGGGTATTTGTATGCGTACTGTAAGCACTAATTGATTTATATATTTCTTCCGAAAAGGCACATAATAAAATCCTCAGTCCAAAATTCTATGGATATCAAATTGTGTTTTAAATTCATTCTTGCTTTTAATGATATTTTTAAATTTGAGATAAAAAATATTGATGGTTAATTTAGCAAATCTATACTGTTATTTTCATTGCCAAATACATATAATAGGAGAAGCCGAAGCAGACATCAGATTACACTGTTTAACTAATTAATGGAATTTCTTTGTTTTCAAGAGAGGAGAAGCTAATGACAGTACCAAATTCTGTTCAATCACACTGTTCAAATAGCCTGCTAAATTTTGTTGTATCTCATATATATGTTTGTGTGTGAGTGTGTTGGGTAATTTTATTACATATATACCTATGATATAATATCTATCTATCTAGTTATATTTTATTTTCAATTTCACATTTTGTTTTTTATTCTGTCGACTACACAGTACTATACTGTGTAGTCGACAAAATAAAAAACAAACAATGCGCATATGTATTTTATTCCTATCTACTATAGGGTCAGTTGGTCAGCGTCTGTGAGAAAAAGAGCACCATGACGCAATTCACGCTTTCAGAGATTTGGAAACGGTATGTTGTACTGGTTAGCGTTCGCGCCGGAAGCTGCAATATGAACATTTCAGTGTGTTTGGATGTCAATCCGAGGACACTGCAGAGGATTCGGATAGAGTTGGATGAGTCTAATGGTGATTAGATTATATTTTTGTCCGTAACTCGAGATGCCAGTATTGCATCACATGTGATCACCTACAGTTTTCACGTGCCGCCAGTGTCTTTCCTGCATTCATATCACGCATTCCTGGTAAAAATTCTACACCAGTTGCCACATTGAGGATAGAGTAACCCATCTTTCTCACGCCATGTTGCATCATGAAATGAAGTTGACTCTTTCTGGGTGCATATGAATTAGACTCGACTATTTCCGGTGTTTTATAAGTTGCTGGTCATGTTAGTTCTTTTACTGCTCCCTGAAATGTGCATTTCTAAATAAAAGCTTGTAGTAGATAAGGTCCTGCTGGTTGTCTTCGTTTTTGACTAAATAGTACCGTTGCAAAATACGGAATTATTCACACCCTAACTATCACATTGCCGTTCAACAATGCTGTTCACGGTCCATGAGTGGCACAGCTACACTACAAAGGTTACGCCACCATTTTTTAATCTGTTAGTTCACATATTCTTCATCCAAGCGAGTCGATTTCTACAAGAGGGGTAGCAGGACGAGGGCTAAACTATCTAGTGTACAGCTGTCTCTGAATTTATTGACATTTCATTTTTATATAATATGTATACTTGTAAGTGTTAACGCGTATTGAGACCGATCACAAGCCAAGACATGAAGAATATATTTTGAACTGGGTGTTTAGCACCTTAAGTCTGTAAAATACCTCCTCCATATAGAAACAGTAATGGATCAACAAGACAGGGCAACAAATCAAGGAGACTGCATATCGAAAACGGGATATTCACAGCAGCTGCAAAGGTGACTGAACACCTATTGATCAGGTAAACCGTTATTTACATATGAAATACGAGGATTGTATATGATACTACAAACTCTAACCTCGACCGCCTCAAGTAAAATAAAGTGCTCACAGAAAACCACCTGGTGCCGGGAACTTGGAGCAATCAAACAGAATATTGGTATTTATTCACCAGGAACGAGTTAGTGAGAAAGGAGAGGATTCTATGGAGAATTGTGATGACGGCCAAGGCGTGTAAAGATGTTTTAGTATGGTTTTACTTGTATGCTTTCGCGCTAATTTGTATGCGTTTATTGAAAAGTAAGGTCTGTGAATAGATGAACCTGCCTGAATATATTTTCTTGCAACGCATGTGTGTATATGCAATTGCATCTGCACTTTTGCCTGAGTCGATTACATTAAAACATATAGACTGGTGTGTGTGTGTGTGTGTGTGTGTGTGTGTGTGTGTGTGTGTGTGTGTGTGTCGGCTGCTCGTTGTATCTACACATGTATATTTCCTTACAGGGACAAATTATCGTTCTCTATGCGATCTGAGGTCTGTGTATGTGTGTGTGCGCGCGCGCCTGCGTAACATGTTCATGTTTTCTGTGCTTGATCATGATTAGTTACAAAGAGGTATGTGTTGACACACGAATGTTTGAATGTATTAATGGACCAAATTGTATGTCTCTGAACTCGTTACATATGTCCCTTATTATTGCATAGACTATAATCTTTTACCTCTTTGAACAACAGCATTCCTTCCGTATTATTTCCGTTGGAACGGACGTAGAAATTTATCCTGTTTAGGATTGGATTTTTCATTCATTTTTACTACCAGTTACCCTTCCAGCTTAGTGTTATTATCACCTTGTTAGGGGTGAATTGATTAAAACATATATTTCTGTATAATAGTTATGAATTGAAATCGTCTCAAATGTCAAGGTCCGCCTCACTTTCATAGCTTAGTCTACCGAGCACATGAACTGCAAATCTCGAAAGATCGATATCTTTGTTGAAAATAATAATCTAAAATATTGAAATCAATTCATATCTCAAGTCATATCTTTGTTATTTATGAATTGACTAAAGCTTCATTAATATGTCTTCAACAATGCTGATAACTGCTGGCTGATTATTATTTGAAGAGACAAAATACGAATGCGACTAATATATTCACAAACCGATAAAGAAAAAATGTTCACCTAGAAGGCTCGATTCAGAATCAGATAAGAAAGTATCCGAAATTTTACTTTACTTTCTTTAATATTTGCGCAATTTCGTATTTGAGTGTATGTGTATTTGTAGCTATAATTTGAAAAATCTAATTTCGTACAAATATGTGTATTTGTGTGTATAAAGTCAGATATTTGCTGAAATAAACAAAATGTGAAACTGTCATTAAGCATATTGATATATAATGTGTGCGTATGGGGGTGATATGTAACTTTTTCTTTATATTTAACATTATAATATTTTGGAGTTAGACTTACATATATATATATATATATATATATATATATATATATATATATATATATATATATATATATATATATATATATATATATTAATTAAATTCATCCATTACAAAACTCGAGACCCGCTAAATATAGAAGGTTACAATTAAAATAATAATAGCAATTGATATGAATGGAAGAAAAGATGGCAGAAACGGATGATTATGTTGGCAAGAGGGATAGATAATAACTGACTGTTGATTTTTTCGATATGTGTTTTCGCTTTATCAAAACCTTGTGTGATTATTTAAAATGGAAACATTTTTTGAGTGTAAGAATAATTCCTTTTTTGTGAAGAAATATATTGTATTATTTTTTTAGAATAAAAAGATCTACTATTTAACCAATAGCTACAGGGATGAAGTGGATTCAAACTGTTCCCAAAAGTATTCGTGGTTACACCATCAGCACATCCACCAGCGTGAATTGTGGTGGAGCTAAAGGATGGATGGAGCTCATTTGAAACCTAACTATGAAAACAGCGATCGGGTAGCGATAGGCTTATAGCGGTGCAACCTCTTGGGAAAGTGGTTGCACAAATGCATATGTATATATATGTATATATATATATATATATATATATATATATATACACAAGATATATATATATATATATATATATATATATATATATATATAAGGCAGGATATGTGTGTGTGTGTGTGTGTGTGTGTGTGTGTGTGTGTGTGTGTGTGTGTGTGTGTGTGTGTGTGTGTGTAACGAATGCACGTCCGCAATTTTCGACGGATTTGACAAAAATTTACATGCACATGATCCAAGCTAGCGGGAAGGCCAAGACCGACTTTGCATTTACCAACTCGCATCGATAGTGGAAATAATCGATTTTTCATGCTTCTACGGCAGTTTTCATGTAGTTTGCGGCCATTTCCTACTGGCCAGAGTGAGAGCCTTTAGCTGGCTGCCACGAATAGGCAGGAAGATTCTATTGGATAGCTTGAGAGCCAACAGCTGACTGACACGAATGTTAACTAGCATGCTAGCATGCAAAAAAATCGATAGCTGCATTCGTCACAAGTTGGAAAGATTTAAATCTGCATGGCACTCCAATTGGCTCATTCAACATTGAATATGATTCCGCAGAACTGGGTTGGGTGTGAAAAAGTATTTGTCTTTAACATTCTTTTTTCATTCGTTTTTTCCAGTTACGAGTCCTTTTATAAAGCTGATCGTTTTGTGTTCATTTTGTTTAGTTATTTTTCCGTAACAGATTTAATGTTTAGTATAGAGTTTAGAAAAAATTCGCAGTGTGAGATATGTAAGAAGTAAGGCATGTAGCAACATCGGCACGGCAAAGGGCACTCCTTTAAAGGCAAGGAAAGGCAAAAATATTTTAAGTCAAGTGATAGCGATCGCTGTATGAGTCGTATGATTCTTGAATCAAGCACGGGTAACACCGGGCCATGCTGCTAGTATATATATATATATATATATATATATATATATATATATATATATATATATATATATATATATATATATATATATACTCGAATTATTTTGTATTTCATTACGCACATATTTCAACTATCTCACTCGATTTAAGATTTAGCCTATTCTTTTGTTATTTTAATGTGAATAGATTTGCAAAGACATTTTATATTCGTTTTAGTGTTAGTAGTTTTCTATGCCAAAATGTGTAACTGAGAAACTTTTTGGTGAATATTTTATTCGTTTTGTCGGTATGAGAAAAGAATATTTATGAGACGGGGGTAACTGTGAGGATTTATATCGGTACACCTAAGATCGGTCTTCCTTCATTAATTACTAATTTAATAGACTTTGTCACCTATAGTTTAATGTTTTAAATGAAATATATAGTATCTATAGAAGAAAGTCAAGAAAACAATTTTACGTTTCGATGATTGTCATCTCTTTTCCTGTAATGAGCTTTTCGGCAGATGCACCTTTCAAAATTATGAAATTTTCCCCGGAGGCAATATTTCATAACTCATTACTAGAGTTTTCGTTTTGTATCACTGTAAACATTCCATCGCTCTTTAGCGTTCTTCCAATTTGTATTTTCAACCGAACTTACTAATTTTTAAATAGTTTGTTCATACTGAACTTAGGCAAACCAAGGCTCTCCTCTGATTCTTTTTCTTTATCATCTGTAAATTGCCATACCATTATAAGAAAGATAATGAAGATATTTCACTCCGCTTTCTCCACGGTTTGGAATTAAGCATTATCCTTCTCTTAGAATCTTAGATCAAGCGAGAAAAGATATCCCAGCTTGCGCTGATATTCAACCCTTAACTGAGGCAGAAGATATGAATGCATACTTTTCTTTTCCTTTTCTTTTTGTACGTTTTTCATTAGGAAATTAATGCAAAAGAACGCCGATCCCATTTCCTACTCCTTACAGTTTTAGGTCAAACAAAGACCTTTTGCATATATATATATATATATATATATATATATATATATGAAGAAATATAGTCTTAAAGTGTGCTATATTTATGGGATAAAGTGCTCAATGTCAGAGATACAGCGTGTGTAAATATAAAAGTGAACATAGAAGTCAACACTTAGAGGCGACAGTCTGTTTCATGCTAGACACAATCGTCAGGTCAAGAGTGCTCTTATTTCTCTCGGCTATTTATATATACGGATCAGTTGTGCATTGTGGGTAGTCTATTTTGGCGGTTATTTTACTGGAAGTCGTTTATTTGTTTTTATTGTTTTTATTTCTTGTCTTACATATTTATTTTTGTATTTTTATTTTAATCGGTGTTTTTATTAACGTGGCAAAATTGTTTATATCGCTTATTTAATAGTTTTGTTTTGGTTTGGGAAGATAATTAAAGCTATTTATTCAGTTTTGGGGTTGATTGTTGTAGTTTATTCTAACTATTATTTTAGCGGGAGCAGATTTTAATTTGTTTATTGCTTCATGTATTTATTCGGATTGTTTATCTTTATTTGTTTATTCTAACGGTTAATTTATCCGGATCGGTTTGTTAGTTTAATTATTTAATTGGATGAATTTAGATTAACTTATTTTACTTGTTTTTTATTATTTATTTATTATACTAAATTTATAATAAAAAACAAGTAAAATAAATTAATCTAAATTCATTTTCTTTATTTTCTTCATTCAGTATGTTCATGATTCCTTCAAATTCTTTTTCTTGTATTTCTTACCACTTTGCATTATAGAGAACTATAAGCAGCAAATTGGCGCAATAATGAGAATTTCCGCATATCTATGATGGCAGAATCAGATAAGATCTATAGCATTTTTACTAAATGTTTCTCGCTGCAAATAAAAATGTTTTTTCTATAAAAGAATAAACGTACATGTCGCTGAAAATATATTATTTTTAGTTGGCAGATGTAAATAATGCATCTTCCTATAATACACATTTTTGAAAACATATTGCACAGTATTATTCGGATTATATTCTGGGGAAACAATTTTTATAGACTTTTTGCTTTGTCAGATTTTACATGTAACATTGGCTGGCTGGCGTATTATGTTGAGTCAGGATATCAAGAAGGAATATGGAGTTATATCCCAATGTTCATTTTTTTAAAATAATAATAAACAGATTCCTGAAAATGAATACGAAGTTGGATTAATAAGTCCGCAGCCTGACACTGAACTTCGATCTAACATTTTCATTTCGATCTTTGTGGTTAATATACAGTACTGAATTAGGTGTATTAACAAGGACATTGTGTTGCAAAACAAATGTATATTGTGTTAAATAAATATTTTTTATCATTAGGCTTAAAACATATTGATATATTTTTCAGTCATTAAGTTAAGTCGCATGAGCGAACATGTATGGAAGATAATGTCTCTTTCGAGACATAACTGACTAGGTAGAATATTGCTAACCAACGTTATAGACCACATTATGTCCTGCTATTCAGTCCATGGAGAATAATAACTTTCCCAATTGTATTTGAGCGTAAGTTAATGTAACGTACCCAACTAAAATTCGAACTCGGCATTCCAATTTCACATTCCGTGTCGTTATCCATTACCCCGAAGCCCACATTTTTATTTTTATTTTTTAGGGTAAATAAATAAACTAAAAAACTAAGAAAATACAATATTTGTGTCGTAAGAATGGGTATATTTTATTTTTATTTTTTTACTTTTCCAATATTTTCAATAAAAATACAAATTTTCACGTCTCAAATGTTTTTGTTTTTTTTGTTTTTTTGTAAATCAGAATGAATAAATCTTGTATCGATTTCACCCTTTTAAAAAGATTTTGAATCAGGTTCATATCAGATACTGTATACTTTCCTGGATAGAATCATAACATGTAAGGACATATGAGTTTTCTATAACAATATTCAATGAAAACTACAGTAGTTAGCAACCCCTGAAAAAAGGGTATCCACTGCCAGAACAGCAAACCTTATTTTCTGTGTTTGGTGAGATATTAAGAGTGTCGTTTCACATGAGGTGCTAAACCGAAATAAAACCTCTAACGCGGAGTAATATTGTCAAGTGGGAGCATTGCCCACAAATTTGGAGAAAATTTTCACATCTTTGTTTAATCGCAAATGCATGTTGTTCCTACACGATATTGATTCAAGAAGAAATTATAATTATCGCACTAAATATAGAATTTTGTTCTCCTCCTCATTATCCTCCTGACCTGGCTACACCTTACCATTATCTTTTCAGATTATTAAAATAATTATAGAAGGGAATCAATTTATTAATTGTGAAGAGATTAAAACAGATATTGATTCTTTTTTTGTATTGAAGACTAAAGAATTTTACACCTGAGTGATATATATATATAGAGATAGATAGAGAAAGAAAGTCTAAAAGTTTGTATATTTATATAAGTAGTGCATCCCCTTAGAGAGTGTTAAACCGTCGTTAGATTTGACGTGGCTCAATCTACTTGCATGAGATATGCATATCTTTCTTTAAGGAGATTTATCGACTATTCAGCCGGTAGACGAAAATAAATAGATATACTATTTAACAAATAAACGGAGCGTCTACCGAAATATGAGTAGTCACTAAAAATAACCTTGAAAGCGATAAAAAAATCTATCGGATTATTAAATAAAAATCCATTATTCTTTTAAAAAATCACTTTATTTACGTTTGGATACTAAACTGAGCATATATGGTCATTTTGAGGAACCTATGACGAAAAGGATTTCGCTTAAAAACACTGTTCAAACTTTGCTTCATCGGCAAAACTTCTTCGTGGCCGAGTCGATTAATGCACGTTGGATCTCATATAAGTAGATCTAATCTAAGTCGACCCAGGATTTCAAAAAATTATTTGTCCGGACATTAAAAAATATGTATTTCTTAAATGTATTTCATTTATCATGAAATATATATTTAATAAATGAGTAGCAAGTCACATATTGTCTTTTATTTCATAACAGGGATGCTGTAAATCTTTCGTCACCAACATGAAGCTCTATCAAAAAGTAACTTATTTTTATTCAAATTCTGTTAAATCGATTGGATCGAAAACTCCACCCAAACTTTGAATAATGTTATGAAGACTGACGAATAGACTGAATACAGTACGAATTTTCAAGTTTAGACTTTGGAAATATTATCTGCTGTGAGTAGATGGACAAACAGCAGGCACAAATACTACTTCGAAGACAATACTTTAAGTAAGTAATTTTATTCCATGATTTTCACCTGAACGTTTGGACAGCACATCGCACACAGAAACTTTTAGTATAGTTTATATTTACATTGAAATATTTATTTAAAGCAGTTTCTTATATCGTAGTCTTCTCTATTAACTTCAGATTATTCATCAATTGATTATCGTTACATTCTTGATCATAGATGTAAATGACTTACTCTTTGATTCAAGCCAATGCTAACCACGTGAAGCTATGTGTCATTTCAGTATAAATATTGCATATCTATGAGCGCACTAAATTATTAAATGAAGTGTAATTAAAAAGGAATATTGTTGAAGTGCAGAACTATTTAATCCTAGTATTACTTCCAAAAATATAAAAAGTAATATAATCTCTTGAAGAGCAAAATTTTAACGAAAATATCTTATCATATAAATTATGAAGTTTCATAAGCTGAATACATATTATAATCTTTCATTATCTAATTGATACAAATGCCATACCTCTACCACTGACATGTCATTAATAAATATTTTTCAACTATAAAGCTAAGAGTCTATTTCAATTGGTCACAAACTTCAAACTAAAGAAAGTATCATTTAAGTATATGTTGATTCTCCATATATTTACCTTTACGATTTAATCTTAATTCTTGACTTATACACGGATATATAAGGTATTTTAAGAAAAAGAAATATTACAGCTTTATTTTAAGTGTATTAAATATGGGACATCCAGTGGAGTTCGAACGCCATATTGTCAAACTGGTTTGCAAGGCAGACTTGCTAACATCGTATTGCGCTCAGTGCGTGACTTAATTTTCTGATTAAAAATGCTTCTGTAAATTCTATAATTTGAAAACGTTTTTAAGAATTACTTATTTAGGAAAATAAAGGCATAATATACATTCATTGGTTGATTTGTTTACGGCTTGTCAACTTTTTCTGGATTATTTAAAACCGAAAAATATTTTCCTATAAGTGAATATTGCAGTAACTATTTTCTTGAAAAGAACAAAGATTTTTTCCAGATACCAATCAATCTATTTTTAACTTTTAACTGTTAGGAAGTTGACTTCTCCTTCCATGATGCTCTCTATTAAACTACTCACAGATCATAATTATTTGGCCATTGGTTTATGATTTCTAATCAAATACCCGCAATACCAAAGTCACGTAGCTAAAACAAAGTCAAGAAATAATGTCATTCAACTTTGCTTTAAATACTATTTTCCTTCAGGACCTGGGTTATTATGGATCTCCAAACGTTCTTTTTCTTTATTATCTGCAAATTAACATGAACTTTTTGCATATAAATGAAGTTGTTTCCTGTTTCCTTCGCAACATTTTTTAATTCATAGTTTTCCTTCATTTTCCAGCCAATGCCATAGATTCCAGTTTATTCTACTATTTAGTCCATATATGGTTTGGAAAGAGATGGATCCATGCCTCTTCCAAGTGCCTATCCAACCGTATTACACGAGTAAATTAGGTATGAGCAAGTAGGTGCTAACAGCGAAACACATAAGTACATAAATATACGCCATGATGTGTTCTGGATTTGACTAGTGAAAGCCATGGAATTTTGACGTTCAAGTTTTTTCTGGCCTTTTCATGAGTGCGGAAAACATAAATAGAATTGCAATAAACAAAGGATACCTTTGCCTAACCCAAACGATTTTAAATAGTGAAATCTCATTCTTAATTCAGTCTTTATTTTTTCTACATGTAGATGGATGTTCGCAGCTACAAAATAGCGAGTTTAAACCATAACCTTACTGCCGGTTTCAAATAACCTGAATATTGTTACATTGGCATAACTGACTGGAATCTCTTCTTACAGTATGTATGCGTGTGTGTGCAACTTTTTTCAATGTTAAATTTTGACACGTCATTTTTCTATTTCTTCCAATTGTTTTTATTATCTATCTTTCTCTCTCAATATGTATGTTTATGTTTTCATTTTTCTTCCCTCCCAACTTTTTTACACTATGGCAATGCACCGATTACCCTCGGGACTGGGGTGTAACATCAATGCAGTTTGTGCACAATTATTCTTACAATGGTTTTGACACAAGGGATCAAAAAAAGGTCAACTACCTGCACTTAGTTACGGATGTGAATTTCTGTGAAGCCAGAGAAACAGAAAGAGATAGAAGTTCCAGAGTAGGCATCATTTAAACTGATTAGGGGTCGAATAGAATAGCCAATCCAAGGACAGGTAGAAACAGGCCTTTTCCAAGGAATAAAATTATTTCAAGGAGTTGGATTTGCCACAGTTAAGAGTTAAAACTTGAATTATCAATCCATGATTGATAACGCTAACGTGCCACCAGTAAGAACTGTGGATTTGTGAACTGATTCATGCAAGTGATACTAATAGACATCGAATAAGCGATTGCATGGCAATAATAATAATGAATTTATTATATAAAACGTTCTGTTTTAAAGACTTATTTCTATCACTGATCAAGTCCGAGAGTCCTTCTACCACGGTCAAATCATACAGTATTGCTAGCCAGCCAAGATCAACTTGATTATCAACCTCAGCAATGCCGTATTTGTTGCCGTTGATCAGAAATATGTGTTTATTAAAAAACGTTACATAATAGTTGTTATTGAAACTGGGGTTTCACTAAAGTTATCAAGTTCCCTAAAACGCATGGATTATCGACACATCCAAAGAACCCATCTCAGCCATGCTTTCATCATATTTTCTACCGTCTACCAAGATAAGTTCTACCGAGGGAAAAACCAACGAAACAACCCCCAAACCGTAGGATTATTTCCTCATCATTTTACACCAATTACTTTTCCTTCACGAGCTATGTCGTTTTCTTACTCTCTCTCTCTCACTCTCTCTCTCTCTCTCTCTCTCTCTCTCTCTCTCTCTCTCTCTCTCTCTCTCTCTCTCTCTTTTACAGTCGATGTAATTTCCTGGCTTTCCCCTATTCATACTATTTATTCTTATCATGGGTTCTTTAAAAAAATCTCAAACTCCTGATCTTCCATCAGAAGGCATGGACTTTATGTTATGCTTTCTGCAAAAGTTTTATTTCTCGACACCTTGTCTTTAGAATTAAGAAAAGTAGCCGGATGTCTCTTCTGAAGTTGGCTTTTAAGCTTCCCACTTAACTGACCATGCTCGAAAAAGTAACATCTTACTTAACAATAGCTACTTAAAAGCATCATTTGGTCGAACGGAGATCATCATCGACATGTGAATGTCTACGTAAAAACCAGTCTTTGACCAACCGCTTGACCATTTAGACATCATTTGATCAACAAGCTCAGGAGAAAGAAAAAAGAATGGATGCTTTGCTACTTCATGCCAATTATTTCAGTCATAACTTTCTCATTGGAGCAGACACTGGTGACACTATAATTTGGATGGGTAGTCTGGAAAAGAAAATAAGGTTAGTCTGTACATACAGCCAGAGTGCGTAGATTTTAACCAAATTTAATTGATGTCTCTCTGACAGTCTATTGTTGTGAGGACAGAGAATAATAATATTAAATGGAATAGATAAAGACGAACTGTCCAAACGAACTTAGTCAAAAGGAGATAGAGAAATAAGTTAATGTGACGAAAAAAGAGAAGAAATTAACAAAAGAAAGAATTAAATAGAAAAAAGATTTTAAAGATGATTTAGAGGATAAATAAAATAAAATAGATATCCAAATCAATATGACCGCAAGAGATTTAAGAGACATGAAGAAAAGTGTCAATGCCTGCAATGAAAAGAACGAAAATCAGAAGAAAATGAGAAGTAAATAAATGTGTAGGAAGTTTATACCACTGACCCGAGATCTCAGTTACTTTATACTCCAAGTCCTACACACAGCCCTTTCCCCAAAAGCCAAGAAATGTCTCTGTTGAAAAAAAACATCCAAAGTGCAATAGAATTTATGGGAGGACGTCTGCCGTGTTTCTCCGGACCAGGCTGAGAGAGCCAAAAATTATGGAAACAGAATAAAAGAACTGAAATATCTGCTATCCATTAAAAAGTAAGTGGCACATGATGTGGAAGATCCCCATCAATTTTCCTAAGCAGTCATCAGAATCGTGTCGCAGCAGATATGGCGTATGGTCAAGGAGGCCATCAACTCAAAATCACCTGACCACTTGCATGTGTAGAACACCAGGAAATCAACAAACAATTTTGTGAGGGGAGGGCTGCTGTTTTCGTTCGAATGAATGGGCTATGGGCCAATGAGGAAGAACTTTGATGTCCTTTCCTCAACCATGTTCAAGCCAATTCCCAACCCTAATATGTTGGAGTTTTTGGGTACCCAAAGTTGGAGTTTTTGGTGTACTAGTGAGCCAGCCAAAATGAGCTGACTCATTTTATAGTTCACCAATAGAAGAGTTAACCAATCAGAAGGCTCAAAATATTAAATACGACGTATATAAAAGTGGACCTGTTTTTCCCGAATATGCACTGCCAGCCTTTGATATTGACGACTGAAGAATTACGGAACAACTGGTGGTGGTATTGGCGATATAGTAGAATATATAGAATGTCTGACCCGTGAGTGTTAATCTTTAACGTTGTTTCATTGAACAGATTACGTACTGCGCTGTATTCTATATTCATAGGCTATGGTGAACATGGTCAACATAATATGACTAATAATGACACTATAGTTGACAAGTTTGAAAGCTTGGGGCCTGACGTCGGAATCTCGCAGAGCGAGGCCTGCTAGCGATCTTCAGCGTCTCGCGACGGATGTATGTTGTTGCAGGATATCCGTTTTTCAACTCGCGACCGTGTAGACATCCTGTCTGAGGTTTGTCTTCTACTCGACATGTTTTGATGGATGCTCGAGAGCTGTATGCTGACTAGTGAGCAAGTCTTTAAAAGAGACCTGTGCTGTTGTCTTCACAGATCCGTTGGGCAATATTTGCGTGCTGAGCTGATTCGGGCCTGATGTGTTTCGGCAGATCGAGCCGTTTTTCCTCGGGTAGGTTTAGAAGGCGATTGGAATGCTCTCCTTGAGCCCGAAATAGATAGTAGAGGAGAAAAATCTGCTACTAGCAACCCGGATGTGAAATCGTATGGTAATGAGCACCTCCGGGAGGTAGTGTGGACTTCGGCTCGGCTTTGATGGTGCTTTCTAGAAAGTCCTAGTTTCTTAAGGGCTCTTAGTCTGTCCGAGTTTCTATTCGATAGTTTACATGGATCATAGACTCGCCCGGATCCGTGTAAACATAGACAAACCCAAGGTTAGGTTGGCTGGCTACTGGAAATTCCACGCATCATTATTTGTTGAGAGATTTCCAGCTAATAATGCTATAGCGGGAATTGGCGGGGTGTGGTCGTGAATAAGTGGTGGGATATATCAAAATCCAAAGTTGTTTTCTGTTGATTATAGTCGACGACTAAATCTAACTAGATTAGCAGCGCAAACAACATGTGAATATGAAAGTTGATCTGGTGATGAAATCCCGTGACAGTGGGAAAGATATCTTAACTAGGGCGGAGCTGGACTCATTTTGCTTATCAAGAAAGATCAAGCTCTTGTAGTTAGGGCTAGGTTAAAAATAATTTCAAAGAACATGGCCACTGAATTACGTGCATAGGAGTTTAGAAATGCATCCAGTCGACATATTGCGAACAAGCGAACTGTGACTACAAACGTGGACATATGTGAGGTTTTTGAAACTACTTTCAGGATTTAATCACAAGGAAGCCCGGTCTGAGCCCTGAGTTCGACGCCTATTTGGCCGACTTTCGCTGCCTCTAGGTTTCCTATCACAGGGTCTGACATCTGGGAAGCGCTGAAGCTGGTTGACCGGGACAAAACTAAGTGAATAGATTGTCTTTCTTACGAACTCTTCTTGATGCAGTCTTTGTACATTTAATGAAACTGAATTACAACAACGGGATGAAATAGGAATCTATATCTCAATGCTTCACCAGAGGTGTGATCAAGTTGTTTTGCAAAAACAAAAACGGTGAGGATGGGATAGGTAATTATCGCCATTTGACGATGTTAAACACAGAGGTGAAGATTTTATCTAAGATCTTAGCCAAACTTTGCAGGCTGTCCGATTTGTCTAATTTGCCCCGAGCAGACTTGTGCTGCGAAGGGCAGGACTATTCAGGAAAACCTTTATTTGGTAAACTTGATCATCGAGCAAGTCGACGGTGAAGCCGCGGTGATCAATTTAGACCTTTTCCAGACATTTTATAGGGTTGACCACTGATTTTGCCGCCGGTTTCGGGCTGTACGTCCGCATCTGGATCCACCTTCTGTATGCTTCCCGAGAATTAGTAGGTCAGGAATTCTCTCGTCAGCAGGTCACGTGAGGTTCAACAGCTCCTTCGTCCGTTGCTGTCTCGTCTCATCTGAATCTCTTGTAGTCTCTCGTTCCAATTGCTCGGTCGCTTAAGCGCTCTGTTTATATGTATTTCGCCAGGAATGAATGTTGATCTCAATTAATTATTTTCTTCAATTTTGGAAAAATTCAAGAATACATTCTTCGACAACAAACTTTATTTATCATTCCTTTCTATGATCGGTTACTTCTTCAAAACAATAATTTTTCCCGATAACAAACATTGTTTTTATAAATTATTTCTATGTCTCTGCTGTCAATGAATTTTCTTGTAGTCGACTTTTCAATATGACCGATTAAAAATCTTTTCCCGCTTTGCATGTTTACAAAACCATATTTCAGATTGTTTACATTATCGGCTTTGCGAATCATAACAATTCCAATTACCTTTCAGCTCACAAGCAACCACATTTTATATTCCTCAAACAATATTTTGGACTCAAAATCCCATTCGACGTTTCTGGAAAATAAAAACATTTCTCTTTTTTCCTTGATCTATATTTCAATTCATTTTTTCACCTTAACGTTTTTAACCCTTCCAAATCTCCAATTCCTATACGGGGTTTTCACATGAAATCTTTTAATACTAATTTCATACTACAAGTGTCACAATAGTGTATCATTCCTTTCAATTACTACTAGTGACACTTTATAGTGTCACACATTATAGCTTACTGCTATGAAAATATCGTCTCAAGCAATTCTATTGCAATTTAATGAACTCTCATATTTATTTGTTATTTATAATGGCTAATTTACTCTGTCCAGAGAAAATTACTATTCACTCAAACGACAAACTGGAATATCTTCACTGGAGAATATCTCTCAGGAATTTCTGGAGTACGTATTGTGACCATAGTTCTACTAAGCTACACTATCTCACCAAATATTTTTGAAAGAAGGAATAATCGAACCAAGCAATTCGCCGCGGAAAGCCCAAGCCTTCGTAGTCTCCTCTGAGTATAAAAAACGAAAAGTAATCGACTATTCCCAAACTCTAAACCGGTTTACTTTGATGGATGCCTACCCTCTGCCAAGAATAGACGATATGATAGCGAAAATAGACAAAAAATTTCTATTTAGTACTTTGGACCTTAAATTGCCTAGCATCAGCTAGCTATAACGCCCAACGAGAAACCGTATACAGCCTTCGAGGCAAACACTATCAATTTCGCGGCATACCGTTTAAGGTAACTAACGGAGTAGGTAGCTTTCAACGAGTGATGACATAATATCAAAAGAAAATCTGCGATGCACCTATGCTTAGAACGATAACGTAACTATTTGCGGGAAAAATCAAGCGGACATGACAGAATATGAAATTATTCGTAACTGTTTTAAAATTACAAGCTGACTCTTAACCAAACAAATGTTATTTTAGAAGTAAAAATATAAAATTACTTGGGTAATGAATAAAAATAGCATAAACCCCGATCGAGAACGTTTGCATCCATTAGCCTACCGGCCCTAAAAGATTTACCTCCTCTGCGCCGTGCATTAAGAATGTTTGCACACTTTGCCGATTGGTATCGTCTTTTTCAGACAATATCCACGCTCTAACAACAGTATCAAAATTCCCATTATCTCCCATAGCAGTGGGCATAGCGAAAGCAGCCATTACTATGCCCGATCATATACTTAGGAAAGGTATGAATCCTACTGTACCTATGGGTAAATAACACAACTGACTGGGTTCTGTAGCCTTGAGTGGCAACTAGTTTAGGAGAAGGAAAACTATGAATTCAAAACCGGCCTGAAGGCAAAACTTGATGGGCAGATAGGGGTTTTGGAGACTTGCGAGGCAAATCTATCTAGGAGAAAGACACTACGCTTATCTCGTGTGGCCTTAGCATGAGAAAGCAGATGGCGGACATTGGATAAGAGAGTAGGACTTAGAATGCACAAACCTTTCTCACTTAAATACATTTCATGGGGCAGGTTATTCTAGATGTATCTTCTGTGACGAAAGCACTCATCGGTAATTTGTCGATGGAATACTTATGCGTTGACACACGACTCAATAATCCATGAATCCATGCATATATATATATATATATATATATATATATATATAGAGAGAGAGAGAGAGAGAGAGAGAGATAGATAGATAGATAGAGAGAGAGAGAGGTGGGTTTCAGGGATGTTGCTATCATTTTGTAATCTAATCACTTATCTTCATTCATATGTACTCAAATTTTAACAGTATGTGTAAAAACTAAAAATTCTGTATAATGTTTATGTGCTTTTCTTTTTCATTAATTCTGTTCACTGAAAAAAAAGGCGTTTTGTGTGTTAAATTATCCTGTGTAGTGTGTATTTGTGAGGGAATTCGCTAAAAATGTATCTGCTGCATTTCAGATTTGGACATGACACAAAAAGCACGAAGTTGGAGCATGCTGGTATGCCCCATTTTTGGAAGAGATTTGTTAAAACATGTAAAATCTTTCCTGAAATCTACATATCTTTGAATTTCTCATTGAATAAATATTATTTTTCCCAACAATAAGCCTGTTTACTTTCATTTATGTCCTTAACTCAGATAGGTACTAAAGCTCAAGCGGCACAGTGAGAAATTTTGCTGTAGACTATTTTATCAAAAAAATTGTATAATCGAGATATTAGATTTACCAGATATATGTGGGAAGCCTCAGTAATATCTGGCGTTGGTACAGGTATTTACCCTAACATTCAAAATACCGAAATAAAGATCGTTCAGTAGTAGTCGGAAAGTAATGTGTTACACGCATTCTCTCCGACCTTGAAAAATAAAACTAGTGCATGTAACAAGAGTTGCTTTTAATCACATACCCACATATTCACATACCGTCATGTTGCAAGAGTATGTGATTAACCATAGATTACGAAATCTTTTCGCAATGTTTACAGAAATATTTTTCGCTGCGCAGACTGGTCTTTACTAACTAAACGTTAAGAGTCACATAACCGGCCAAGCGCGGTGCATACTAATTGAGAAGGAGGAAGAAAAGTTAACCCAACATTGGGATCACATAACCAGGGTTTATCAGACGAATGTAAGAAGTATTATGCAGCTCACTCTAAATCTTTGGCACTTCAACTTATACGGGGTTTTTTCCTAGCTTAGTAGGGTAAAAGACAATAAATGTGGTCACTTATTAAGGATCCAAATGAATACGTTTGTAATAGTTAACCAGAGAACGCTTGGGGTATTGTACCATAAAACTATTAATTACGGTGACACGTATTTTATAACATAAAGGATGCTAATTCACAGAGTGAACTTAGCTGATAAATAATACTGCTAACAAAGAGTATCAGTAGCTTAGTCTTGCATGAAACTACAACAATGCAGCTCGCGATGAGAATCAAAAACATAGATTTATGTGATATATTTGATAATTATTGCTATACAGTAGGACCTTAATAGATAGATAGATAGATAGATAGATAAATAGATAGATAGATAGATAGATAGATAGAATTGTATGGGTTATAATAGATTAGCACAAAAATCAAACTCTAGAAACTTACACCTTATTCTTTTTTCTGTTTTTCTCTGTTCCTCTCTCCATTTTCACATAACATCGTGATAATTAATAATTTCTACTCTCGTTCTCGTCTTCTCTCTCTCTCTTTCTCTCTCTCTCTCTCTCTCTCTCTCTCTCTCTGTCTCAGTCATTATTTTCTCTCTTTTTATCCCGATTTATTTTCATTCACTTTCATTTCATCTTAAACAACCATGTAAACACTGACCCATATACACATATATACACGGGCAAGCGCCCGACAGCCTATACTCCCGACAGCTCTGTAGTCATTCTTCCAGAACTTAAGAAAATAAAAGCGAAGGGTGAAACATAAAAGCAGTTTTCCCGTCGTCTGCCTGCACCACTGTACTTTCTTTGGAAATTGGAATAATTTTTTGTCGATGTTTTGTCTTTGACAAATTATTTTTTATCCGGCTGTGTGTACCGAGTACAGAGGAACCGGGAAAACACAGGAAGTGGTAAACCATTGAGAAGAATCGATCAATTAAGACGCTTGAGTTGACATAGGATTTTGCCAGATATAAATTGACTAATGTAGATGTGAACAGACTGAGACAGATTTTAGCAGTCTAAGACAGATATAAACAACGAGAGACATGACTAAAGATATATATGTGGGTCTGTGTGTGTGTGTTTCTGTGTGCACGCGCGTGCGCATTATAGGCGTACATGATGATAATTAAAAAATAGAAACGAAGACCATACTGAATATTTTAGAAGTAAAGAAAAGATCGATGAGTAAAAAATCTGACAAATATAGGCTAACAATCTTTTGAACGAGAATGCGATATATATTTATAACCCTCAATCCACAGAAATGTGGAAGGACCAGAAATATTAAAATCTGGAGCGAAATCGAAATTGGCCCTATTGAAAAAGAATAAAGCAGCAGAACGAGATGGAATTGTAGAATTGTTGGCAGCTTTAGATGATTTTGGCATTAAACAATAATAATAAATGTAATATACGGCAGTGGTGATATAACAGAAGACCTAAATAGACCCATTTTCATAGTGCTTCCTATGAAACCAGATACAAACGAATACGAATTCCATCGGATAATCACACTAATGACCCACATAAAAAATTATCCAAATTCTCATGAATAGGAAGCACAGAAAAATTAGGTCCATTATAGGACAAGAACAGTGTGTTTTGTTGAAGACATTGAAACAAGGAATGATATATTTATGCTCAGAATGATATCAAAAAAGCAATACAAATACAATAAAATGTCTACCTCTATTTAATACATAAAGCAAAAGCGTTTCAGAACGTGTGTTAGAATGAACTGTTTTGGTTCCCAGGTAAGCTTGATTTATTTGTGAAGGATATTAGAATAATCCAAAAATTATAGTGGAAGAAAACAGCCCGCATACAAATAGAAAATGAATTCAATAAGTATGCTAAAATAGAAAGGTGCATAAGACAAATTTATTCACCCTTTACAGCGAAGCAATCCTAAGATAATTAGCTCTTCCAGGACTTATTATTGGCGGCCACAAATTTAATAACATAAGAGGTGCAGAAAAAATGTTATCAGACACAGAAAGGAAACTATAGGAACTCCAACTGAATGTAGTGATGGAAAGCGAGAATAAATTATTAAATATGAATCGTAAAAAGAAATAATGTATAGTTTTTTTAGCACAAGGAACAGGCCAGCAAGCGAATTAAAATTTGGAGACACAAAATTCAAGCAATTACAAAAATTTAAATATCTAGGAAGTCTTTTAAGACTGGACAGAAAATGTGACACTGAAATCTGAAGAAGCATTGAGATAGCGAAATATGCCCTCCAAAAGCTAAGCAAAATATTTAGACCCTGGGAAAGTAACAGAGAAAAGAGTACTTAACTGTTGTGTAACATGGTTCCTTGTATATGGCAGTGAATACTGAACAATCTCATTACATTAAAGACAAGGGGGAACAGAAATGTAGTTCTAAAGAAGTATGCTGAGAATATCATAGACTGAACATTTGATGATCCATAAAGTTTTAGTTAAAATAGAAAAGAAAAGATGCTTATACTTAGCAGGCGAAAGAGACAGTTGAAACATCTAGGACTGAATACGATCAAAGAGAGCTTAGACACACAGAGGGCATATCAAAAGCAAGAGAAGCAGAGTATAATCTACATAACGAGTTTGGTAAAGGTTTGGAAGCACAAGCATTAAGATAATTATAAATTGTGAGAATATATAATGTATAGTTTTCAGCAAATGAGACTCTTGTGCTAATCTTTGTTATAGCTCTTATCATAGATACGACATCTTTGGCGCAATTTAGTGAAGCCAACTTGTTGAGAAATGTATAAATCTTTACGACATCGAGAAATGAATTCTTCTTTTATATCGGTAAGGGCTGCATATTTGAAGAACTTAAAAATAATTATGCTAACATTAAATCTCAATTTAAAGATGGCCAAAGAAAGAGGAAAGGGCAATCATGAGACCAATCTTAAGCAGAGATTATATTTCGCGGCGATGGGGGTATCAAATTGACTTAATTTATTAATGATGCACATAGTGTTATAGTGAAAGACACCTAGTCTATAGGTAATAGACTCTCCCATCTATTATAAGTAGGAGTCAGTAGTAGTCGAGGGAGGAGTAAGTGTTCAGCGACCACAACTCGATTACTCTGCGTAACACTTTATTACAAGTTCCTAACGTTTCTGTACGTTTAACCTATTTAGGACGCATTTAGTCCGAATACAGTTTCTATTGTGGAAATAACTCCACAACAACTTTTGGCGACGAGGAATTCGCACTTTTGGCGACGAGGAATTCGCACTTTTGGCGACGAAGATTCGTACTCATACGGGGGAGAAGAAAAAAAGTTTCGTTCGCCAAGACAACTTTTGGCGACGTGAATTCGTACTCATACGGAGAAGAAAAAAAATTTCGTTCGCCAAGACAACTTTTGGCGACGACGATTCGTACTCATACAGAGGCAGAGAAGAAATTTCCTTCGCCAAGACAGCTTTTGGCAGCGAAGATTTGCACTCATAAGGAAGAAGAAAAAGTTCGTTCGCCACAGTGGTTTTGACGACGAAATTCGCACTCATACGGAGGAAGAAAAATTTTGTTCGCCACAAATAACGTGGGCGACAAAGTCTCGGATTTACACTTTGAAAAAAAAAATGGAGGAATGTAAAAGTCTATTCCAGGATTTTTTAAAGTTCCAATTGGAACAACAAACGAAAATGTTAGAACAACAAAATACATTCCAGGTGCAGTTAGAGGAGGAAACTTTCAATAGACAGATGCAATTCCAACAAAAAATGGACCAAATGCATGGGGAGTTTCAAAGAAAAATTCAAGAAATAACTGAGAACAAGAAAGAGAAAAGTCTACAAAATGATTCCTTCCCAGAGAATACAATATGGAATTCAATTGAAATATTCACGTACAGTCCAGATGAAGAGGTAACTTTTGAGGAATATTATAAAAAATATTCGGACATGTATAACGAGGACTACCATTTGTGGTCTGAAGGAAAGAAGGTTAGGCTTCTTTTAAGCAAATTAGGAAATGCTGAGCATAACATATTGGTAAACTACATTTTACCGAAAAAAACTAAGGAGTTAACATTTACCGAGGCGGTAAATATATTAAGTGAGTTATTTAGTCAAAAGACATCTTTGTTCCACAAAAGGTGGAAATGTCTGAATTTGATAAAAGATGACGAACATGACTATATAACGTACGCAGTCAATGTGAATAAGCATTGTGAAGAATTCAAGCTAGCAGAGCTAAGCGCAGACAATTTTAAGTGCTTGGTGTTTGTTCAAGTCTGGTAGCGGAAAAAGACGCAGAGTTGAGAAAATTAGTACTGGCAAAATTGGAAAGCAATCCAAGTATTACGGTACAGAATTTGGCAGAAGACTGCACAAGATATGTTAGCGTAAAAAAGACGCAAAAAAGATAGAACAGTCTGGCGATTCGCATGTAAGGAAAATACGTTACAAAAAAGAAAGTCAGTCTGACAAAAAGAATAATAAAATTGTAGATTATCTAGCAAAAAGTAAAATACCAGGAAAAAAACAAACAAAAGCGCCCGAAGCCATGTTTTGCTTGCGGTGAACTACACTGGTACAGATATTGCAATTTTAGGTATAAAAAATGGTTCAATTGTGGAAGAGTTGGGTACAGACACACGCATTGCCGTTCAAAAAATAAAGGCAATAAAATAAGAAAACTAAAGTCCAACGAGGTAAACGATGGCATAACTAGACAATTCGTTACCGTCGAAATAAATAATAAAAAAATAAAAATGCAACTTGACACTGGTTCGGATCTCTCTATCATATATTTGCATACGTGAAAGAAGTTGGGGAAACCACCTTTAACAAAGACAAAGAAAATCGCGAAGTCAGTGACGGGAGAAAAAATTTGTTGGAGAATTTGTTACAAACGTCACGTTAAATAGAAAAACGCGAAAAGTTAAAGTATTTGTAATGGAAAATACCACGAACTTACTTGGTGCTAATTGGATAACAGAATTTCAATTATGGGATCTACCGATGCATTCTTTCTGTTACAAGTTAGAAAGTTTTAACTCCTAAGCTAAAAAATTAATAGTGAAACTTAAGGAAACATTTCCTACTGTTTTTTCTCCGGGATTGGGAACGTGTACCAAGATGGAGGCAAAATTCTTTTTAACAGAAAACGCTCAGGGGGTATTCAGAAAGAAAAGGAATGTTCCGTTTGCCTCAATAGAACAGATTGATAAAGAATTGGACAGATTAGAGAAATCCGGTGTACTCAAAAAAGTTGACTATAGTGATTGGGCAGCTCCGACGGTATACGTGAAATAAAAAAGTCTAATGACATTCATGTTTGTGCGGATTTTTCAACGGGGTTAAACGCTGCACTCAAATACTATATTTATCCTCTCCCAACAGCAGAAGAAATATTTGCAAAGCTCAATGGAGGCACAATATTTTCGAAGATAGACCTCAGCGATGTATATCTGCAAATACCGGTAGAAGAAGAAACGTCTAAACTTTTGTGTATTAACACACATCGGGGTCTGTATAAATTTAACAGACTACCTTTTGGGATTAAGGCCGCCCCCGCCATTTTCCAGCAAGTAATGGATTCGATGTTGGATGGTTTGGATTTCGCAGTAGCGTATCTGGACGACAGCCTCATAAGAAGTACAAGTATTGCAGAACACGTGAAACATGTAAATGCAGTAGTTTCCAGAATACAGGAGTTTGGATTTAAACTCAAGGAAATTAAATGAGAGTTTTTCATGGAAAAAGTGAAATATCTGGGGCAGATCTTCGATAAGAATGGTAGAAGGCCAGACCCAGAGCGAGAGGTGGCTATAAAAGACATGCCGGCTCCAAAAGATATTACAACATTACAAAGTTTTGGGGGATTAGCTAATTATTAGCAAATATACATCCCTAAAATGTATGATCTGCGGGAACCATTAAATGAACTATTGAAGAAAGGAAAACCCTGGAAGTGGACTAATGAATGCCAGAAAGCATTTGAAAAGATAAAGGAAGTGTTAACCTCGGAATTATTTCTAACCCATTACAATACGGATTTAGAAATCATAGTATCTTCCGACGCAAGTGCGTATGGAGTAGGAGCGTGTATTTTACACAAAATGACAGATGGTCAAGTAAAACTAATTGCTCATGCTTCTAGAGCACTACTTCCGGCTGAGAAGAATTACTCTCAGATAGAGAAAGAGGCGCTAGGAATAATATTTGCAGTAGCGAAATTTCACCGTTTTCTCCACGGTAGACATTTTAACCTACAAACTGATCATAAGCCTCTAATTTCGATTTTTAGATCGAAAAAGGGTTTGCCGAAGCATACAGAAAACCGACTACAAAGATAGGCTACAATATTGCTAAATTATAACTTCAGCATGGAGTACATACAATCCAATAAATTTGGGTATGCTGATGGGCTGTCCAGATTAATTCTTAAAAGGAGCGAACTGTTAGAAGACACGGTAATTGCCTCACTGAAGTCAGAAGAACTGAAATTTACTGTGTGTAATGCAGTTCGGGAACTTCCGGTAACTCTAGAAAAAATAAAAGAAGAAGCCACCAGGCACGAGTATATCTTGAAAGTAAAAGAAAACATAGCCAAGAGGGACCAGTACACAACAAATGTGTTTTCGCTTTGCGATTCAGTATTGTTATATAGAGAACGTGTGGTGATTCCATACACACTTCAAAAACAAATATTAAAATATTTTCATACTGGTCATCCAAGCAGCACTAGGATGAAGAGCCTAATGCGAAGTTTTGTTTATTGGCCGAATATAGACAGGGACATTGAGAACGCAGTAGCAAAATGTAAAGGCTGTGCTTTGGCGGCAAAGGCACCACCAGTAAAATTTAATCCCTGGCCAAAAACAGACCTACCATGGTCTAGGTTGCATGTGGATTTGGCAGGTACACCATTACAGGATACCATTACATTATAGTAGTGGATAGTTTCTCAAAATGGCCTGAGATACAAAGGATAAAAACCCGACGACGCAAAGTACGAAAAACTTCCTGCTGGAATTGTTCGCAAGGTTTGGTGTTGTAGACACAATTGTGACGGACAACGGAAGTCAATTTACGTCGAAACAATTTAAAGATTTCTGCAAGGAATACAATGTCGAACATATTAACACAGCTCCATATCACCCAAGATCTAACGGGTTAGCTGAAAAAATTGTCGACACCCTTAAAAGAGCTTTAAAGAAAGCTAGGGAAATACCTGCAGATGAAGCCCTACAGAAGTTTCTACAGGTATACAGACTTACCCCAAATAACGCAACACCAGCATCACAATCGCCAGCCGACGTGATGTTTGCACGTCGGGTAATATCTGTTTTCGACAAGTTATACCAAAAAAGACAAAGCCAGGTACAGAAAAGTTTATTCAAGTAAAGAAATACAATCCTGGTGAAAAAGTATACTTTAAGGTATATAAACAGAATAAATCATTCTGGGAGAGTGGAAAAATAGAAAAGCGGATTGGCAACATGATGTACTTCGTGAAAGGGGAAAAATTCACGTGCAGACGGCACATTAACCAGATCAGACGACGCTCTTCAGACGCGGTTGACAGCGCTCCAGTTGAAGAAACACCTATGGAGGTGATTTTTGATACGTTTGATCTTCCAACGCCAGCAACGATGTTACCTGAGGTACGCCGATCCAAGAGAAAAAGAAAGGCAACTGACCATTTAGAAATGGATCCAACACGTAGGAGATACGCTACGATGTTGCTAAAAAGATGATAAAGTTTTTTGTTTTTTTTTCTTTTTCTGTAAAAAAAAATAAAAAATTAAAACTTTTTCTCTTACGGAGTAAAGTTTTAGTAAGGGGGTATTATAGTGAAAGACACCTAGTCTATAGGTAATAGACTCTCCCATCTATTATAAGTAGGAGTCAGTAGTAGTCGAGGGAGGAGTAAGTGTTCAGCGACCACAACTCGATTACTCTGCGTAACACTTTATTGCAAGTTCCTAACGTTTAACCTATTTAGGACGCATTTAGACCGAATACAGTTTCTACTGTGGAAATAACTCCACAAGACATAGACAATAATTGGATATTAGTTTATGAAGCGATTCTTAACAAGTAATTCTTCTGTCGTTGTGTACTTCCTAATAAGCAGATGTTACTTTGAAGATGATATTTGAATTTCTGATCTTTGTTAAGCCAACGATAGTAGAGTCCGATAATATTTCAAGGTTTATCGAAAATGTTATCATGAAACCAAAGCAAATCTAGTCTGAAATGTTATTAATTCACAAAAAATACGATCAGCTATTGGGTCAATAATAGCTGGAGCCTGCGAATAATAATAATATAAAGGATATTCTGGTAATAACACAAACGTCTGAACAATTGTAATAATCTTTGGCCAACTTTAAAAGATCTCGAATCAAATTTCAGTTTCTATCCCTCTCATAGGCTTAGTCAACGGAAAGGAAAGAAAGGCAAAAATGTCAGATAGATGAAAACATTTTTCTGTATAGTTTCGCATATTCTCCTCTCATTAAGAATCTCTGAAACAGAATATGATAATTAGGTGTGAAAATGACTTCAATAGGGAGAACAAAATGCGATGTAAAACTACTACTTATCAGTTGGAAATTATGACAAAGTATCTATAGTTTAAAGTGAATAATTTGGAACTGTGCAAAATATATATACCGGGTGTAACAGCAAAATTGTTCAAATTTTGTTACAGCATAATAGTTTATCCCACAAAACATTTAATATCTCAAAAACACTAAACAGTAGTTTAGTGCTTTTTTAGATATGAGACGGTTAGCCATCTTGATACCATTTGCCGTAAGAATCATAGAAAACCCTTTGAGTTATTCAGCTAGAAAGAAAACAGGTTAAAATCGTTTTGTTTTAGGCCCACTGTCTTCGCAACTGAGAAGTGGATCGAGGAAAAAGATCACTCAGGTGTTCAGTAATGGTACCAACATTCATACGTTGGCTTTTATCTTCAAAGTCCATTCAAGAACCATCCAGAGATCTGTGTATAAGTTTAAAAAAAGGAACAGTAGAAAGGGAAAACTGGATCAGTAGGTCACGAATAGGCATCAGGAAGATGTGTGTGTATATATATATATATATATATATATATATATATATATATATATATATATATATATATATATATATATATTCGCATGTGTGTTTGCGTGTATAGACAGGGAGAAAGAGAGTAAAGAAACTAACAGACACACAGACAGATAGGGAGATAGAGAATACGTTGATGGTGTAATGTTTAGTAACTAGGAACAAGAAATTAGCGAGAAGAGTTCGATTTCCAAAGTTAATTTTAACGTTAAGTTATGAAGATTTAAATGCACTATGAATTAATATCCTAAGTTTATCCACTTTACTTCCACTAGAGTTATTTACTATCATGAGACCATCGTCTCTATATTAACTCTAATATCAAACTTGTTGATTTCCTAGATGTAACTTTAAATTTAGTTCTTAATAATTTTCAACCTTATATGAAAAACAATGCTAATCCGATTTATATCAGCCCTAACTCTAATCACACACCATCTGTTATCCAATATATCCCATCATCTGTTGAGAGTCGTATTAACCAACACTCATCTATCAAAGATGTGTTCTATAAACATAAAAATGTCTATAATAAAGTTCTTAGTGATAGTGGATACAGATCTTCTGAAATTATGTTTGTAGAACATTGTAGTTGTTCTAGGAAGAAAAATAGAAGCAGGAAGATCATCTGGTATATACTTCCATTCAATAAATTAGTTCGTACGTAGTTGGGACACAAGTTTTTAAATAAATTGGTAAACATTTTCCTAAAAGTAATCCATTAAGTCAAATTTTCAATTGATATAATCTAAAGAACTAGCTATAGTTGTACTAACAATATGGAAAAAATATTAAATCACACAACAATAAAACGCTAAAAGTTTATAACAATAACTGTAATGCAGATACAAATCTAATATATCCCGTGTAACTAACCTATGCAATTGAAGGAATCCCGACCAATGTCTATTATCCAAAAAATGCTTAACGCATTGTATATATGTGTTCTATTTCATCAATTGAAGATCTCGGAAATATTAGATTGTATATTGGTAGCACTACGAACGCTTTTAAAAGACGGTACTATAACCATCTATCTTCTTTTACTGATGCTAACAAACGCAATATGATATTACTTTCTAAGTATTTTGAATTGGAAATTGAAAGAAGACAAGACACCTAAAGTTAAATGGAAGATGCTCAAACAAGCCAGAACTTGTAGATCTTTATATGAACCTATTTTAGGTCTACAGGAGAAAATGAGTATAATTAAACTTTTGAATAGTGGTCATTTGCTAAATAAGAGATTTGAAACTACCGTGAATTGTAGGCACATTAAGGAGTTAACCTTACAATCTTGCTAAACTTTTAACTTAATAATCACTTCTCTTATGTTAACATACCTTCATATAAACATTCTAATATTATCCTTACTAATTTATCTTAAATTAAGTTCCTAAATAGCTACGTACTCGTATATTACTGTTAATAATGTTTGTTGTAAATAGCTTTATACTTATATTACGAGTTATAAGGTTTTGTAATAGTTTTAAATTCATAAGAATTCATATAAATATTCTAAAATTTATATTTTACTTATTTTTTTAAAATTTTAATGTAATGTTTTGTATAGTTAATTGGTTATTTGTATATCTAATGTTTTTAATTTTTAAAGTGCCTTTTATTTACATACTATGTTAAATTTTGTTAAATAATATGTTGGTTTCTTTCAAAAACGTCAAACGGAATTTAATTGTCAGATTGCATCTAATATATTTTCTATGTTGCAACTTTATCCGGTAAAAATTGAATCTTTCTCTATGACTTCTATCTCAGTGTTAACGTTTTTTCATTGGTTGAATTGTTATCAACAACTTCTATTTTCTTCCTTTGTTCTTTTCTTTCTCTTTTTCTTTTTCTCTTACTTTTCTTTCTATTAATTAATTTTGATATATTACTCTTCTTCGTTTTTCTCTTTTCTTTTTCTTCCGTTGCTTGATAATTTTGCTTTTTCTTTCTTTGCTTGATGATTTTCTATGTTTTTCGTAACTTCATATATTTCTCTTTCTTCTTTTTTCCTTTTATTTATTTCTTATCCTCTTCTTTTTTCTGCATATATTTTTTCGCCTTTTATGGAAATTATTATATATTTCTTTCTTTTTTCTTTTATGGTAATTCTTATATCTTCTTAGATTTTTAAATAATGTAAGAATAATGATGTTTCATAAGTAGAATTTTAAATAAAATCGTTTATAACCCATCTTTGTTCACTACCTGATAAGATGCTTATATTAGGTATCGAAACAAATATGCATCTTTGTAGTGATAACTTGTTTGTTCATATGTAACTTATAATAAATAAATATATATATACATATAATAAATATATATATATATATATACACATACATATATACACACATATATATAGAAAGATCGAAAGAGAAAGAAAGAAATAGAGAGAGAAAGAGAGAGAGGTGGTGACAGAAAGAAAGTAAGACATATAAACAGACAGAGACAGAGAATATGCAAAGTTGATATTCAAAATGTCTCGTCACGTACAAGAAACACTTTTAAAAATATCTTACCTTTGGCCATTCGGTCAGATCTTTGCTAAATGCTTCAGCTTCAGAGATTTTCAGAATACAGATAGATAGATAGATAGATAGATAGATAGATAGATGGATAGATAGATAAAGTTACACAATAATAAAATACTTAACCAAATTAACAATAATAATTTAGGTATTAATTTCAAAGATCGTTGGTATCTATCTTCTTTTACTAATACTACTTATAGAAATAGTATTTCAATTTCAAAATATTTTTGGGAGTTGAAAGAAAAAATAAAACCCCTAAAAATAAATGGAAAAAATTAAAACTAGCTATAACATATACATCCATATATGAACCTTGTTTTCTGTCTTTACAGGAAAAAATGCAGATAATCAGATTTTTAAATAGGGACGAATTGTTAAATCAAAAATTCGAACTAACCGCCAATTGTAAGCATATTTTGCCTTTGACCCTACAATCTTGCTAAACTTTAAAATTTAACAATCACTTCTTTTTTATGCATAACCTTCTGATAAACATTTTAAACTTATCTTTAAAAGTTAGATTTTTCGATGTAGTATTGTTTGTACGTTATTCCTCTAACCTTACTGGTAATATTTTATATAGAGGTATATACGTTCGGCTTACGTTTTAACATTTTCTATTATTTTGTTTTACTAATACTTCAGTTATTACAAAGAAAGAAAAGTGGAATAAACTGTTATGTAATATCTGTACTCCTATATGACTGTGAATACTGAACTCCTGTTAATTCCCCTCTCCATGTTCTCCACCGCCTTAACCAGGTATTGAACTCACACTCTTAAAGTGGCTGACCTCATATGGAGAGAAAAGGGAGATCATCGCCCTCTGTAGGATCAGGTTAAAATCATAGACAAAGAACATCATTGGAAAATTCGTAACATTTAATGAATAAGCACATATGCTAGGCCACAAAAATCTCTTGAGCCGACCAAGCATAGAAATGAATACAATATGGGAACCAGTAATAAGGAGTGCCAGAGAAAAGTAATAATAACAACGAAAATTGCAATATGAACTCTGGTAAAAAACATTTAATGATAACAGCAAAATATTGCAATATGAGCACTGGTAAAAAAAACGATTGCTGACGACATTAGTTTTATAATACCCAGAGATTCATGCACAGATGTCCTCAAGGACGCATGGCACAGTTGATAAAGGCGTTAGTTAGATCCAGTGATAGGACCCAAAGAATGTGAGTTCAATACCTGGTTAAGGAGGTGAGAGGGGAATTAAGCAGGAGATAACTGATAACTGACATCCATTAGACATGGCATGTGGAACTAGAACAGTCTACCCCAGCGAGCGAAATAAACGGTTCAGTTCCAACTACCTGAAGAAGGCCGGAGCGTACAACGACCGAAACGTTGTGATAGGTATGGAGACAAAAATGAGGACAATAGTGTACAAATACCTCATCTCAGAAAAATATAGACAGATATTATATGATTTTTGTACTTAAAAGTTTTGGTTAGTTCACTTATTTATTTATTTTATTATTTTCATTTAATTTTCTATTTTTCCTGTTTTTCCTTTTATTTCTTAAAGAGTCTTTTTACTGAAATACTTTAAACATTTATTGTTAAATTATGTTGCCTTCTAAGCGAAAATGTTATCGTCAACATTGTATCAAAATTCTGTTGCAAATATTCTATATGTATCCATTGAATTTTGAATCTATATCTTCTGTCTTTCTTTTCTCCCCGCTCTTCTTATTGTCTTTCTTCTTTTTTTTCTTTTTTAAAAGAGACTATATATCGTCTTTCTTTCTTTTTTGTTTTTTGTTTTTTACTATATCTTGTCTTCCTTTCTTTTTTCATTTTAGATGAGAATATGTGTTGTATCTTTCTTTCTTGCTTTTCTTATTTCCTTTTCTTTTTCGCTGGAAAAGAGATTGTAAGTAAATACTATGTCTTTTTCTATGTAAGCGTCTGTAACTTTTTTAATCTCTCTCTCTCTCTCTCGCTCTCTCTTCCTAGCGCTCTCTCCCCTCTCCCAGCACATTTACATGTCCGTACGTCTGTTTGCATAACAAACACCACATAAACCAACCAACTTTCTAACGAATACAAGCAAACTAACGTGTATCTTACTGAAAACCAGTCATTACTGCAAAGTACCTCGGTTGAGACGTTAGCAGGTAATTAAGTTTTATGAACGTATTCTTTGCTTGCGTTTTCAATTCTGACAACATTTTGCCAGACGCCAACCAATCTCACCAGTCTTTCATGCGAAAGAATTTTTTATCTAGATCACCTATAACATGAGATTTGAGGAAATATTTTAATGTTTTTTTATCGACAATTAATATTCAGTTAACTCCGAAGAGTGAACTTTTGAGTTTTTCAGTGATATTTTGATGGTTTGAAATATAGTTATTTAATTGCTAAAAAAATATATTAGTTTCCTTAATATAGTTTTTTTACGGTTACGATATTTCTCTCTATCTTCTTCCTTCTTCTCACATTATGCACGCTAGACATATTAACTCTCTCTTTCTAATTCCCTGAATATTCAGAGTTGTTCACATGTTAAGTACATGGCATTCTCGGCAACTTTCTTTTTTTGTTGCCCCAATTCTCTTCTTCATCTCTATGGAGATTGTTCAGTATTCACAGTCATATAGTACAGATATTACATAACAGTTCATTTCACTTTTCTTTCATTGTAATATTTTGTTTAGCTTTTGGAAATTGCACCTTTCGCTTTTCAAATATTTCTTTGCATTTTGGCGTCCTCTGTTAAAACACTTCCGAGATTTTTAACTCTTTGTACTTGTTTTCTTTTATTATCTCCATTTCTTAGTTCGCATGTTGAGCTTCTTCTCTTGCTAATAACCATATATTTTATCATCTTACAATTGGAGGTTAGTCTTTTCTTCTCGCTTTCCTTTAAAACTCGTCTGTAATTTTTCTTCTGTGACTGTCATCAACACAGTGTGATCTTCGTATCTCATATCTTATAAATAATCAGTTGGTGATGTCAAAATCAAACAAGTACAGAGGTTTAACCATCATAACAAAGTGTTTTAACAAATAGAATATGTGACACCGAAATCCGAAAGATCATGTAATAGTAAAAGTTACCTTTCAAAGTCAAAGCAAAGTACTAAGAAACAGGAAACTTTCATTGAAAACAAAGAAAAGATTGCTGAAATGCTATGTAATATCAATACTCCTATATGTCAGCGCATACTTGACAATTTCCACACAAATAAAGAGAAAAGCAATTGAGATTTGGTTCTACTGAAGGATACTGTGAAAACCATGGACAGAACGCATAAGTCATGTGGAAGTCTTAAGGAAAATTGAATTGAATGGTACGCCTATACTTAGAATTAGAAAAGAAACCCTAAGATTTCTTGGATGCATAATGAGGAAGGAATGTTTTAAGAATTTCCAAGCACTGATCTTAAGGAAGGCGAAAGTGAGAGGAAAAGGTAGCGCATCACTAACCTGGCAAGCTTTTGTGAATGTATTTTGGAACAGGTGGTGAGAGGGATGATAAAAAGATAGAAAGTTATTGAAAGCCATGATCGCCGACGCCCTGAATGGTCACAGCATAAAGAAAGGAAAAGAGCATTGCCCTGCATTATTATACTATTTGGCTTAAAGCTTCTTATTTTTTTAACTTTTACTACGTAAAAAGTGTCTTGTTAAAGAATTTACAATAATTAGGACCCCCGTTATCATCTAAGTCAGTGATTCCCAACGTGGGCCTACAAACACGAGGAACAGTGTATCTATTAGTCAGGATTTATATTTTATTTGCTTTGTAATTAAAATGTATTTCCTGTTACATGGAATTTCTATTTGTGCTTACGTGGGCCTGAAATAATTTTAACACAAAAAAAATGGGTTACAAGGAAGAGAAGTTTGAGAAACACTGAAAGTATTGTTTCTCTATTTTTTTCATGAAGTCCAGCTAACATGTCAATCTTAAGTAGCTTATATCTTTGAGTAATTTCCATGTTTCGCATTGCGACGTTTGCGTAAATGCTGTTGCTTGCTTTTTTGTCAATGTTCTTAAATTTCTGCATTTTATCTTCGCAACACCAGCTTCTTCAAATATTTTCCTTCGGGCTTAGTTTAGTTTTCTAGCTTATTACCTGTTAATCTATACAAATCCTTTTTCTTAAACTCTTAAAGCCAGTTTTCTTTTTTTTTTTAATGATCCGTGGTTTCTCTTCAATATTTTCACCATTTCCAATCTTGTTTTCACATCACTTAATATCTCTATAATATCTTAATTCTCTTTTGAAATTATATCTTTCATACAGGCCGAATTAGTTCAATGTATCTTAAAATTAAAAGATGAATTTTTATACTTATGCTGTTATATATATTCGTTAACAAATTATGAGCAACCGGCAAGTTGTATAATAAAACCTTATATCACCAAATAACTGATTCGAAATATCCATAATATAGATATGATGAGATTAAATTAAAATAGTCTATATATCATATAAGTATATACCGAAAAAGTTAACCTCGGTTGGTCAATACCAATTTCATCCAAAGAGAAACGTCTCTATATTTATCACCTGAATGACCACTTTCTACCTCCTATCAGTATGGCTGATAATTTTTTTTCTATTTTGCATTTATAAGTCTACCATTGGCCTATGTTTTGAATATTGCTGCCACATATGGTCTGGTTCTCCCGCTATATATTTAGAGATTCTTGGTAAATTATTAATCCTGACCTGGTGTCTCGGCTTCAGTAACTTTCCCATCGCCGTAATATAGCTCCTCTGTGTCTTTTCTATATTTTATGGTAACTGTTCGGATGAACTCTTTACTATGAGACTTAGACTTTATGACTTTAAGTCCAGTACTAGATTAGCGGGACGGTCTCATCAATTCACAGATGAAATTGCTAGATATAATCGTAATTTCTATGCTAATAGTTTTTTTTCACGGACTTAGTGTTTGTGGAAATATCTTCCGGTTTAAATGGAATGTCAATCGCTATCTACTGTTTTCTTGATTACTCCTCTTTTATTGTTCTCACTCCTTAATAATGTTTCTCTTTTTTTCTTATTATTTCACATTCAGTAACTTCTTTACTGCCTTTCATGGGGTGAGATAATTGAAAAAATGAAAAAAACAATGAATTGCATAATAAAATTTGAGTAACGATTCCCTTTTTCATATTTTCACCAGTAACAGTGCAAACTGATTGTTTGATTTTACTTTTGTTGGGTTATTTAATTTTAACTTTTTCATGCGGCACACAGTGAACATCAAACTCATTATTTACTAGTAATTACCAAATATATTCGTTAATCATTAACCAACGCCGTGGTCTTTGTAAGTTACTGAGATTTTGACAGAAGTATAAACGTGCTAAACGGCACTGAACTAATTACTGACTGAATAGGCTATGAGAGATAAATCCTGCATAATTTAGTTTATAGGACCTGCCATATATCATTCGTTGTCTACTCGACTTTCTCCCTCAGTATCATCATTTTAAACATCGCGTTGGTAAAGACAGAGAATATTTGAAAGTCAAGACATGCTACTGATCTACTTTTCAATTTGTTTTCATTTCGTTTCTTTCTTTTTTCCATCTTTACAATGTAAACTTCAGAACTTTGCAGACAGTAACGTCGCTTTTACTGGGATTGGCAATAATATTTTTTGTTGATGTTCAATGTCAAACACAGACCAGTAGCATAAATATTACAAATACATCTGATTATATTGTTTTATATGCGTGGCCTACGTGTGCTTTTAACTTAAAATGATGTCTTATTTGACTATAATTATAACTTAATTCTTTTAATGATATGACGATGTTAATCAAAATGAAATAAATATTATTACTTTTTTTAATCATTGCTCTCCAAACAAGGCAATAACGTCACTAGGATGCAAAGGACTGTTAGAGAATATGAGAAAAAACTACTGTTAATGAGAGAGTACAATGAAAGAACAATAATTAAGAAGACAGAAAATAACGATTGACATTGCATTTAAATTTTGGAAGATCAAAGTTGACTGGAAAGCAAGAAGCTGGAAGAGTGTCCTACAAGCGAGAAGTGCGATAGAATAAACTGTTAGCATAGACCTTACGGTTACAGCTAGCCAACTCGACTATAAAATGTTGAAACCTTGCCGCATATCCAGTACTGCGCTAAAAGTCATAATATCTGGTAATATAGCGGAAGGTTCATCGGAACAATTGCCATGAATGTATTTACAGAAAATGCACAGAGAAGCTATGTTACGGCAGGGGAAAGTAACTGAATCCGAGATTCCAGGTCAAGACCAATAACACTGCAGATTCCTCGGATTTTATCAAGACTCTATAAATATATAGCAGGATCATGAGACTAGATGTGGTAGAAATATTCTAAGCGAAGAAGAAAAATAAACTTATAAATATGTAAGATACATTCTGTCGATTCTGTCACATAGTTAACCAAATATTATACAGGGTCACCCACATATACCTCCCAGGAATACCTCGCATATAATGGTAAGGCATTAGCTAGATGAAGAGACCTTTGTCACTAATGTCGTACTTGTGTGGGAATAATTTCTGGAAGGTATATGCTGGAGGTTTTTCTGCCACACTCTGTATATGAAAGAATCAAGGAAACCAGTGGATAAAATTGATAAGATTGACTCTCACTGATTAAGAATGATAATTACAACGAATCCTTGACACACAGTAACAGTAATGATAATGCTCACTTTGATGGCAAAAACGCAAACAATAGGAAATTTAGAGAGAGATAAAAAATAGCATCATTTATAAATATAGAAATCTGTCCGAAAGAAAAAACAACTTCCTGAATCGAAGGTTGAATTGGAGATTTTGTCAACACTTTGGCTAACTCTCTAAACCAAGAATAAAACACAACTGATAAAATGTCGTTAAAAATCTTATTCGTTCATAGGCTGTGTCTCTTCAGGATCTAAGCAATCATGGCTCTCCACAACTTGCTATTCTTTGTAGAGAACACCTGTTTTTGTTAGTGTATACCCAAGTTATGCTTAACATTCTCATATAATTAGAGATTACGATGATATAGTTGTCATTATAATTGGTTCAACAAAACAGAAATTACTTAAGAATTATGTAATAAACGGATTTAGCAAGCTGTCCCAGGATGAGTGCAACACAGGCATGATTGGATGGAATGATGATTTACAAGGAATCGTGCAAAAACAAATATATATGAAGAAACCAGAATTTGTTTCGACACTTGTAAACGGATCAACCAATCCAAGCTAACATAAAAGTAGCAAAAATCTATCATAAAGAAAAACAGGATTTGTGGGTGAACTTCTATATTCTAGCAGACAGGAGAATAAAATTAAATGAAACCGGAAATCTGGCTGAATATCAAGGCCTCGGAGAAGAAATTAAGAAATTCTTGAAAATAAAGATGAGAGCCGAACTCATCATAATAAGAGTGATTGGGAACTTCTCGTAAAGATGAAAAAAATGAGAAATCCGAGAAAAAGAAATCAAGACTATCCATACGACGACATTATTGAAAACTTTATCAAATACTTATATTATGGCTGGTGAATTGAGGGAAATTACTATTGATTCGGAAACTCATTGACTTTGTCAATATTAAACCTAAAAATAAACATTTAAAAGTGTCAGTTTCATATTAGATTAAATGGAACAATCGCTAAGTGATTTAAAAAGAGGTTAAAAATGATAAATCACAAAGTATTTCATACCATCCAGACTTTATATCACAAATCAGATCGAATACCGAGGAAAGAGCTGGAATTTTAACGTGATTTACTTTCATTTAATTTCCAGTGAGCTAGATTAGTTACTATTGTGTGAATATCAATTGAATAATAATAATAATAATAATAATAATAATAATAATAATAATAATAATAATAATAATAATAATAATAATAATTACACTTTTCTCGAAACAAAAATCATTCTTCCACTGGAACAGTGGAACAGAAGGGATGGCAGAGAGGTTCATGTGGTTACGAAGATCAACTACTGATAAACAAAATGATACTGGAAAATTGCAGGAGACAATGTAGAAACCTTAGCACAGCATGGATAGATTACTGTAAAGCCTTTGATAGTGGATTTGGATACTTAAGACTGTGGAAATGTGCAAAGTCTCCTCCGTGAGAGCAATGTTTTTAATCCCAACATAGGAATGTAGAACACCACATATGCCTAAATCCCACCAGAGGCACTGCCATCTCTAACCGACTAAATATCTGACGAGGAATCTTTCAAGGAGACTCCCTGTCACCCCTTTTGTTTTGTCTGTCCTTAATCCCCCCTTACGCATGAACTACACAATAATAGCTATGGATACAAACTAAACAAGAAAGTATTCAATCACCTACTCTACATGGATGATCTCAAAATCTTTGCCAAAGACGACAATGAGTTGAAGTGTCTCCACAATACTGTAAAATGTTTCAGTAACGGCCTAGTTATGAATTACGGGTTAGATAAATGGGCAAATATAACATTCAAGAAAAGGAGAATTACAGAAGCACACATTAGGGAACTGGAACAAGATTAAACCTGTAAGTACCTAGGAATTAGCGAAGGAGAATGTATACAACATACCCAAATGAAGGAGAAAATGAGTTTTACAGGCGTTTGCGTCTGGTACTGAATACCGAGCTGAATTTTTAAAAAAAAAACAGAATATCAGTCATGAACACCTTGGCTGTCCCCGTGGTGCAATACAGCTTTAACATCCTTAACCTGACAATAATTGACATTAAGCGAATGGAACACAAAACGGGAAATTTTCTAACCTTCCACCGCTGATGTTGATCGACTGTATATGCCCAGATCCGAGGGAGGCAGAAGATTAGTTCAACTAGGACTGTCTTACAAAACTACAACAATTGACCTTCAAAGATACCTAGAAATTGGATGATGATCTGTGTCAAAAACATGAAAGTAGTAAGCGATTTTATTTAGTAACAAAGGAAGCCAACAAGTTCAAAATGTAGTTTCAAGTGGATGAAGAAATACAAGTAAAGCATAATACACCGACTGAAGCTGCAAAATACTTAAAAAATACAGCAAAGGCAAGTGCAATCGACCAGATACAGAAACGATGGCAAAATAAACCGCATCACGGTCAATATTCTGCCCGTATCAAACAAGCTGATGTAGACAAACACCGTACCCATCCTCTGAAACCTAAGATTTTATTCATGCTGCATGGCAACTTACAATACACGCAGATATAACAATCAAAGTTAATTGCCCTGATATTGTGATTAGAGGCTGCAAAGACAAAATGTGCCTCCTTATCCTTGCAGATTGTAATGCATCCTTGAAGATCTTCAAAAGACTATCAAAATACAAGGACCTTGAAATCGAAATCTCAAAAATGATGCGTATGAGGATATTAACAATTCCTGTTATAGTTGGAGCCCTCAAATTGATTGGAAAATATTCCAATAGACTGATTAAAGGAATCCCTGGTAGCTCATGCCTTAAGAAAATACAAAACATTGTACTCACAAGTACAGCCCACACTTTACGAAGGGCTTTATCTATGTAAAATATGTGAGGGTTTTTTTTTCAAAACTGCTCAGTGAAAAATGTCATTAGGTCTCTGGTCTGAACCCGGAAAGAAATGAGTATACACCAGAAACCAAAGGAAATAAAATAATAATAATAATAATAATAATAATAATAATAATAATAATAATAATAATAATAATAATAATAATAATAAACCGTCTACAAAATGTTTTCTGGAATGGTGTATGGGATGTTTTGGTTAATTTTGAACAATTTTGTGGCACTGAATCAAAATAGGTTTCCTGTTCTAGAATTCTATATTCAAACCCCCAAAATAGTCACGACTGGATCAGGCTAAATGTAAAGAAAAATATATGCTTATTTGAAGCTTAAACACTATTTTAGTCGGAAATAAAACAAAACTTCTGGAATATTGATTAAATATAACCTAATAAGAGATTAAAATACTAATATTGAAAGTAATTGGTAGTAATGGCACGAACCTTCGCTCAAATCAAATTATGTCACCAGCATACAGATGTTTCTAATACAAATTTCTGTTACAAAATATGTAAATTTATCAATGCAAGGACTTTATATTGTTTTCATTGATAACTTAGAATAATAAAATTAAACTGTCGTTACCATCGTGCATTATCATAATATAACGAACAGGTGTCTGAGTAATCAAGAATTCAATAATATTCACGTTTTTTTCTTCTTTTTTTTGCAGTAGACATTCATAATAATTTGAAAATTATGGGAAATTTGGTTATATGGTAATATTCTGAAAAAAGACTAAAGTTCTGTACATTAAAATGATTAGCTAATCAATGAATATTTTGGGACTCGAAAGTTTTTGTAGACCAAATAAAATTTGAGGCCAGAACTATCTAACGTTAAGTGGGAGATAAGGTTCTGACAAACCTGAAAACCAGGGGAGAAGAAAAATCCGTTGCATTACTGGTGCTCTTTGCAAATCAAATCCCGCTTCAAAGAAACGTCTAGGAAATCCAAAAGATCAAGATTAAGCAGATGCTCACTATTCCCCCAAAAAGGAGTTCCAGGAATGCTTCCATCAATGGAAACGATGCTGGATAAAGGATGTAGTTTCAGAAGGTTACTACTTCGAAGGAGATTTTAAATGCCAAATTTATGTGTTGTAGTTTTCTTTTTATAGTATCAGTCCCGATAATCTTTTATAAGACCTTGTAATAGTATTCTTTAAGACACAACGAAGAACGAGAACGTTTGTAATAATGATTCTTTTAAAAATGACTGCAACAAAAATAACAATCTCGGTGTTAAAGAATAGTATCGTTATTAAATTATATAAGCTTACATATTTTCTACTATTAGATTCATATTGGTAAATGAAATAATTGCAGACAAAGGAATCATCCAAAGAATCGAATATAAACATTAACCCAGTCATCACTGAGTGGTCCGTTCTTATGTATTTGATCGCTTCGTAATTAACAAGAAATTCAGTCTCAATAAATATAACAAAAGTAAAATATCAATAGTAACATTTACAAAAAGCTAAGCTTTTTATAAAAGATGCAAAAAGGAAGTATTTTCCTTATTTAAAGAACAAAGTATATAAGCTGAGTATTAAGAGATTTTTCCTCAAATATGAAAGAAAGCATGAGATGCATAGAGAAACTCTACTCACAACACAAACTCGACGATGTTTCAGTAAATTTGAAGACATTTGAAGAAGTGATGTTTCGTAGATTTGAAAATATCAGACTTTCAAGAATTTGGAGTTCGCTTGAGCAGAGTACAGTTTGAATGTTAACATACAAACCTACTTTTTGTATATTTTTGTTTACTTTTATTTGCATGAACGTTTTCACTGATTCGGTGACGTTTTTTTGCTGATCAATTTTGACAGCAGCAAATAATGCCGACATGATATGCATTTCATTAATTTCTTTTCGTATCAGCTAGAACGTAACAGGTAACCGAAATATTCAAAGTTGGTAAGAATCCAGAAAGAAAGGACAAAAAATTGTAGAGAGCCGTGATCGTCGACGTCGTTAATATTAAATAGTTCGATTTTTATATATAGACTTAATTTGGCATCATAGTGACCAAAGCTTGATTTACTTGTTCGAAACTTGGGACTTAGTAATTTTCAATTAGATCGCCTTGGTTTGAACCCAGAAATATCGAATCTTTTCAGCTTGGCTCGTTTCTGTTCATATTATGTTGTACAGAAAGTAATTTCGCTTTTTGCAGAAAAAAAAGAAACATTTAAATGAATGGGAAAGAAACATTTAAATGAATGGGCCATTCAATTTGTTAGTAACGCACATTATTATGAATAACAAAATTTCAATAAGAAACTAATTTGTTATTAAAAGCCTCCGATGTTATTCTTGTAACAATTCGTCTTTTTATTCATTCTTTTTGAGAAAATTAAAAGATTTTCTTTGGGCAAAATGTAATTAAAATTTAATGAACACTGAGTAATAATGTTTAACAATAAAATCTTTTTTTTTTCAGAAACAAAAAATAATTTACTAATGAATCTCTATACGTACAACTGTTTTCAAATTCCACAAATGTTTTAAAGAAAATACTTTGAGCATGAAGATGTCGATCACTTAGGTCGACTAATTAACGTAGTGAAAACTAATATTACCTTTCGTTGAAACGATTCCTTGAAAATAAACTCTTGTCAATTAGGTAACCTATTGCAGATGCTCTTGTGAAAGTTTTTCATGATTATTATGATTATTTATTTATACACACTGATTTCGCATTGTCCCTGGACAAATACGCCAAATGAGTTTTACCGGGTTCAATCAAAATTGTTATTGTTAAATCTTTGCATAAATTGCCTATACAACATTAGTTTTTAGTTAACTTTTACTTGTCATTTTAAATATGAAAAATGCGTTAAAAATGCCTGACCCAAAGACAGAACTCGGGAAGAGGTAGAGTTAAACTTTTCTCGAGCATATTTTGGGGAAGCATATCAGGAGCGAGACAATGAAATCAGGCATGCTTGAGTACGTATAAAGGGAAAATGTTAGTCATCAACCCCTGTGGAATTAAGTAAAAATACTAGACAGTGAAGAACACTGGAGAGTCAGAGATCTGAAAGAACGTAGGCTATGAGGATCTCCTAAACATGCCTAGCATATAAATATATACTATATGGATGTCACTAGTAAATTAAGAAAGAGGATCGACAGCAAAACCATTAGAAGCGGCAGCAGCCACAACAGAAAATCATCGGTGAGTATAGTTCAGCATGACAAGCAGCAGTAGTTTCATCGCAAAAATAATAGATTTAAACCCCCAAGTCTGCACTCAGGCTTGTCTCACAGGATAATTTTCTAGTTGGTTCGCGAATTTGGTGACGTAGTAATTGTGAGTTCAATCAGGGGACGTGGTGCATACTTAGACGCACTGGAAACGGGTTAAGTGATAACTGAACCGAACTAAGTAAGAACTGAACGATACATATTTAGACAATATCAGCAAAACGATCATAATCTACCCCCACCTCCTAGATAAGTAAGAGTTTCAGTTCAAAAGTTTCAGTTCGAAATTCCCTGAAGGTTACCAGGATGAATCACCCGCAATGTTAGGATAACAACAACAAAAATGAAGATAGTAATCTATATGTAATTAATCTAAATAATGTAAATTAGTATATATCCGCAATTTGAACAAAATTACTTCACTGATTTTTACAAAGACGAAACAAATGTTTATACACTAATGTAAACACGAGAAGACAATCAGGATACAGGTAGCGAAGAAAGGAAGAAGAAATATCTTGTTCCTATGTCTATAGAATGCTACATCTTGCTAGCCGTTAGTGAAAGCTTATTTTAATCTTGGCCATTATGAAAACATTTTCCAGCGACTCACAAGTTGAAATTACATTTTAACAGTCTTACGAAATCTAAATATTTTTGTGCAAAAAGCAAAACAACTACACAACGTTTTAGTCATTTCGCGTTGTTAGGATCCTACTTACAATCGAGTATATCAAAGAAGAACACTATAAAATAAAACCGAAACAAAGAGAAGAATAAAAGTGTTGAGTTAGCAATATGAAGTGAATTAAATTAGACAAGGAAATAAGAAACAGATCATTGAGGGGAGACAATATAAAAATATACACGGTAAAACCTCAAGAAATAATGATATCTTTTAATCATTTCCCTCCAAGCAAGCGGGAATGAAACCGGTACGCAAGGGTTTATATAGAGGGAAATTGTGAGAAATGTCTGTGTACAGGGGGAATTGAGCAAAGACGAACGGTATTAGAGAAGATAGAAGATAGCGATTGACGTTGCATTAAAAGTTTTGAAGATTTTATTTATCAGGGAAGTAAAAAAAAACGGAAGTAAGTTCCACAAGCGGGAAGCGCGAGAAAAGTAACTGTTAGAATAGAAGTAGCGGTTATATTACAACTATTTCAACAGTAAAATGGGTAGAACTAGATGCCAATCTTGTGGTATACTTAAATTCATGTAGTCAGGCCACCAGGAAAAAAGCTTGTCAAAGCAGTTGCTGTGAAAATATTTTTAGAAAAGACAGAGGGAAGCCACATTACGTCGCTGAGAAAGTGACTGAAGTTGAGATGCCAAGTTAGGATCGATTACATTACATATCCTTCTTTGGGTTTTGTCAAGAACCTTGAGATGAATAGCAGAAGTACCAGACCAGATGTGACAGCTGTATTCAATGCATGTACGAATAGTAGATTTTTAAATGGGCAAGAAGGACTCTTAAAAGAAAAGGCTAGTTATTTTACTAGATACTTTTCTGGCATTGTGTGTGTGCGCGCGCGCTTGCCTTTTCTGTGGAGGGCATCAAGGATCAGAGAAGCTGTGTTACTAACCAGTCCACATCTTGATATCAAAGTGTAGTTTCTGTGCGATCTCTCAAATGTGCTACACACCATAGATATATTTTTCAATAATAACAGTAGTAGAAGTAGTATTAATAATATGAATTTACAAATATTCATAAAATAGATGTGCTTGATTTGCAGTTTCTTTTTTATATATCTCCATATATTTAACTTCTGCATAGTTTAAATATTTATTCAGCTCATTTTATTTACATTTTTGTCATTTCTTCTGTCACAATTGATTTACCGGCAATGGACAGAAAACATAATTTCTGAAAGTTGACACTTTTCCCTGGAGAAAGCCGCCATATTGTACTACCACTGATACAAGATCGTCTCCGATTGGTCAATACAATAATTGTCTACGCTCGGTGTTGCTGATTGGCTTTGTGTTCAACGTTAAGCGCAATTTATACACTGGTTTTAATCATTATTTTTAATACTTTTTCGCAAACTCAGGAACAAGTGATTAGTCTGTACAAGTGACAATAATCATACCATATTATTTTTCATAATTATCGTGCTGCCCAACAACTTTAGTTGACACGAGATGGAAAATCTGCTGAGGTAGTTGACTGTATATAGCAAGATAAAGAAGACCTGTTTTTTTTAAGCTTTTCATTATTAGATATAACAGAATAAGTGTTTATTTTTAAGTTATTACAGTGTATGTAGTTTAAAAATTTCAGTACTTATTGAGGTTCTACTTTGCAATGAATTTACTTTGTTTAAACAATTCTTGAATCAGAAAAGATACAATTCAGCAGGCAAGTAATATTACGGAATAGCGATCAAAAATCAAAAATTAAATTTAAAATGCATGAATTTATCTATGTATGCATGTACGTATGACATTTACAACTGTACTAGTGTGAAAGTAAAGGCAACAGATGGGGCAGGAATTTGAACTAGACTCTTCGACACCGCTTATAACTGGTACGCTACCTTTCAAATATTAATAATCATATTAATACACTTTATGCCTCGTTTCATTATTGAATTGACGTAACTTGATCTGCAAGTGTTATAAGCATATACCTCGAGAGAGAATATACAAAACAGAAGATGACGAATTCATATGTATTCAGATAAATTTTCTCATTATTTGAAAGCCAAATATACATCCGTCGAAAGGGTTTAATGAAAATAAAAAAGAAGATATTATAAAGAAAAATATGATAACTGGTAAAATAATCATACGGACACATCTCAGAATAACAGACATGATTTATAACGTTTTTTTTATTTTTAATTTCACGGCGTTTCTTGTCTTTATTCACTTTCTGCACGAATAGAATAAATATATCAGGAACCATGGTGAATATCTGACTATATATATATATATATATATATATATATATATATATATATATATATATATATATATATATATATATATATATATATATATATATATATATATGATTAAGCACCTACCGTTGCTTTTTTAAATATGTCTGTTTCGATGAGTCTCTTCAGGATATAGGTGATCCTTTTCTTTATTATCTGTGAATTTCCAAGCATATTTGGGAAAGATAATTTATTGTTTTCTTGTTACCTTCTCCATGTTATGGAATTCAAACTTTTCTTGATCTTAGATTAGTCTCTATACAAGTCTGTAGAGTCCATTCTACTGTGCCTTTTAATGCATAGCTATAAGGAGAAAATATGGACTGAAGCCTTTCCCAAGGACATTAGTGAGAAAGTGAACACAACAGAATTTGAACTCGGTTCACTGATCAGTATCGATAACCGTTAGACTATCGGCAGATCTCGGGTTTTGCTACTCAGCATGTACGATAAGCATTGAAAAAGAGAGAAAAATGAATTGTCAGTGAGCAGAAATTAAGACAAGCGTTAGTGAGCTAATTCTAATATCAAAAGAGATAATACAAACCCAGTATTTGTAAATGTGACAGAATTTTGCTGAAAGATTGCCTCAACGTTATCGCTTATCATTTCAGAATAGAAAATAACATAAAGTAGATATGGATGTGTGAATGCTAGACAGTTAAAGTCATATAAAAAGGGGTCCTCGTAATGCGATGTTCCTTGTAACTCTGAACGTACCGGCCATTTTTCATGAATAACATAAAAGAAATGTCCTTACTTTTTACATGGAAACTCAATATGTATACGCATATGTATATGTTTTAAGCGACAGTCAAACAACTTAAGGCACGCAACTGTACAATGTTCGTCGGTGATTCTTCCTTTTCAGAGCGTTTAACAATGTCTAATTTTACTTCCACCGGGAGCCATAATGAAAGGCAATAAGTTCCAACAAACACAACACAAACAAAAACAGCTAATACGCAACAATCCAGTATGGCGTACAACCCCGTGGCTTTATGTAAGAAGCAAATTACATGGATTGAAACAAGATTAATGTAAATAATGTCATAACCACGAATCGTCATAGGCCTGGACTAGCGTAACCCTTTGATTACCATATTGTAATAGACGATTAGTTCCACTCGACAGATTAAATTGTTCGTCACATGAAGGAGAATATGTTAAGCTGTTAACTTGGTAGGAAAAATTCGCGGCCCTACGGACATCTCAAAATGTGTATTTCAATAACCAGACATGAGAATACTAGTTTTGTTTAAGTGAGTTGGGCTGAGATATTTTTCAATACACTCATAAATTTGTTTTATTTATTTATTAATATATGCTATTCGTTCTCACTGGTATTTTTTAGGATTTTTTTAGTATTTTGCCGCCACTGTTAAGTGAATTTTTTCTATATTTCTCCAAGTAGCGTTTATTTGTTTATTTTGCTGGGTATGTTTTCACGCCAGCTGATGAAGTACGATAAGATGTCAGTGACGTTTAGAAACGGAAGCTTAACGTGAAAGTAGCAGTTCCAAAAGTCAAAACAAAACCAAAACAAAATGGGCGTTCGAAATATTGAGATTTAGTGAAATCTCACCGGAAAATCAGACAATCAGCTGTTTCAGCGTTATTTGAACGCATTAAACAAAGGCATTCCATTTCTTGTGAACGTCAGACTTTGCAATTAGACGCGTGCTAATTAGTTTAGAAATCACAAGTATTAATTACTTGATTATCTCTAATCTATCGCTTGTCACATGCGTGGGATGCGTGGGTTACGCCAACAAAAATATACACGCAATACGTTTTGTATTGAGAAATTAATTTGAGTGTGCAATTGAGTAATATGTAAGTTAAATTCTCTGTGACTTTACTGAAATATATGTTGTCTATCAGGATGAAAATACAGTGACTGTGGATTTAATTGTATATTTGAGACAATGTCACAGGGACCATATTATGCATATTTGAGATTCACGTTGCTAAGACCACATTCAGTCGTTTAATGAAATTACGAAAAATATATTTATGCGGTGTGAAACTCTATTAAGATCTATCAGGGAAGATTTAGTGACACCAGCAAAAGATATCATCCCTAAGGATAATGGACGATGAAAAAAAAACGAATGAATCACTGATGAGATTCCATATATGATGCAAAGGAGATACTAAGTTTTGCCAAGATACGAAACGGAATACAGAAAACTACACAACGAAATAAGAACCAAATGCAGGTAGGCTAAAGAAGTGTGGCTAAACGAAGAATGTGTAGAAATAGAGAGATTGAGTACCACAGACAAAAGAGTTGTGCATAAACAAATAAAGGAACAGGACAGAAGACATGCTCGTCAACAGGCTGCATAAAATCCAAAGATGGAATGCTCATATTAGAGAAAGAAAAAATTCTTCAGTGCTGGAACGAATATATTGGAGAACTCTTCCACGACGAAAGAGAACAACTGGCAAAACACAGAATTGCCTGAAATTCTAAAAACTGAAGTAGAAACAGCACTAGCTAAATTGAACAGAAACAATGCGGCAAGGCCAGATTGAATTGTAACAGAGATACTGACAGCCTTAGTTGATATTGGCAGAGACAAGATTACGGAAATAATAAATGAAATCTACAACAGTGGGGATATACCGATTGATCTAAGCAGATATATTTTCATAGCACTGCCTAAGAAAACAGGAGCAGGTAAACCCCCAATCAGCCTAATGAGCCAGATAACAAAACTCATCATCCGTATTCTGATGAATAGAGCACACCGCAAAATCAGGCCAGAGGTAGGACAACAACAGTGCCAGTTTGTTAAAGACAGCGGAATAGGAACGTGATATTCATGGTCACAATATTATGAGAAAGAGCAATACAGATGCAGAAGAACGGGTACCTATATCTTATAGACTAAGCAAATGCGTTCAACAAAGTATACCACAAAGATTTGTTAGAGCTGCTCAGCAACCTTGACATATTCAAGAAAGACATTAGAATAATCAAACCCTCTACTGACATCAAACCGCTTGCATAGGGATAAAGAATGAGATCAGTAGACATACAAAAATAGAAATGGTGCGTAAGGCAAGTATGTGTCTACTCACCGCACCTATTCAACCTATATAGCGAAGCGGTTCTGAAAGAACTGGAAATCCTACCAGACACGGCAAGGAAACTACAATTCCTGTAGAAGGTAGCGAAGGAGAGCGAGAAGAAAGGACTAAGCATAAGCTACAAGACAGAATGCATGGTCATAAGCAAAAGATTAGACCGAAATGCATTTACAGGTCAGGGACACTAAAATCATGCAAGTGCAGAAATTTAAATATCTGGGAAGTGTTCTGACAGAGGACGGTAAATACCACGCTGAGATCCGAACACGTATTGGGATGGCCAAAGACGCATTCCAAAAGCTAGGCAGAGTATTACGAGACAATAACAAAGAAAAGAGTACTGAAATGCTATGTGATATCTGACCTCCTTTACGGCAGCGAAAGTTGGACAATCTCCTGAAAGATGAAGAAGAGACCCGAGACAACAGAGTTGAGGTTTTACAGAAGAATGCTAAGGAGACCATTGACCGAACATGTGAGCAACGATGAAGAGAGATAGAGAGGATGCAAACAAAGAGTGAAATTATATTTAATATCAGGAAAAGGCAGCTGAAATTTCTGGGACACGTAATGAGAAAAGTGGGTTTGAAAAATCTGATACTCACGGGAAACAAGGGAAAGCAACACGTGACATACTTACCGAGTTTGAGTAGATGGCAGAACAGAACCTGGGAGAAATAACAGAATTAGAAAAATTATTGAAAGCTACAAGTCACAGAAGGAGGTGGAGAGCCATGACCACCTAAGTACTGACGGGACACGGCACATAAGATGATGATCGTGGCATGCTTTAGGCAGTGACTATTGGATTGAGGTGTGTGCGTTTGTTTGTTAATCGCTGACGCGAAATCAGACGGAAATTGCAATATCGATAAAGTGTGTTCTGTCAAGTAAGTTTTAGATTATCAACGAATGGTGGTGATAAACACGTGTAGTATGACTAAGAAACAATTCAGAAAGTCAACAGAGAGAAAAAAAGTGAGAGAAATGAAGAAATAAAGAAATAAAGAAAGTAAGGAGGTTTTCTTTAAAAACCTAGACGCGTAAGTATTTAATCGTAGGCAATGAAAAAAAAACAAATGCACAAACTTCTCTTGCACGACTGGCTTCATTATCAGCTGCAATATTTTGTCATTGAATTAGTTTTTACTGAGTCTTGTTTCTGCGTATAATACAACAGAGTTTCAATATTTATATTCTCTTTCAACCATATAGATTTCAAATCTTTTCCGTTGAAGCTTCAGGATATGTCACCTTATCTTGGATACTGGCGACACAATAGTAATGGTAATCGTAAAATTAACTATTTCCCAACAAGAAACAATTTCCATTTATTAAACTGTCAGTTTGTGTTACTGTCGGTTGGAAGTTGTTTATTAAAAGTTTTTCAAGTCATCAGAATTCTCAAGACAAGACTGTGTCATGCGTCATCTTTCATGGCATGGGAGACTATTCAAAAGTATTAAGTTGTGCTCAACATAAATGGTTGCTCACGCGGATGAAAGTGCGTGCAAAAGTTGACTTGTGAAAAGGTGATGTGCTTCTACTGAGAATACGATAGATGGCACATGTCAGGAACAAAGAATCTTTAAGGAAAATGAAAGCCAAAAAACACTTCGATTTAGAACCATGAAAGCGTATGTGAAATTTCTAGACCACATAATGAGGAAAGCGAGCTAGGAAATTTTAATATACACAGGACACGATATATATTGAAGGCAAGAGTGACAGAATGAAAAAGAGACTAACCTACCTAACGAGCTCATGTTCAACAGATGAAAGAACAGGATGTAGAAATGATAGTAAAACGACAAACACTACCAAGGAAAAGAACTTAAAAGCCCCAAATATTACAATTGTATGTATAAAGCATTTTCATATCCAGCATCTTAATAGACTACACATTTCACACATGTGTGTTCCCGTGTGTACATGTCTGTGTGTGGTTGATTGTGAAACTGTGTGATAAAATATAGTTTTAAGGTATGCCATACTTATGGGTAGAAGTGCTCAATACCAGAGATAGGAAGCATATACAAATATAAAATAGACATTGAGGCCAACACCAAGGGGCGATAGTCTCTTTTATGATTCAACACAATGTTCAGGATCTGAAGATTACTTTGAAGCATGAAAGAAACCATTGAAAGACAAAACGGAAAAATAGATCCTGAAAAGTATATATGTGTGTGTGTGTGTTGTGTGTGTGTGTGTGTGTGTGTGTGTGTGTGTGTGTGTGTGTGTGTGTGTGTGTGTGTGTGTGTGATACTATTTGTCGTTGCTGCAGCAAAACGGAAGGAAGCTTTGTTAAAACATGAGAAAGTGCTATGTGCTGAGAGATATTGAAAAGAGAAGGGTTGATACCAAAAACCCGTGGGAAGAATTGAGGATTTAATTCACACATAAACAACTTGAATTGCATGTCGAGCAGTTTGAACAACGGAAAAGTGGCCCAGACTTAGAAGCAATGTTGAGTGACGCACAAATGCAAATGGGTCTAAAAAGCGAAAAAGTAGATTTTGTAAACAATTGAATTTGGAACTGAGTGTTCCTGCACAGAAAATGGTCGAGGTAGCAGGTGCAGATAAGACATCAAGGACGATGGAGGAATCATCCACGCTCACTGAAGAGGTCGGTGAGAGAGGACATTAGAGAGGGTGGAGAGAGGGAATTCCCCAAAGTTATGATGTAAGCCGGAGGGGATTCACCGAAATTCTCCTACGTCGTCATACTCCCGCTCCCTATGCCAGTCTGGGCGAATGTCCATAAATACGAAGACACGAAGCGAATTAGTGAATAGAGTTGAGAAGAGATGCAGAAGAGACGGAGACGAGACCTGAGACAGGAGCGAGGCTCACGTGATTATCTGCCTTTGAAAGCCTCCGAATTCAGCCTTGAGTCAAACTTTACCAAAGCAGCAAACTAAATTTTGCCAAGTCAACAACAATAATATCACTTCCGATTTAGATGTGGGTTGGGCTGATAATTAATTGCATACGAACTCTGATATAAACCAATTATTATACGGAGGACTGATATAAAAAAAAACGTATTTACTTTTATTCAATTTATTCGAGTGCTATTTTTCCTGTACATCATCGCCCTGCTCGGACCAGCCCAACACGAAGATACCTGCGACGATTCGATCTTGACTGTCTTATGATTATCGACAATCAATCGAGCAAATTTTGTCGATCCACAAAAGGCACATGAATTAAATCACTGATTTACTTGGGAGTTAAACCTCAACACATCATATATGGATCATGGTTCCTCATGTGTAACATACTGTTACCCACGCTTGAGGACTATGTGAAAGTAACGTCCCGTGATATAAACAGAAAAAAATACCAACGACAGAGTATCAAGGTGGGAGTGTATGAGATTCCTAACTATATTCTCGGAGAACAATTTGGTGTGTATCTTATGCAGTATGGCCAATTATTGAGTGTCACTTTATGAGATGGATGAGTGTGGGTTCGAATTGATGTTGCGCCGTGAAGTCTTCGCCTCCATTCCCAACAACTTGGAGATAGGCAAAAAGAATTATCCCATCATCGTCACGTGAAGGAAACCAACCTGATGGAAGTGTGGCATGGTTGGTCATCTTTCCCCATCCTATTCAGAGAGGAGGGCCTCTGTAATTCCGCCACAAACTGATCAAAATTCTCCTCGAGGTGATACCACTTGTTCTGCAGTGAAATTAAGCAATCCCTGGTTGGATTTCTTTCAAAGCCCAATTGCAGGTCACACCGAAGTTGAAAGATTATGCTGAGAAGGATATTAATAACACCAAGATCATGCCCCCACTGGCAATCGTTGAAAACGAGGAAACGAAGACATTTAAGAAATTATGCGCTGGGAGGGTTCCAGTGTTTATGCACCCCATCCTATACAGAGCGGTGGTCTCGCACAGGACGGTCGCAAAAAGACTGAAATAAGTGTAGTATCAGTGGGCGAGGCTGTTGGTATCCTCACTCCCGACAATGTTCATGATATACAGCCAACCCGAAAACGATCTTACAAAAAACACTTTTTTAACTAGCTTGAATGTCCTGAGGCTGAGGTCCGAGTCTCGAAGGACAAGACTCGATCACGACTTTCAGCGCCTTGGTGTGAATGTATGTGCTTTGTAAGAGACTCATTTCCGTTCTGGTGACCTTGATTTTATACTGTCAAAGAGGTTTGACCTCTTCTCAGCGTATTATGATGGCCGTTCGAGATGGGGTTCTTGGCTGATAAGCCTTTCTTTTAAGGCTGTGTGTACGGTTGTCTTCGTGGATCCGGTGGGCAGGCCTTGTGTTATGGATGCCACCATAATCAGGCGTTTCGTTTCATTGGGATTTATACGCCCACCGACTACAGGGAGCGTTCCGGCTTTCTTCAACGGGTTGATCCGTTCCCGACAACATCACGTCGAGTAATTTTATTGGGTAACTGGGATGCCTTCCTCGATCCCGATATAGATGGTATGGGGACTAAACTGGGTACTAACAACGTGGATGCTTAACCATTTCAGGACTTTATCGACAGGCAGCATTTTGTCGATAAGTCCAGGAATTAACTTCCACGGAGGGTAGTGTAGAAATGGAAGAATAGGGGTAGCCCGGCTACATCGACTGAGTCAGCTTAAGGCTCTTAGGCTGTCCAAGTTTTCATTAGATAGCTTGTACGGACCATCTACTCGGCCAGGCCCGTCTAAATTTAGATAAGCTGAGGATTAGCATGGCTTGGTACTGGAAATTCAACATCTCATTGTTCGATGAGAAAGATTTTTTAAGGACATATTGGAATAACTCTAATGCGGAAATTGATGGTGGGTGGGAGTAAGGAATAAGTACTGGGAACACCTTAAGGCTCTCATTAGGTCCTTTGTTGCTGATTATAGTAAACGGCTCAATCAAGAGAGATTAGTAGAGCAAGCGGCACAGGAATCGAGTGTAGAAAGAGTTATAAAATTGAGAGCAATGCATCGCAGATCTCCGAGAATCCATGGTCTCCGAGTATCTGTCTGTCCAGGTCCCGGGTATCTCCGGGTATCTCCAGGTAAAGTTGGTCACTCCTATGAGGCGTACTTGAGGCAGTCGCACGTGTCTGTTACTCTGCTGGCAATGGTCTTTAAAAAGTGGTAGATGAACCGGAAGATTCCCTAACGCTTCACTGGAGGTGTGATCAAGTTGCTGTGAATGGATAAACACAGGGAGTTGATTAATAATTTCCGGCCCTTAACTATGTTGAATACAGAGTTAAAGATTATGGCCAATGACAACAGTTTGCACCTGTTCTGCTTAGACTAATGGGACCTGAACAAACTTGCGCTGCGAAGGGTCGGACTATTCAGAACAACCTTCATCTGGTACACTTGACCGTAGAACAAAGTCGACAGTGAAGCTGATCAATTTCGATCACCCCAAGGTATTTGATAGGACTGACCATCGTTTACACGGGTTTGTCCTTAAGTCGGCCGGTTTTGTTCCGTACTTTCGCTCCTTTCCCGTGGGTGAATGTTTCGCGCTTTGTTTTTGTGAAAGATGTTATTTTAGAGTGGAATTTGGAGGTGATCGAAAATTAAAAATATTGGCTGTCTGAATGGACGTTTTTCATCCCAGATCCGTGCAAGGTTAGATTAGATCATTTTTCTTTTTGTTTAATCCACTGAATTTAATTTAGCTAGGGTATGGATTGCTATCGACTTCTTAATTTTTTGAACATTTATCATCGGTTTATTCCATTTCACCGCTCCATTTACGTAACAAGGATTACAATTCTCTGGTAATAGCGAGATGTCTTTCGTGACAAGAGTGATGTCTAAATATGTGAGGGATTGTAGTATGTGTGCATGAAATACTTTTATTAATTCACTCATCTTTTTGTTTATTTAACCGTTAACTGTTATCTCTATGATTAGACTGTGGGGAGGTTTCCCTTAATAACACACGTTTTTGTTGTGAAAAGACTTTTACGCTATGAACATTGGGGAACTAGTTTGTTTAGTCTTATCAAACCTGCTTTCCACAAAGACTATATATATGGGATTAGACAGGAATTCTTTGAAGAATTGTGGCATTATGGTATCTGTGTCAGGCAGTGTTGTGTGAATGAGAGGTTTTAGTGAATCAATATACGAACAACTGGGTCAGTGATTGAGGCTAGATAAGTTATCGACAGGACAAGGGAGTACCAGCTACACACTTCGTCATTTTTCCCTTGTGGTGTGTATTTGGTCTGACGATTGCGTTTAAAAACGAAACAGTCACCGCTGGATGTTGACCATATATATATATATATATATATATATATATATATATATATATATATATATATATATAAGAGATACAGAGACAGATGCACACACACACACACATACATATATATATATATATATATATATATATATATATATATATATATATATATATATATGCATATGTTTGTCTCGCAAGAATAAGGTATCACACTGTTTCGTTAAAATTCAGAACTTTTGGTGGTGAAAGTGGGTAGGCTTTTCCAAGGTGCAGACCTAGGCAATGCTACATGGAGGCCATGCTCTGCCTAGACTACATGCCCCACTCACCTCTCGGACATACTGACAAAATCCAAAAAATTGAGGGCATTATATTTGGGACGGATTGACTACAAGATTTATCGGAAACTTATCACTTTTGACAGACAACTGCTTCTGGGGCTACATTCTGGGATTTCTGTCTGGATTTACTCCCATAGGCTTTACTTGTTTGCATATGACAACAAGTCAACGGATGTTTAAAATAAGGATTTTCCTTCCCCTAGAGGAACTGCCTTCATAGGCTGTCGAGCTCCATCTATGCAAAACAGCTGATCATGAGTTAACAGTTTCCGCGTTCGCTAATTCTCCGGAGATGGACTGAGTTGTCGGAGACATTTTGAGACTCATGCAGCATTTTATAGACAGTGGGTGTTTGTCAACACTATCAACCCGGCTATGATAAGCAAGAACATATATATATACATATATATATATATATATATATATATATATATATATATATATATATATATATATATATATATATATATATAATATGGAACATATATGATGTGTGCATATATCAACATTTTAACGGTTTATTTAAATCGATAGAGAAACAAAAACACAAGAAAGCAAGATGATAAACAAACGCAAATAACGAAAAGATTTTTAATTGTAGAAAAAGGTAGTAGAAACAAAAAAGGAAAATATAAATCAGTATTTAAGCCTATAATTTGAGATAAAATACAAATCGGCATTTAGGAAATATTCGGAGAAGTTTTATATAAATTATGTCCTGAATAAAAATTATACGAACACATAAGAAATCAGATAAAAACTCAAACACTGCATCTTGTCAGTCGTTTTCAACAAAACTTGCATATATATATATATTGCAGAACACCACCTACTCCGATCCTGCGACCCGAACCGAACGCGCACGACCGCAACGCCACAGCGCCGACGGACCGCTACGACACCTTGAACACGCGCCGCAAGACGCGAACACGAGCGAACGCTACACCCCCGTAGCGGTTTCTCGCTTCGCGCGTGCACGGCCCTACCGACCCGGTCCTCGGAGGCAAATCCTTCTTCCGAAGTTACGGATCCATTTTCCAACTTCCCTTACCTACATTGAGATTAATAAATGTAATTTTTGTTTTTATATGGAGCCGATCTTTCGTTATAAATTCCCTCAGTTTATTTCGCTAATTTCGAGTTTGTTATGCAAAGAAACTAAAATCCTTACATTTAATTAATTACTCGGATTTTGTCACTTTTATTCGCGTATATAATAATATACAAAAATCCTTAGCGATGTTGACACAGAAAAAAGCATGCAGACGAAGTTTGTTTACGAGAGTCACTATTTTCAAGTTATATTTCCCTGTTGATACCGGTAATTATTCATGTAATTTATTCATACAGGTAAGACAATGTACTTCATTGTAACATACATTGTTACATGTCGACGCATTTCTGTTTCTCCTATACACGCGTAATTCATTCGGGTAGAATGTAAAAAAATATACAAAATAATTTATGCAAAATAGTGAATCTTTGTAATTAATCTTTTCAATTTGAAAGAAAAATAATACTCGAATAATAAAAGATTCGCATAATCCGTTAAACATACATATGCATACATACACATGCATATATAAACATTCATAATATATATATATATATATATATATATATATATATATATATATATATATATATATATATGCGTGTGTGTGTGTGTGTGTGTTTGCATGTGTGTTTGCGTGTGTGTGTTCGTTAAAGATGTCTGATAAGGTACCGTGATTAATGCGATTATGCCTGCACAAATAAAGTGACTTTCTACGATCATAATGCCAATATCTACACGCAAACTTATGGTGTTAGTATGAGAAACCCTCTCGGCCCATACTTGTTGTGGATTCCGAGATGAAATCCGGTACCAATAATAACAACGCCAAGACTGAATATATATATATATATATATATATATATATATATATATATATATATATATATATATATATATATATATATATATATATATAACCAAATATTTCTTGAGCTGCTTTTCATCCAAGAGCTGAGCGGTACTGGCTGATTCCGGTAGTCTAACTATATAATGGTATCGTTGAAGACTTTGGTTGTTATTCATTTGTAATTTTATTCTATGTTACTTGATTTTCGTTGTTTGTTTTCGTTCTTTGCTTTTTTTTCTTTCTTCTTTTAGTATTTAATATGAATTCGTTTCCAAGATTTTACAGGTTAATTGAACCAGATAGGCTCAACTGTCGTCCGGTTTGCATTCCTTCCATGTCTATTGAACAGGAGTAGAGTTTTGTTACTTATTCCATGTTCAGGATATGTTTTACCGATTCGCATTCATTCCCCTACCAGGGTTACAATGATTCCACTCTCTTAACTCTTTGATGAACATATTAAATAATGGCTGTGTCTTTCCATTGTGAGAGTACAGAGTTGTCAGCTTGCTAGCTGCTGCTTCTGACTAGTCGTTAGGAGCCCGAATTCTTTGGTAATTTCAACGCCTCCAAAGTTAACTTTCTCTCCTTTAATGATCTGAGAGACACCTCTCTGCTTCCATCAGCATGGCTGATTCTATCCTCTAAGAAAGTAACTCATTGTGCCTTCTCTGGCTACCGTTCTCAGCTGACATGAAGTGGAAAGACTATACCGAATTCATCACTAGATCAGCTTCTAAGAAAGTCGGTTCACTGTGTAGGGTTTTCTCTCCGGAACCTATGTTGCATAACTATAAGTCTGCCATTTGTCCATGCATGGAAATTTGAAGACATAAATGCTCCGGTGCTTCTGCTATATTCCTGGAGGGCCTTGATATGACCCAAAGAAGAATTACTGGTCCTGATCAGGCGTTTCGGCTTTAGGCTCTTGCCCACCTCCATAAGGTTGCCTCTCTGTGCCTTCTTTATAAATACTTTCAGGGCAATTGTTGGGATGAGCTTTACGATAAATAATATATTACATATACATATATATGCATACATTCGTACATACATATGCATATAGTGTGGTTGAATAAGTGATCGTACACATGAAATTATTTCATACTTTGATTTGTAACGTATTAAATTAACAAAACAGGAATATATCTACTGTATCAGATTGCATACTAAAAATGTATGCATATAAAACAAAATAATATAGCAATAGTTAAATTTTTAGGGTTTAAAATGATCGTACAGCAGAACAAAAACATGTTTTCTCCATTTAATATTTTGTAGCAAAGCCTTTATTATGTTCAACAGCAACCTAATATTCCTGTATTCTTTAATTAACGATTTGCATAATTTAGTAGGTATTTTGTCCCATTCTTCCTGAGTAATTTTCTTAAGGTTTTCGATGTTTTTTGGACCTCTATCACGGATCTTATTTTTCAAAAACAGCCATAAATTATCTATTGGATTCAAATCCGGTGACTGACTGGCCATTTCAAGTTGTTAACGTTGTTATTAGCAAGCCAATTCTTTGTACTCTTAGCAGTATGCTTGGGATCATTGTCCTACTGGAAGATCCAATCATGATCTCTACAGAAAGCGATAAATTTTCGCTTAGGATTTGTTGATATTTTCCTGCATTCATTCTACGGTCTATAATTACTCGTTTGCCAACACCTCGCATTGAAAAGCAGCCCCAAACCATGATATTACCCCAACCAAATTTTACAGTTGGTAAGGTGTTCTTGGGTGCGTATGCTTCGCCGTCTTTCCTCCAAGCATGATTCAGGGAATTGTGACCGAAAAACCCTCATACTTTACTCTCATCTGTCCAAAGAACTCTTTCCCAATAAGAATGTTCCTTATCTTTATGCTCTGTCGCAAATTTCAACCTGGCATCTCTAGGCCGTTTCTAAAGGAGTGGTGTTTCTTAGGGAGCGCGACTTTATACCGTCTCTTCGTAGTTCATTACTAATCGTTTGCTTAGTTACGTTAACTCCTGACAAACTCAGATCATTCTGAATGTCTTGCCTGATGGCCATTGGGTTATTCTGAACCTGTCGCATCAACTTTCTTCGTAATCTGGGAGAGATCTTCCTGGGAGGACCGGGTCTGCCTTTGTTCTCAACAGTATTACGTCTTTGCAATAAATGAACAAATTCTTGAAAAAGGTGTGTTCGTGTCACCGGAGATGTTTCTGTTATTTTTTCCATTGTTCCATAGCTTAATAATTAGCTCTTTTTGAGCACAAGATATTTCCTTACGTCTAGCTATTATTAGAACCGTTATCAGTGAACAGTGACTGCAGAATGATCCAATTTTGAACTGAATGTTCCAATATAGTTATTGAGAATATTCTAAAACAGCTTAGAATCTTCTACATTGAAGTACAACCAAAATCTACCGTATTATAATGCAAAAATTAATACTGTACAAACACTTTTTCAACTATTCGAAATATAAAAATTTGCATAACTATCACTTACCGATGAATTTCTAATTTTAAATTTCAGATTGTGATTCTATGCCCCAAAATACATATATAACATTGTTATTCAAAGTTTTCATTCGCTATAAGTCGGAATAACAAGCATTTGTTTGCTGCTGTATGATAACATATTCAACCCCACAGTATATATGTACAAGACATTACATGCATACATATATATGTATATATAGATATATATCTGTATACATACATATATATTCATACATATATCTGCATATATACATATATGCATACACGTATGTATTTGTATATATGTACATATATTCATACATATGTATATATGCATACATACATATATAAATATACATATATACATTCATATATATATATGTATATATTCGTATACATGCATACATTCATATATATATATATATGCATATAGTCATATATATATGTATATAGATACATAGGTATATATGCATACGTATGTATAAATATATATATCCAAATAAACATATATATATATATATATGTATGCATACATATATGCATACATATAATATGCATGCGTATATAGGCATGCATACATGTATAGACTTATATGTATATATGTAAATATATATGCATATATATGTGCATACATGTATGTATGCATACATACATGCATATCTATGCCTACATACATATAAATATGCAAACATACATAAACACCGATATATATATATATATATATATATATATATATATATATATATATATATATATATATATATATAATGTATATTTGTGCAGAAACCTTTCTTTACAACATCTTTCGTTACATACGACTGACAAGGATATAATTATTTTTCCCGGAATTCTTTCCGTTTGGCATGAGTAAAGTAGTACAAAAAATTTGCATAATTTTTTTATTTTCACAAGCGCTTTCGTCACCTTCTATTGCCATTTTCAAAGGTGTTTTTCTCTTGTCTGATTATTTTCCTTATGTTTTGACTGTTACGTTGTAATTTATTTTGTGTGCGCGTGTGTGTGTGTTTTTTTTTATTTTAATAGGAGCGTTCATTCTTAACCTTCACGTGTTGCGAGCGACTGGACAAGCTTGATCGTCCATCTATTTTTAAAAAGCTTTTAACACTGCATATCCACTTTTAAATAATATGAGTTTATAGTAGGAAAAATGTTTGATATACATAGCGAAATGTTTCTATTAATAGGATTTATATAGAATTCTAGTGCTTTCGACCGGAATTTTTTAAGTGTTCTTGTATAGATGTTTTTATAGCGCATTGGTCTGATAAGTGACACAAGAGTGGTCTACTCAAGGAGGTTGTAATATGTGACAAAAAAGACTCTTTTACTGGGCGGTGAAATTGATACTCTATATTGGTCATCACTAGTTTAGATTTGATGGCATTATTTTGATTAGTGACAAGGTTTGCAGTCTTCAATTTTCTGTAATATATTATACATTTTACAAATTTTCGGGAATTACGGCAGAAATATGGCGTTTAATAATTCTTCGTATAGCGAATTCGCCCTGCTTATAATTATTGTGTATCTGGTTGCAGTAAAATATGTTTATGTTTTGTTATGTGACATGTTTATTACTGATGTCGTGTATTTTTTGTAAGAATAATTTTATTTGTTTATCAATGATGTAGTTGGGAAAATTATTGTTGACTAATTATCGTTTTATGCGTTTTAGTTCGCTCATAAATATTCTTTGGAAAGAGGAATTTAGGTGTGCTCTATTTAAGAAGTTTGTTAGGACTGCTATTTTATATTTTTTTCGGGCATTGGTTATCATAGTTTAGAAGTCATGAGATCTTAATCCTTAAAAGTTATTTTAGTGGATACTTAGTGAATATTGAATAGACGCTCTGTTAACAGTATATTTATTTATTTTCGTCCAAAATTTCCGCATATTTCTCGAATATTCAGGCCGGTAGATGAAAATATATAACGTAAGTTTTAATTAGTAAAATGTACACTTATTTAAATAAATCTGTATTTTTTTATATTTTATGCCTTATATATATATATATATATATATATATATATATATATATATATATATATATATATATATATATATGTTTCATTACATACGACTGACGGAGTACTGCGTTTGTTTTTATATCCAGATGTTTTGTGTGTCTAAATACTTTCGGCTATACTTTTCGCCATTACCAAGAATTATTTTATTTTTAACAGAACGTATGGATTTTTTATCTGTGTATCTAGAGTTATAGAAAAGTTATATTTTCCAAACGTGATGTGCTGTGTTCATAGTTTATATTATTGGTTGTTGGCTTTTTCTTTTTTTATTTATAATGCTTCCATTATCTTAGTCTTTTTAACATGCTGATGATGCTATTATATTTGTATTATCAACAGGAATATTCTGGATAGATTTTGGTAGGTCTGTACATCTATTTAAATGTCACCTAATAGAGCTATGGTCAGTGACATGTAAGTTGAGATTTCTTGTTAGACATGTTGTAGTATATCCAGTATAATTATTTATGAATTTAGATTGATCAAGAATACGGTTCCTTAAGGGGCATATGAATTCCTATATAATATTGGTTCTCAGTAATTCGGATCTTGCAGGTGAGTTATTATTATTAATGTAGAGGTTTGCAGACTAACATTTTTATAATAGATAATTAATTTAATTTTCTTGTTTTTGTCGTTTGGAATTGTGTATTTATTTATAATGTCTCTAAGAGAAGATTCACCTTGCTTATAGTTACGGGGTATTTGTTTTTTATAGAAAATGTTTTTATTTTGAAATATTACATTTCATGTGGCCCGAGGCTAACAGGAGAAGTAGGAAAGGTTTGTCGTCGCTGACTATCCTACACCTAGTTAATCAGATTCAGCCATCCATTCATTACAATTTACTCATACACTACAAGAGATCATTCATCGCCATTCAATCCAACACATACCATAATACCGCATATTCACAGGGATACTATTAAAACCTGACATAACATAAAAATATATAAAATTGTTTTGTTTTTTTCATATAAAATGTTAATGTTATTGTTTCTTGCTGTAGGTTCAGTGTTTGCTATTGGTTACTGTAGAAAGAAAATGTCTAATATGATGATATAAAAGTGTTTTTTAAACCATCATTAACTAGCGTTTGTTTCACGTTGTTAAGTTCTTTAAAGAAAAGCGGACGAAAGAATGAATTATCTTGCACTCTCAGGAAGAAGTTTTTATAACGCCTATTTTATATTTGAGAGGACAATGATTAGTAAAATTAAGGTGGAAAGAGTTTTTACTTGTGGCTTTTTTATATAATGAAATTGTGAATGTACTGTTACCAGACTCCACAAAACGTCCAAGAATGGGAGGTTATTTATTGACTAAGTTATAGATAAAGTTGAGGACGGAATTTCTTCCGAATGTAGTTTTGAGATTATGAATTTTGTTTTTATCTTCAGCTAAAATAAAAATATCAACTACATAACGAAGATATATTTCCGGTTTAGTACATTTTTAAATGCATTGTTGTCTACATGGAACATGTAATAATTTGAGAAGGACGGACCGAATAGCTTTCCCATACTTACTCCATTAGTTTGAGTGTAAATGCTGCCATCATGATCGTAGAAGGGGACTTTAGATGTACAGGCATGCAATCATTTTTTAGAATATTTGGTTTGATGGATGGAGGTAGGCTTGAATTATTTTTATATACAGAGTTAAAGATTATAACGATGGTTTTATCGAGAGGGATAATTGTAAATAAATTTTCTACGTCAAGTAACGAAACATTTGGACAATTTCTACATAATTTATCTCCAGAACAGTAAATTATAAAAACACAAGAAAAAATTAATAAAATATCATTATTATTTAATGAAATCTAATTAACTGATATCCAAATACAAATTATATATATATATATATATATATATATATAATATATATATATATATATATATATATATATATATATATATATAAACATAATAGAAGAAGCAAATAGAAACATGTAGCTGAAATGGAACCAACCAAGTAATGATGATAGATATGCTAGTCGAAACTTAATAACTGATTTAACAAATTCAAGAAAATATTACTATGAATTATACAACAAGATAAAAAGCACTTGAAATTAAGATAAAAGAAATACGAGTCAGGAATTAATAATGAAGTGAACAACACTTTACCGCATAAAAAATTAAAAATGAAGTTTTTACTACTATTACTATTGGAGTCTGTGATGACGGTAAGTAGCGATGGCAGTATAGTAAAGGATTAAGTCTAGACAACAATTCTCGTGGTAGAGCTATTGTAGCGTATCAACAGACTTTCCCGAATAAAAAGGAAGCCAGTCCGAATCGCGCCAAATGCTTACTCATTATTTCCAATCTGTGCTGTTTACTGATGGCTATAAGTTGAAAGTCTCAGTAGGTGCGATGAAAAGCAATTATGATGAGAGACAAGGTATGATATAAAAAGAAAATATTGAAAAGAATCTAATATTACGAGAATGGAGTAGATACATATGAACGAAACACGAGTAATAGATAGATAGATAGATAGATAGATAGATAGATAGATAGATAGATAGATAGATAGATAGATAGATAGATAGATGTGGCAAAATATTTAGCGAGATATATGTTCTATTGTCTCTTAAGTTATAATATGAAAGTGAACGATGTCTCCGGAGGCTACGTGAAAAAAGGTCTTTTCTGTATGATTTTCTCGGAATTTTCCTGTGATATTTCTGCCTCGATTTGCATTCATTTCATTTACTTATTTATTTCTCGGTGTCTTCTAGGAGCAGTAGATTCTTTTCTGCTTGAGGAGTATACACCACTTTGCCCAAAGCAATTGACTCTTTTTGTCTATTGCTCTGATGCACTCTTTCTTGTGGCTCGTAACCTTTGGCTCTCAAGGTAGTCAACTGGGTGCGAAAAGATTGAAGCTGAAGAATTTTAACTGTAAATTTTGATATAACTGTTAAGGGTTCTCTTTAAAGATTTTCCTTCTTGGTATAATCTGTACTTGTTTGGGAATTTCACGTCCAAAGGCGGAGAGATTGTTTAAGTATTTATATGTGTCCGCTTATGACTCTTCCTTCTTGTTTCCATGAGTACAAATAAAATAAAGAAACCTGAGAGATAAACTTTTAAAATTCTATAATGCAAACATGACTTAAATATGCATACTACATATTTGTTTATTCAAACAACTGTGTCAATAATTAATTCCTACTTTTTTCTTCTCTGAGTCGTGTCCGTCAGGACATAGACGGCCATGCATCGCCACAACTTCCTATTCTTAATTACTTGCCCTATCATTAGTACTGATTTGTATTGTAGGATTTTAAATCAGGAATTTTTGTTATACACACACATACACATACACATACACATACACACACACACACACATACATATATATATATATATATATATATATTATACCCATATGGTATTGTAGGATTTAAAATCAGGCATTTTGTGTTCTAAAAAGTGTCTAATATATGTATATGACTAGGTACATGTGTATTTTCACATATGTAAAATATATATATATATATATATATATATTGATGCATGTTTCATTAAATAATATAGACAAGTTTTGTCTATTTATTTTATGAAAATTCCTTTCATATCGTCTGATAAGCTTAATAACATTATCATTGAAAGACGAAAGAAAATCACCATATTGATACATGTTTTTTAATCCTATCTAAGCTTTGGGCTTACATAATCTATCATCAAAGATGACAATAACATTACAATATATTAAACAATAGACGGACATAGCAATAATGATAGTCTGTTTTTGTTTCCATGGAAGATTTCCCAGCAACGACAAACTCGTGCATACGAAACGCTGGAAGCGAAAATCACACCGCGGCTCATGACGTCACACATGATCACGCGAGAGTGAAAACGAGAAGTGTTAAGTATGGGAAACAGTTGGTATAAGCCAATGGCTTCTGTTATCAATTATAGACATTTGAGTATATTTGTGTTGTTTTCATAGTTTATTTTGTTCAGGTTAGGTTTCAACTGTTTTATGTATATAGCTTCAAGAATTTTTAGATTTTGTTTATTGTTTTCATGTTTAAATATAGTTGTGCTTTCCAGACATGTTGTTTTAAATGCCTAAAAATGTTAGAGTTATTATTGAAATGTAGGGCCAAGTCTCGTGAAAGCGAGTTTTTGGTGTGACCAACATAAATATTATTTAATCTGTTGAGGATACAATCTCCCAGAGGGCACTTGAATTTGTAAACTATGTTGTTTTTTTGCAAATCGCTAACGGTGGGTGAAGAATCATTGCGAATAATTGAGTTGGATATACTAGATTTAGTGTAGTATATGATTAAATTATTTTTTTGCTTGGATCTGTTGTAGATATATTAGTATTTACCAATTGTTTTGTATATTTTCATCTTGTTTATAATTATTATGCATTTGATTACGATATAAGAGATTAATATGTTTGGGATTAGTTGAAGCAGTGTCATGTTCTATTTGTTTAGTATTCAGACTTCTAAGAAAGCATCATATTTGTTCAGCAACTATATAGTTTGTAAAGCTATTATTAATAAGTTTTTGTTTTATATTATTTAGTTCACTGTAAAAATCTGTTTTTTGTATAATTAGTTTCTGCACGATGTATTATATTTTTATAATTGGTATTTTGTAATAATATGGACATTCGCTCTTGTAGTTAAGTGTACACTAATTCATGCTGGTAGATGTTTTATATGGCGAAATAGTAAATTTGTTATTTGCGTTTATCTATATGTCAAGAAAGGGAATTTTATTAGTAGTATTGAGTTCATACATGAATTTAAGGACAGAGTTATTTTGGAAAAGTTTTGAAGTTGAAGTGTATATATATATATATATATATATATATATATATATATATATATATATATATATATATATATATATAGATATATATATAGATATATATATAGATATATATATAGATATATATATATATATATATATACGTTTTTGAAGTTGAAGTGTGTGTGTATATATATATATATATATATATATATATATATATATATATATATATATATATATATATATACACACTTATATAAATGTATATATACATCTACCCAGGCATATACATATGTTAGATCATTTTTATGACAATAAATGTCTCATTAAAAAACTTAACTACAAAATATCTATAAGACAGATATGGATAACAGAAAAAAAGCACACAAGCGTCACTCTCGAAGTATGTATATTCAGGTAGGGTAAATAATTCAATTTGTGATACCCAATTTTCCTCAGACGTCCCAAGAGATTTATCTCACGCACAGTTTCGTCCTCATTTCATTTAAACCGAGGAAGTTAAAATAAGCTTAGATTCTCCGACAAACTTGTCTTGAGTAAAATTTTCCTTGTCTCATCATATTCGCACACACACACACACAGACACACACACACACACACACACATATATATATATATATATATATATAGAGAGAGAGAGAGAGAGAGACAGACAGACAGATAGATAGAAAGAAAGAAAGAAATTTATAGCAATTAAAATTAGCAAAGACCTACAAAGAGTTATTGCACGCAGTGATCAATATAAAAAAGCAATATAAAAGTATTTTACACAGCTTTTGCTATATTTCGACTTGCAGTTCATAAGCTCTATCGATATACCCCAGGCGGTGGAAAGTTACAAAACATTTTCTAAAATAAATATTTAGCAGCTTCTTTAATGTATTCAGGAAGAGGGGGTAGCGTTTAGTTGGAAAAGAGGTTGGTTTCCACAAATGTACGCTACTCAAGTAGCCTGGGTATATGTAACAAGGAGAAGAGGCAGACCACAAATCAAATTTTCTAAACAAACCACAATACAGATTACTCTAACCAACTAAATGTAATATCGGTAAAATCAACAAAAACATTATTGAAATAGCATGCAAATATACGAAAGATGCTAGGAATTAACCAATGGCATAAAACAGCAGACGCCATTGAATGCTTTACACTTAATATACCTTCATCCAATTCGATATTTCTGACTTTTACCTATCCATCACCGAGAATCTGCTAATGTCTGCTATCAATTTAATAGAAATTACTGTCCTATTAGCGATCGCGAAATCAAAACCATAAAACAGGCACAAAAACCAATATTATTCCATAATGGCTATTTGTGGATCAATAGAAATAAAACGGAATTTAGGATTGCTATGAGAGCACATGATTCTGCGTTGGCCTGTGAAACTATTGCAATCTTATTATTATGGCGACTGAGATTTATTTTCGACATTAAGTGCACCAGACTCTATAGAGATGACTATATAATTTCTCCTCCAAGAACTATAGACCGATTGAAAAAGGAACTGGTAATTTTTTCAGAGATGAAGATCTAAATATTACAACTCCAATCAATGATAAAGTGATCAACTTTCTCGATGTTACCTTGAACTTGAATATTGCTTATTACAAACCAGATACTATAGATACGTCAGTAAATATTCAAACCACACACATAACATTCTAGCTAATTTACATAAATCAGATTATCTGCTAACTCCAGCCATAAGGAAATATTTGATAATAATAAAATTAAATATATAATTGCTTTAGAACTAAATTTAATTTAGAGTATCTAGGAAAAGACAAAGAATGTAAAAATAAACAGAAACAACGAAGGCGTGACATTATATGGTTGAATCTACATTTTAATCCTAATGTTCAAATTTATATGGGGAGAATTTCCTAAGTTGTATTCATCAGCACTTTAATCATTCATCAACACTAAAACATGATTTCTAACAAAAATAATGTTAAAATCACTTACAGCTGCGTTTTTAACATCAATAAATCTATATCCAAACATGAAAATATTATATTAAACCGATACATGTCCAGCAAACACAACAATTTCTTTAAATAAATGCAACTGGCGAAAAAATATAATTTGTCCCTTAAACGACAATATTATATACCGAGCTTGTCTCCCAATTTAAAAAGTCATGCAACAAATAAAACTAAATCAAATGAAGGTACAAATCTAATAAATCATGTTTAATCACAAGTTTTAAAATTTTAATTTTTGGAAAAGAAAAGTCAGGCTATTTTTCCGCTGCTAGAAACATTTCTGGAACTCTTTAGGGTTTATGTTATGTTTCATATTAGTGAATAAAATGTCATGAACCATGATTAAAGAAATACTGTATAATCCGTCATGGTGGTTTAGGCCAAAAATTATTTGGAGCTCAAAACCATTTCGGCGGGGGGCACTATTATGTGAAATGATCCAATCACAGCTACTCCATATTATTTACTCATTTTACTCGCACACTTTTAAGCAACATACTTATCATCTCCAAATAAAGCTGCTGTTTCACCGTTTGTCAAAGAAGAAAACAATCCCTGTACATGGTCTCACTCACACCACATAAAAACACAACCTGTTTAGCATTGGTTTGCACCACGGCATATTCTTGCGTTTTGGCGAATTAGCCGGTTTCCTTGGCTTGCTTCTTGTTTCGCTTCGGTGCCATAACCGTAGCACCCACACCCATTATTGGTCACCATTTTAAAAAGCACCTATGATTTATTTCTAACTTCTTTCTGGAAATCCTGTCTCATATTCTATCCTCTATAGGCAAACAAGTATGAATTTTGTTCATATCTTGTGGCATCTATGTCTATTGCCAATGTTGAAAGATCGCACCTATAAGAGATGCGTAGAAAACATATACAGTGGTTGGACAAAATAATTGAAACACTTGTTAAATTCAAAGAAAATTTATTTAATATTTAATATGGAGTTGGTCCTCCTTTAGTCTCACATACAGCTTTAATACGTCTAGGAATGGAATCATATAGTTTCCTGACTTCATCCAGAGAAATTGTCAGCCATTCTTCCATTAACACCTGCTCCAGCTCTTTAAGACACAACGGTGGAGGATAGTGGCTCCTAACTAGTCGCTCCAAAATACACCACAAATGTTCAATAATATTGATATCTGAGATTGGGGAGGCCACTCCATGTGTTCTAGCTCACTTTCATGCTCTTCATACCAATTCTTAACCGGTATGTATTGGAGAAGTATCGTCTTGGAAGATGCAGTCACCATCAGGGAATAAAGCCTGGATCATTGGATAAACATGATTTCCCAAAATGTTCAGGTAATCTTTGCAGTTGATTCTACCATGCAGGGCAACTATTGAACCAGCACATTTCTATGATATGGCGGCCCAAACTATAACTCATCCACCTCCATGCTTCAATGTTGGAAGAAGGCAGTCAGTGTTGTAAGCTTCTTTGGGCTGCCTCCACACATAAACTCGCCCTGAAGGTGGGGAAAGAGAAAAACTGGACGCGTCTGAGAATACGACTTGCTTCAATTAGTCTGCAGGCCAGACATTGTGATCTCTACACCACTTCAACCTCTTTTGAATGTTGCGAGTGGAGAGAAGAGGTTTCCTTATGGTGGCTCTTCCATGATATGCAGCTTTATGGAGCTCGCGACGAACAGTTTTAGTAGAAACTGGAATTTTCAGATGATTATTCAACTCAGCAGTCACTTTGGCCGCAGTAGTCTGATGATTTTTGCCACATTGTGTTTCAATGCACATCACTCCATGTCAATACGTTTGCAAGTCCGGCCCGAATTACTACGATTGCTAGAGATTTTTGCCCTGTTTCTCGAATTGCATCATAGTTCTTGATACGGTAGCACTTGAAAAACCCAACAGTTCAGCAACCTTAGTGATTGAGTCTACTGCCATGCGAGCTCCAACAATTTGCCCTTTTTCGAACTCGGAGAGGTCACGCATTTAGCTTAAATTTTAATAAATTCTAAAAGTAAATAAGACAAAGACAGTAAATTAGATAAATAAATGTATTTACAATATATATAACCTGCAATTACGAAGTTTTACTTAAAGTTCTTAATATAATAGGACTTTGAAATATAGTAGTGGAATTTACATCTGTTCCATTTATTTTGTCCAACCCCTGTAGATATGCAAAAAAGAAATTGTCACTCTACAGAGTGTCAGTCACATTACTTACGTCAGATATGACGTATATTACTTACATAAATCGTGAAATTAGTCAATAAATATTTATAAACTCTTTCTTCTTCAGTAACATCATTTTTCTCTATCCTAATGGCAATGTCTGTGATTTAACCAACCACCACTCAACGTTAAATTTATCCTCATTTAATCACGTTTTTATCGTAACTGTATTTTTGTTAAATTATTTGAATACATTTTAGTATATGATTCTTTTAATGTTTGTAGTGTTGCTTAATACTTGAGTGTGTGTGTGCGTATTTTATTTATGTCATTTCAACAAATGCGTGTAATATGTTATACGGAATCTACATGTGTGAGAAACAACTAACATTCCAGCCAAATCGACTTGACTCTGACGATAACCACATAGACACAACCGTTTGATCAAATATCTTCTTCATACTGTAGCATCAAATCCACAAATAAATACAAATTATTTCCAAACATAACTGCACTCGCAACTGTCAATATTCGTATTGTTATGTCATTTTCACCTTTATTTTCTTTACCGATAAAAGTACGCCTTTCTTAAAAGAAACTTCAACCTGAATTGTCTAATTGCCATTGTCTTCCAGTGTAATGACTACCGCATTTTTTCATTAGTAATTGATTCGTTGTTGTGAAAGTTTTGCGCCTAATTTATCAGATAATACAATAGCAAAAATAATTTAGAAATTAAAAAAAGATCTGACAATTATAAAAGTGAAAGATGGAAACATTAAGAGGGAACAATTACTTTTGGAAGAGTAAAAGAATATTGATCGTATATCGGGTTATGCTTCGATTTCGTCAACTATTGTCTATTAGTAAGTATCATCAAAGTTTTCTTTCAAAGGTTATAAAAGGGAATAGTTATCAAAGGAGAGTAATCAAAGGTTTGCTTCGCAGTTCTGAAGAAGCAAGAAAGTGATGAAAAAATGGAAAAAAGACGAAAAGTAGATTAATGTGCTGCTGGATGGAAACAAAGAAACGGTAGCATTACATAAAATTTTAATAGAAGTAAATAATGAAATATATATATATATATATATATATATATATATATATATATATATATGTGTGTGTGTGTGTGTGTGTGTGTGTATATATATATATATATATAATGAATTGTCTTCTTACTGATTTGTACAAATCAAACCAACCCATTTTTATCTTCATCTCTCAAACTATATCGATATACCGAAGCTATCTGTTTTACTTGCATGTGAATGCCACAGCTGCAAAAGGAACGCCTGATTATAAAAAAATCAGTCAATCATTGAGATTAGGGTATCAATGTTACATTTAAAATGTATGAATTTGAAAAGAACAGCAGTGCTGCTATTGTAAGCAGACACGCTAACATGAAGTCTCGCAAGAATAACACTGATATATTAACATACTTCTATGCAATGAATGTCATATTTATGTCATCTAATACACAACAGATGCATGAAGTTCCCTCAAAACGTTGTTCAACAAATATTATATATTGAAAAGTACTAAGCCTTACCTCAATATCAGGACAACCTTCAAAAGCTGGACGACACTTCATAGATACCTCTCCCGAGGTAAGACAACCCATAGAGGAGAACATGACTAAAGACCGTGTGTACGGCATCGCGTGGAGGTGCAGAAAGAAATATTAAGGAGAGACAGGCCGCCCTTTAAGGTAAGGCTTCAAAAACACCAAAAAGCTGTGACACGATGGGAAGTAGAAACACTAGGCGTGGCTGACAACATATAGAGAGAAAAGGGAAATCACCGCCCTCTGTAGGATCCGGTTGAAATCATAGACAAAGAACATCATTGGGAAATTCTAAAACGTAAGGAATCAGCACATGTGCTAGGCCACAAAAATCTCCTGAGCCGACCAAGCATAGAAATGAATAAAATATGGCAACCATTAATAAGGAGTGCCAGAGAAAATTGTAATATGAACTCTGGTAAAAACATGAAATCAAAACAGCAAAACTTGCAATATGAGAACTGGTTAAAAATGATTGCTGAAGACATTAAATTTATAAGTCCCAGAAATTCATACACAGATCCTTAACGACACATGGAACAGTGGATAAAGGCGTTGGTTAGATCCAGTGACAGGACCCAAAGAGTTGTGAGTTCAATACCTGGTTAAGGCAGTGAATTAACAGGAGATAACTGATAATTGACATCCATAAGCGAGCGAAATAAAGGGTTCAGTTTCAACCACCTGAAGAAGGCCTAGCGTACGACGGCCTAAACGTTGTTATAATGTAAATCGAATAATGTAAATCGTATAATAATAATAATAATAATAATAATAATATAATATACATATGCTGTTTAAATAATAGCTCGCTTTACAAAGGGTATATGTACGAAAATAAACATTATAAAATCGGCAGAGTTTGAACTTGGCACGCCTTATTCATCTCACATTTCGATAATCGTTATGTTACCAGCATTCTTCAACATACAGGGTAACTTCTCATTTTAAAATTCTCATAATTTATCTATTAATTATAATTTCGAAAATGGATGTCGGAGGAAAGCGTTTAGTATGTGGTTGTATAAATACAACCACATGCTAAACGCTTTCCTCGACATGGGCACCAGATTTCGCAACCAGCTTCTAGAGCCACCTAGGAATCATAAACTGATTTCCACAGGAAATCTTGTAGTAAAGAAGTCATAAATTCTTGTATTCGCCCTTCAACTTCTTCCAAAGTCTTGGTTTGGTATAATAGACTTGCTCCTTTAACCAATTACAAAGTTAAAAAATCACCGGGGGTTATATCAGCCTCCTAGCTGATAACTCATACATAAAATAGGGAGTTACTTTTCAACCACCTTGTATAGAAAGCAGAAATGAACAAATCCTGTTGAAATGAGTTGTCGATGTGGGAAATATTTTTTAATGACGATATTATGCAAATATCATTCGTTTGTTAGTAATGCTTTTATAAAATTCTGTCCATTAAAACCATTTTTTGTTATTTTCAGGTGACACATAAGAAACGAGAGAAATCAACAATAATATTCGTATTTATCTCCAACTATATTTCAATTCCTAATATATCGATAAGTTTTTATTACCGCTATGTATTCATAGCTTCTGAAGTTATTTATTGAACAAATGAAATAAAATAACTTAAAATTTGTTTTAGCGTTCAATAGTATGTTATATAGTGAAAATAAATTTTTCCCAAAAATCCGTTTCTTCCTTCTTCACTTGCTTTCAGTTGCCCTATGTGCCCTGTGAGTGTTATTTTCTCAATGTTATCTTTCCTCATTACGTATTCCGAAAAATGACAACTATCTCGTTCTGATTCTAAGTATAGTTTTCTTGTCATAAATTATAGGTTTATACTTTCGTTAGCACTTCCGCATTGCTCAAAAGCCATGTCCATGATATTCTTAGCATTCATGAGTGGCAACACATCTCTGTCATATTCACTGTTATATTGGATATTAGATATTAACAGTTCAGACTCTTTTATTTTTTCTGGTGACATTTTCTTATCTCTTAATACTTCGTTTAGTTTCTCAATTTCTAGGCGTTTTCTGATTACTGTGTCAAGTAGTCCACGACGAAAAATTTGAAACAGTAATCCGAAAACGCTTAGAAATAGTGAAGGTTTCTTCCAGAAATTAAACGAAGTATTAAGAGTATTACAGTTACTTAGTTTTTATATTTACTTGCATTTGACATCCCTAATATGTAGCGCACATCCTGGATTGCCTGTTTTGCTGACGACCATGCATTCTGTCTTCTTACAATTAATATCTGTGTCTCAGGTTATAAAAACTCTTTATTATTCAAGAACGTAACTCACTAATATGGTCTTTGTCCTGCTTTGAAGTTTAGAAAAAATTGTAAGTCTATGTATACTTATAAATATTAAGAGTAAAAAGTATTAGAAATATAAACTTACGCACTGATATGAAAGAAAATAAATCAACCTCAGTACAAAAACTCACGTCCGCATGACAGAGACATGCACATATATATATAATGAATACGTCACTTTTTTCCAACGTTAAAACGTTCTCCGAGCTCATACACCTTTCTTTGATTCACGGTACGTGCTCCATACTGCGCCAACATCCGGTGATTGATATCCGCAGATAGCGCATTACGATGCTTTGTTCTCCAATAGTGCAATTGCTGAGTAGAGTGTCCCTACACCTGACCTCCTTGCTCGTTCCCACTTCACGGAACAATGGAATACTGCACGCGGGTAACTACCCGTCATCCCAGTTGTTTTTCCCGCGTACTGTCAAAGTTACTTTTAGTTTCTAATTTACCCTTGTATTGTTACATTTAAACAGAAAGTAATTATCTAAATAAGATTGACTAAATGCAAGGAAAGACTCAAAATACAAGAAGATATTATTATACAAAATAAACAACCCACGTTAAATAAAATAGATTTCATCACAAGAGAAAGTATGAAATGTCGATTATGGTCCTCTTAACTGCTAACCATGACGTCATCGTGGATTATTTTAAATTTTCAGCATATTAAAGGATACTGATTCGGGCCCAGTCAGCTACATTCATTATTACTCTGACGACACTGGGAAAGACATAAATTCATTTTTTTTCTTCTTCACATATCTATGGGCTCAAAGGCCGAGTCGATTGGGTTCTCTGCACTTGTGTATCAGCTAGTCTAGGAGAAAGAGAACTATGAACTCCAAACCATGTAGAAGGCAACAACAAACCATGCTGCTGTCTTTTCTAAGAAGTAATGGCAATTTTTAGATAAAGAAGAAAGGGATATGTGGAGATCCATGATCAAGTATGTCCTGAAAAGATATGGCATATATTTTAGACATTTGAATATTATTCATGAGGAAATAGTTGTAAAACAGTAGGTTTGGTTGGTTTCTTTTTTATGAATTATCACCTTTTGTAGAAAATATTTTTAGGTTATAAGAATTTTTTGAATTAATGCTGATTTACTAATATTAGTCATAATAACTACCCCATAGCTGTGGGGAGAGGATGTGTATTCATAACTTTCCCAAAAGTATTTGCGTGTAAACCCAACTGAAATTTGATCTCGGCTCTCCGATTTCCAATTTCGAGTCGTTATCCATCATGCCCTGCATATCCAAGCTTACAGAATCTGGAACTTCCAAGCGGTCAACCATCTAAGTATTGGATAGGCTTAATGTGGCTTTACTTCGGTGAATATACGAGAACCGGTGTTTAAACGTGATATGGCCGTAAGTTACCACATAATTTAAATAAGGTTACATATTGCCTGATATATTCTAACAATAATTCTGTTCTAACTGCTAAATAATATGAATCTCCTCCTATATGGCAATGAAAGATGAACAATTTTCTCACAGGTGAAAAGGAGAATTCAGGCAACAGATTTTTGGCTCTACAGAAGACTGCTGAGAATACAAGGGGTGGAACGAAAAAGACATTTGTACAGTTGAAAAGTCTAAGACGCTAGGGTGGCGGACGGAGGACATCGAGTAGACTACCTAACGAGCATGTGTAAATGGAAGACAGGACATGGACTGGGAGGGAGAGTAAAGAGACAGGCATTGCTCAGAGCTACAAGCGAACGGAAATTATGGAAACCTATAATCGCCTATATTGTGAAGGGATCTGGCATATAAATGAAATAGCATACTAACAAACAAAAATAGAAACGGGTGCGTTGCTCCGATTTTAAAGGTGTTAGCGTCTTGAGAGTATTTGAAATCCTTGCGTTTTCCCTGAGCTCGAACGCTCACCAGCTTCAACAAGCAAGCAAATCCAGATTCGGATATATAGGTTTTTTATATTCATAGCACAAAATGAAGTCAGGTACAATGATTGGATTCGGGGATTTACGAAACTATTTTGCCCGCATTTAATTTCTGTCGCCTTTCCGTTCTGAACTGCTATTTTATAGTCTGTGTGAATGCTATAATTTTCCAAATGTTGTATTGAAAAGCACTGACTGCATTATATACAAGGATTACTCACAAAACAAAACAAAAATGCTAAAAACGAAAAGCTGAAAGAACTAAGCATGTGTAGAACAAACGCAACCTTTGTTCTCATCAGCGGGTTTCGTTCGGAAATTAAAACTTCCTCTTACAAATGTGACGCCAAGTTTCCTTCCTTTTGTCAACAAATTCACAATTAATATTTTTTTCTTTAAGATTGCTTGTTTATGTCTTTACTATGATCTCATTATTATGATTGTATTTATTTATGGTAAGAATAGTTCGTTATAATTTTAGAGTCTCTCTTATTTTCTATATTTTATGCATATGCATGTTCACATGCATATGACGCTTAATAATGAAATGTTATTACTATTTTTAATTATCTATATAATCATTGTAATTCGAATTAGGATTAATTTCATCATAAACTTATGATGTACGTTGTCAACAACGTTATTGTTCTTAATACTTTTATTATCATCACTATTTTGCTACTGATGAAAATATATTTTATTATTATAAACCATATATCTGCGTCTGAGCTTACGGCCATATCAAGTTAAAACACAGGTTTTCCTCCAATCATGGAAGTTAAGGAACGTAGAAACTCTAGTCACTACCTAGATGGGCGACCGCTTGGGAATACCAGTTGCTTTAAGCTTGGGTGTGCCGGTAGTGTAATGGATAATGTCTCGGGATGAACATCCAGTGAGCCCACTTCAAATTCCAGTTCGTTATATTCACTTACACAAAAAACCTAGGTCGATGAGAAATCGAAAAGAGACATGATCGCCCATGTGTGGCAAATCCGCTTCTGCCACACGCATTGGACCAGCGCAGTAGAGTAATGACCCATTCCGCATGTGAAAGGTCTACCTCCAATAAATGACCTTCACAGGCTGAGGAAAAGTTATCTCAAATCCCCAGTTATTTTCTCCTCATAGACACCAGCAACGCCGTGCTGTTATGACTCTAGTAAAGATAGAGTATAGCAGAGGGAGTCAGATACTTACTGTAGCGGCACAATGAACCAGCATTTTTTCCAATATGTTTAGCAATAGATCAGATTATTTGAGTTCAACTTGTGGTCTGAGATGAGCTTGAGTCTCAATAGCCGTTGAAAGCAATGAGCCTCCTCTAGAAAATAGCTATCCATCATGATAAGTGAAAGTTCAGAGTCTGCTTGGTGATGATGGAACGTTACTAATTTGGAACAAGAGTCTGCATCTTCTTCGAATTTCCAATTCACCCAATCACAATTCTAGTGAGACTGACACTATTCCAAGTGCAGCAACAATTAGAGACAAGAACTACAACTTTGTGTGCCACAATTTTCTCAATTTTCGAGTAAGGTCCTGATGCCTCACCACTTTACGTTTTCTTTAGTCTTCAACCTGTTGTCCGCGAGAACAAGCAATTTTATCGTCTGAAAATTCTTCTTTGTTTAAAACTACCAAACCCGCTCTTCTCGCTTAGATACGGTAACGGTCTCATCTCAAAATCCCATTGTATCTTATTTTTAATTTCTCGGGCGGCTTTGATGACATTTTTTCTTTCGTACATTTATCCATAAATATAAGTGTATATTTATTCTTATGCTATCATGTCTTGCTTACGGTCAAATCACGGTGAAAACACCGGTTCCCGTTCGATCACCGAAGTTAAGCACCGTAAAGCCAGGTCAGTACTTAGAAGGGGTTCCGCTTGGGAACACCTGGTACTGTAAGCAGAGCCCTACTATCGGGGTAAACTGCCAATCTTGGGGGCACCTCCAGGTGGTGTAATGGTTAGCAAGCTTGCCTCGCTAAAACAATTACGACTGAGTAGTGAGTTCGATCCTCACTGGGTGCCCCATACTTTCGGCCTTGTGCCACATCTAAGCTACACTTGGAAAATAACTATTCTATCGTGTCTTTCGTCATTTTATTTGCCATTTTGATCTATTATCTTTGATTTATATTTATTTATTAATTATTGCTGTTGCAACTGTTTGATAATAATTACTATTGTTGCAAATGCTACTCTGTTTTTATTTTCGTGTACTTAATATGAAATATTTATTATTATAAGGTGATATTATCTAGTTAGGTATTATACAGATAGATATTATATAGAGCTAAATATTATATTGTGAAGTGTTTTATAGAGAGGGTGTGCAGGAAATGGAAATGTTATCAAGGCGGAACGTGAAATCTTCAATTTTTGCAGAAAGGGTCTAGGTCGAGTTTGGAAGCATTTTTATTTAATTTTTCTTGTGTTCGAACAAGAGCTTTCTTTTCTGGACAAAGGGTGTGTAAGAACTGTCCAAATGTTTTATATTTCCGAGCGCTTTCGGCTATACCTTTAGCCATTATCAAGGATGATTCGATTTTTTCAGCTGAATTGAATGTGTGCGTTATGTGTATGTCTTAGTGTATGGTAGTGATGTTTTTAATTTCCGAATACGGTTAGTACATTGTGGCTTTGTTCGTAGTTAATATTGTTCAGAGTTGGCTTTTTCTAATTTATTATTATAATGCATAAACGAATGATTTCTGCCTAAATATACAACTACATATATATATATATATATATATATATATATATATATATATATATATATATATATATATATATATATATATATATATAAACTGACAAACTGAACTTGTGTAATTATCGTCAGGTCAAATAGTGAAAATTTCTACGATTAAACGGCAGGTTTTATCCCGTCTGCCAAATATCGTTAGTTTGTTAGACGAGAATTCGGTGGAGTACAAGTAAAATTAGTGGGTAATAAGAGGAATGCATTGTTTTTATTTTTAATTAGCTTAAAGCTTATAAACATGAAAAGGCTCAGATTTGTCAAAAGGTTAATCATATTTTCAGTCCAGCTACGTTTAGGCTCCTCTTTTTTCCTTCTTCAGCTCTTTGGTTTATTTTTTAATGTATATACATTTTCTAGTCCTATATCAAGAAAGCAATTTTGCACATTTCTATGCTTCAGACATGTTTTCAAGACATATCATTAATTTTATCTCCATATTAATCTCACCCATCCTAAAGAAATAAAAATAATCTCGCCAATCAAAAAGATAAAAAAATAATCTCTTCCATCAAAAACATATAAAAATAATCTCTGGCATAAAAATATATGAAAAGAGATGACACCAAAATATATATTTGTACATAATCAGTATTCTGATTACGATCTAATTCTTCTGAATTATGACATCATTATTATATTAATTATCAACGAGAATTATCTCTTAAGTTATGTTTATCCATTATCTCTAAAAATAATCTTTAAAAGGAATTTTCTACATCCTGTGAGATTTTATCATGTAAATCAATATTAATATTTTGTAATAAAACTATACAATAAAATCCTCGCGAGGACCATCAGCCTCGGTATATCAAATTCCCTTAACAAACTGTTTCATCGGGGACATCTACACAAAGTCTCTAGTTATGGAATCCCTGGAAGGGCTTTCTCAATTATTAAGTCTTTCCGAAGAGGTAGATCCCTGAAGATGGTTGTTAACGGCTAGTTATCGGAAGTCCATGAGATCAGTGCCGGCGTTCCTCATCGTTCTCACCGTGGTCCTGCTCTTTATTAATGATCTGCCTAAGAATACACTCCGGTCTTTAGTGAATATCTGCGTATAATACAACAGTTTAGAGTTGCAACTTCAAAGATCTGGATGACCAGGATCAGTCAGCTGATCTCCCCTCGGACCTCGTCCTTGTGGTTCTACGGGGGAAGGATTGGACTGTAAAATTCATTACGTCCAAAATCAAATTAGTAACGTTCCATCATCACCGAGCCGACATTGAACTTTCACCTAACATGATGGATGGGTACTCTCTCAAGGAGGCTTATTGCTTTCAACGGCTATTGGGACTCAAGATCATCTCGGAGCACAAGTTGAACTCAAATATTCTGATCTATTGCTAAATATGCTGAAAAATATGCCGGTTCATTGTACCACTCCAGTAAGTTCTGCTATACTGTAGCTTTACCAGAACCAGAACTGCCATAGCGAAATGTTATATAGGTAGGATGGTCTGTTATTGTCACAGTTATCGGGGCGGAATATAAAGTCAGCAATTATTGCAGAAATTGTTTAGGACCTGTTTGCAGGAAGTTTTGAAATATGTTTGACAGAAGTGTATAGTAGAAAACTGCGTAAGACAATGCATTGTATTATAATGTTTTCCAAGACATCTACACTGGTAACAATGCTGGACGGACGTCGAGATCCAGTATCGAGGTAAGCAGACACATCTTGACTATTTTGTGGCACTGTGATCGCTCAAAATGTTTTCTCATATATTTTAACGGTAACTGTTTCTTCGACACGCGCTATTTTGCATGTCATGCTATATCTGTTCTATTTTTTTCATTCATAAAATAAAAATAGACACATGAATTTTCATAAATCGTAGATTCCTTTAATTTCTCATGTCAGAAATTCATACCGAAATCATCAGTATCCTGTTTGGTTTGAACGATGTTTTACACTGAATCATCTTCCCAGTTTAACTCTCATTTCTAATTCCTACAGTTCCTTTTAAATTATTTCTCGAACATTTCTTATTTACTTAAATATTCCACAATTTTTTCCTCTCTCATTCGATATTTCTGTTTTTCAGTTCTTTTCAAGGATCCCGGGAACGGTCATATCCATATCTGTACGGTTATCTTACATAATTAAAAACGTCTAAATATGTAAATCTAAATAAATGTATTTCCTCTTCTCAAATACAGAGATTATACACTAACGATATATAAAATTGAAAGTGTTATGTTTGCGTGAGTTCTGAGGACCGAGCAATGCATTTGTTGATTGGAAATAATTACCAAGAACGTTTTTAGGTTTACAGCATATTATTAATCACTAGATAAACTGAGTTAATACTACTCTACAAAAGAATTAGTGAAATATGGAGAGACGTTTGCCACACGTGGCCCCGTGTAGTCCGCCATCTTGGATCTCTCTCTGTATTGCCACACGTGACGTCTGACGTCACGATGTCCAAAGCAAGTGGGATAACTCTTACAATACTTTGGAGTTATCTCCTTTTATGTTTCCTTCCAACACCTCCCTTTGAAGTATGATAGTCGTAGGATGATTGTTGAGGATCTACTTGTAAGGATGAGGTTGGTTTGCCCTTACGCTGCGTCCTTCTAGTTGGTAATTTCTTTTGAACTTACTTTCTTTACTACATTTTGCTTGAACACTTTGGGGTAATTCAAATGTGTCCAATAAAACGTTTACGGGAATGACTGTGCCATTAGATTGTCTTTCAGGAAGGTATGAATGACGTAGCTGATTCGCATGTCTGACCCAAGTAGTGGATTGTACATCTACATCATAGATTACATTACCAGAACGGCGTATTATGTAACCGTGGGTCCATTTTTCTTTACCGTTGCGGTAATCTTTTGCCCACACAGATTGTCCAGGTAGAAATTGACGTGACACTGCTCCATGGCGGTGGTTGAATTGTCTTTCCATGGGTTTATTTCTCTTGAGAGAATTGCTTGGCGCTGGACGAATAATATCAATTGGTAGCCGTATTTTTCTATTCATCAAGGCTTCTGCCGGTGACTTTCCATTCGGACAGTTTGGATTTGGGGTAGCTCTATAGCTACTTAGAAATATGTCTATTATTTCTCGTGTAGATCCTTCCCCTTTTATTTTTAAGAGTGCTCTCTTAAATGTGTCGACGAAGCGTTCGGCTTGACCATTTGATTGTGGGTGGAAGGGTGGTGATCTGAGGAGTTGAATACTGTTCTTTTTACTGAATTCTGAAAATTCTGCTGAAGTAAATGCCATACCGTTGTCAGAAACCAAGATTTCCGGAGTACCAAATCTGCTGAAGATCTCCTGTAATTTTCTTACAGTTTCAGTGGATGTAGGGTGATTCATGTGAAAGACCTCCGGCCATTTGCTGTAAGCATCCACCAATATTAGGTAATGTTGTCCATTTATTGGTCCAGCAAAATCAATATGGAGTCGTGACCAAGGAGATTCTGGAGTAGGCCATGAATACAGTGTTGTTTCCCGAGGAGACTTTGCAACCAGTTGGCATTTGGTACAACTCTTAACAAGTTCCTCTAGTTGTTTGTCCATGTTTGGCCAGTACACGTATCCGCGTGCTAAGGCTTTCATCCGATTAATCCCTTGATGTCCATAGTGAAACTGTTTGAGAACTCTGTTTTGAAGTTCAAATGGAACAACAACGCGTTCAGCAACAAGTAGAATCCCATCGATTTCAGATAAGGATGATCTCCGCTGAAAAAATGGTTGAAGTTTCTGGTCAGTGCATATATTTGGCCAGCTAGTGGAGTGAAAATGTAGGACTTTCTGCAGTATTGGGTCTGCGGCTGTAGCTTCTTGAATCATCTCTGATGTGACAGGTAGTGCTCTAACTGTGGAAACAAGTCCCGAGACAACTTCAGGTTCTACTGATATAACTGCGATGACTCTGTCCTCCGGTACTTTTTGATTCGAAGAGATGAGTCTGGACAACGCATCTGCTTGGCCAATTTTGCTGCCTGGTTGGTATTTTATTGAAAAATTGTAGTCCAGGAGCATAGTGGCCCATCTTTGCAACCGGTTAGCTGTATAAACAGGGATTCCTTTCTTGGAACCAAATATACTGATCAACGGCTTGTGATCTGTGATCAGGGTAAAATGACGACCATATAACATTTTGTGAAATTTCTTCACAGCGAAAATAATTTCCAGAGCTTCTTTCTCAATTTGACTATATTTGCGTTCGGTGGGTGTCAAAGACTTGGATGAGTGCGCGATAGCTTTTTCGCTTCCGTCAGGAAAAATGTGTGATATCACAGCTCCGACTCCGTAATCTGAGGCATCAGACACCACAGTAATGTTTACTGATGAGTCATAGTGAGTCAGTAATAAGTCCGAACTGAGAAGGGATTTTATCTTCTCAAACGATTCTTTACATGTATTTGACCAGTTCCATTTAGTATCTTTTTGCAAAAGATTATTAAGAGGTCCACGTAATTTGTGCAGTTCTGTTAAAAAGAACTATAATGATTTACGAGGCCCAGAAAAGAACGTAAAGTCGATACATCCGTTGGTGCTGCCATTTGCTTTATCGCATGGATATTTTCTGGATCCGGTCTACAGCCATTTTTGTCAAATATAAATCCAAGGTATTTAACTGAAGTTTGGAAAAATATGAATTTGTCTGACCTTAAGCGAAATCCATATTGTTGAATTCGATCCAGCACAGAAGTTAAGTGATGTAGAAGTTCCTCTGGGGTTGTGCCTGTAATAATGATGTCATCAATGTAGGCAGAAACTCCTGGTAATCCTGTGAGCATTGTATCCATTGTTTGCTGGAAAATTGCTGGTGCTGACTTGACACCAAATGGAAGGCGACAAAATTGGAATAAACTCTTGTGTGTGTTAATCGTGAGAAGATTTTTGGAATCTTCATCCACTTCTATTTGAAAATATGCATCTGCAAGGTCCAATTTTGCAAAACAAGTTCCACCGTTTAGTTTTGTGAACAAGTCTTCCGGTGCAGGTAGTGGATACTGATGTATATCCAGTGCATCATTTAGTCCTGTGGAGAAATCTGCACATAAACGTTACTTGCCGTTTGCCTTTTTCACCATGACAATGGGTGCTGCCCAGGATGAGTAGTTTGTAGGCTGGATAACTCCTGCTTGTTGGAGGCGGTTTAGTTCCTCTTCCACTGTAGCTAAAGCTGCATATGGTACCGGACGCTTGGGTCTGAAAATTGGTTTTGCGTCGGATTTCAGTTTTAACGTGGCTTTAACTTTTGTGCAACATCCGAGACCCTCTTGGAAAACATTGTTAAATTTAGTTTTCAGCATGCTCTTAAAATGTTTTTCCGTGTCTGCTGCAGAATTAACTTGGCAGGTATTGAAAATGGTGTTCAAGGGAACCTTGAAATGGTCAAGTTCCTCAATAAAATCAAGGCCAAGAAGACTCAAGTTTGAAGAGTCCGTAATGTAGCACACACCTGAAAAATGTTTGTCTTTGAAAGAGACATCACAAATTAATTCCCCATTTAATCGTATTTTATTCCCGGAAGCACTACACGCAACATGCGTTGTGCCTTTCAGGGGTGGTTTTCCCAGTGACTCCCATGTTGTACGTGAAATCAAAGTGATATCTGAAGCAGTATCGAACTGAAACTTTATCGGTCTTTTGTTTATGGATACCACTATGTACTTCCTCCGAGCTTCAAAATTTACATTAAACGTAGCAAAAATCGAATTTGAAAACGACTTACGGGAATATCCTGTCTTTTTGTGATGAGGTTTTTCTCTTACAGGTGTATTATTCTTTTTCGTAGCTTTGTTATCTTTGCGTTCACAGAATCCGTCCTTATGCCCACGACGTGAACAGAGTTGACACGTGTGTTTTTTGTATGGCCAAAATCGAGCATAATGCCAATCTCCACATGACCAGCAAGATGTTGGGGGAGTTTTCCTTTTAGTCGGGGATTTTTCCGTCGTTGTTACACGGCTGGAAATGGATGATTTAAAAGGCTCCCGCTGTATCATTTCGTTGTCGCGTTTCAGTTTAATCAGCCGCTGACATTCCGTAGTCAATGTTTGTACTGATATGTCTCTGTCTTGATCGAGCATAGATAAAAGACGTGTACGAATGTCTGCGTCGTTTGGGGATTGTAGACCAGCGACAAAAATAAGGCATTTGAATTGACCTTCGGTCAGCGATTTCAGCTGAAAATTTTCGCATTGTGAATTCACTTTCCCAGCGTATGCAAAAAAATATTCGTTATCATCTCTCTTCAGCTTTAAGCAATTATAGCGGGTGTTAAATAAAGAGGATAACTCGCCGAAAATGTTTCTTAACTGTGCAACAGTCTCCGCAAATGTGAAGTCTCCCGGTTGTTTAGGTAATATATACTGTTTATAACGTAGGTGTTCCCGACACCCAAGCTTCCGTAGTAGGAGGCGTAACTTCCATTCATCATCCTGCATGTGAAATTCATGTCGAAAGATGTCTTCCCAACGACTAAACCATGCTATGAATGTCTGTTTCGTCTCCGGTTCGAATTGAAACTCGGTTATTGAGTTCGCTATGCTATCCGCAGAATTCGCATTTTTCTTGTCTGTTGTCAGTTGTGTTTGAAACTGTTGCGTTAACGTTTCAATTAGACGGTTCTGTGCCTGTAGAAACTGTTCTTGTTGCCTTCTAAGAATTCTTTCCAACGATGCAGGGTCCATGACGAAGAAAGGATATTTTACTTCTTTTTTTTTTTTTTTTTTTTTAAGAATTTTTTTTTCTTACGAAAATATCTTTTATGTGACTGGCAGCACCAAAAAAAAGTTCCTCAATAAAAAATGTACATTTAAATTCGTTTACCTTTGGGTTTTTTTTCTTTTCAAGAGGTACATCCAATGGAGAAAGGTAATCTCATCTCGTCGCCAAATCTGTTATGTTTGCGTGAGTTCTGAAGACCGAGCAATGCATTTGTTGATTGGAAATAATTACCAAGAACGTTTTTAGGTTTACAGCATTTTATTAATCACTAGATAAACTGAGTTAATACTACTCTACAAAAGAATTAGTGAAATATGGAGAGACGTTTGCCACACGTGGCCCTGTGTAGTCCGCCATCTTGGATCTCTCTTTGTATTGCCACACGTGACGTCTGACGTCACGATGTCCAAAGCAAATGGGTTAACTCTTACAATACTTTGGAGTTATCTCCCTTTATGTTTCCTTCCAACAGAAAGACTGTTCGGTTTGATTTTGTTTGGTTTACAGTATATCAACATTTAATGGCGAATTATGTTCTTTCTGGAAACAAGAGTCAAAAACTTAGGTACAGGTTTAGTTTGCACAAGATAGAAATAAGCTTAGTTTCCGGGAGTATCAAAAACCTAAACTTAGTTTATATTTGAATGAGAGTTTCAAAAGGGAAAGATTAATTTCATTTACACTAGAGTCAGAAACATAGAAATTGTTTTGGCTTGCACGAGATTCAAAAATATAGATATTAACCTGGCTTACACGATTGTTTACACTAGATTTAAAAAGGCAGACATTGGTCCGGTTTGCACGAGAGTCAAAAATGTAAGCATGAGTTTAGTTTGCATGAAAGTCAAACATGTAGACTAGTTTGGTTTCAAAGATAAACACAATACAGTAAACAAGTGGCACTTTTCTGGGGAGTTTACCCATCTGCACAGGGAGGCTGTCTGCCTAGTTTTTCCTCATTCGTCAGGACATGTGAAGATTTTGAACTGGACACAACTGGTCTACTACAAAAAGAAATGGCAACCTACTGCAGGAAAACAATTTGCATCGTCAGTCATGTATCGAAAGATATATGATTTCTTCTGCGTGCATCACGCATGGCACATAACTGACTGACTGAGGGGATCTTCATGCTGCGTTGGAGGCAGTGGCTATTGAAGACGTCCCGCGTATCTTCCTGTCTATCAAACGTTCCAATTCCATTAACGGAAAAGTGTGTTAACAACGCAAGCTTTGCCGAATAGAATAATAATGTTTTTTGTCGGCTTGCTGTTATTTCTTACTCAGTCATGACATCGTGATAGAAGCCTTACCAATATGCTTGTTTAGCTCTTTGTCGAGAGATTAGTAGTAGTAGTAGTAGTAGTAGTAGTAGTAGTTGTTGTTGTTGTTGTTGTAGTATTTTTAATCAGTTCACTCCATACATAGCAGTAAAGACACTAAGATACATATGTGGAATAATTATAAAACTGAAACATTGTCAAGGAGGGAAAACAATTGAAGAGTACTCAGGAAGACAGTAGATAATGATTGACATTGCATTTAAATTTTTGAAGATCAAAGATGACTGGAATTCGGAAGAGTGTTCCACAAGCGAGAAGTGCAAGAAAAAACTGTTAGCATAGAATTTACAGTTACATCTAGCCAATTCAACTGCAGATTAATAAGACCTTGTTGCTAATCTAGTGAATTCTAGGTACCATAGCGAAGATCTCATCCGAACAATTACCATATGTGTCAGAAATATTCAGAGCATGGACAATTGATAGACGTATAGATATTCTGGCGAGAAAATTTGGCTAGCACGACACGGGAAACTAACTTTCTTAGACGTATTTTTTTTTATTTTCTTTGTAAATTCTTGGATACTCACTAAACTAAATTTTTAGGATTGACTTTATTCTAAAGGTATCAGATTGATAAATTCTTTTGAATATAACAAAAAATAACATCTCGGAACCTTTGCAAAAAGAAATAGATTCTAATGTGTTTTAAATATCTTTTGATGTAATCTCTAATCTTTACCAACTGAAGATGCCTATCAGCAAAAAGTCTCACTTGTTACTTGCTTTGCTGTTGTCACGAAATCTTTCAGATTGCAAACATACGTAAAGTTCCGGCTCAGTATCAGGTCAGCATTAAGTTCAAAGGCCTTCGTTCCCTATCTGTGATGCCAGGTTCACTTGCCAGTTTTGATAGCGTCCAAAATCACCTACGCAAACTTGTGGGTAGTTAATTAGTTTAACCCATTTCAAACAGATGAAAGGTCGCGAACTTCTCGCTGCTCTATCGCTGTTTCCAAGGCAGATGTTCTGTCGAGCTCCATTTCTTAGCCTTGAAACCCGTCATGTGACGTACACAAGCATGAATCGTCCTCATTCCCTTCCTATTCGACTAATAAAAACTCCTCTCGGACAGCTTCTTTCCATGAACTGCTACTTTGTGGAACAGATTTTCGAAGGTATGTTTTCCCAGTTACTATAATCTTGTCCTCTTGTCTAGAGTTAATTGTGATCGCTTCTACATAAGCTCATGAACTGCACTTCTTACCTTTTCTCATGCTCATGCAACACCGCACGTTAACCATCTATCTTGACTGGCCCTTGTGTCTTTTATTGGGTAAAAATTAGTATGACAAAATGGTATTAACCACCGAGATGTTCATATTCCGCTAAAAATAATGTTTTTGTTTGATTATAATATATTTAAGCCTATTTATACAACTTTAATGCTGTTCCTTGTATTGCAAAATAATTATATATGATAGTATAGTTATAAAAATATATTTTTCTATATGAATTTTCTGATTAATCTTAATTCGTATGTTAATGAATGAATAAGTTCCTGGTGAGTTCTACAACTATAAAATAACTGTGGAATTTCCCCTATTGTCTCGTTAAATATTTCAGCTTAGCAACTTCAGCAAAATATTGCAGTAACAATATAAATACGAATAAATGTCATTTGAAGAACTAAGAGAGTACAAATGAAAATTTATGAAAGTAACAATTTTATTTTCATTTCACTGAAGTTAAACACATAAGAGTGATATCGGCTCCAGTTCTTTTCTTTCTTTCTTATTTTCACTAAAACCAAACAGATATATCTCTTGCGTCTTTCTTCTCTGACAATCAAAACGGATTCGTCCCTTATTTATGAGGTATTGACAAAGGACAAGTAGAATTATAATATAATTATTTATAGCTTTGGTTGTTAAAACCATAACAGAAACAAGATAATGTAAAATATTTGTGTGATCATTGACTGAACCATGCTGGCAGAAAGTAGGGAATTTTAAAGTGCTGAACTCCAGCACCGTCATAAACTTTATTTTCCTGCAGATGAAAAATCCAAAGGAAATTTAGTAGTATATGAGGAAAAAATTTACATAAATACTTACTTATGAGCACCGCCTGTGATACATTCAAAGGTGAGGACTCTTTCAGTTTTTCGTTCTGTTCATGATCTAATTTTGGAAATTAACAAATAAGTTTTGCCAATCGATGATCAAAAGAATTGCTTAGTTAGGAAAGGTGTTGGGGTTATGATTTGTGAGCAGTTCTGCATCCAGAAGCAGACAGCCAAGAAGGTGCCAGAATTTTTGAATGCTGAGGAGAAATAACAGTTGAGCATCTCCAAGTTGAGTTTGCAGTATTTTCAGCGAAATGGTGATAACTTTTGGAACGATCTATCATGGATAATGAAACTTAGTTACACCACGATCATCTGGAGACAAAACAATATTATATGCAGTGACACTCCATAGTCAATGAAATTAAAGAACTAAAAGGTAGAAGCATAGAATGCCAGTACCAGTAAATATCTTAAGAAGCGCCAGATGGCTAATACAGAATATTAATATAACTTTCTGTGCCGATTACGGGAAGCGTTGAAAAAAATAACGAAGCAAGTTGCGGAAAGATATTCTGTTTTTGAAGAACAATGCACCTGCTCAAAATGTTAGCATGGCTATGGATGTTTCGATAAATTTACAGTTTTGAGTGCACCGACAACCTTCCCTATATATCTCGCTCCATCTATTTACTGTTTCTAAGACATAAAATGAGATTTAAATGGTATAAATTCGCAGGAAATAACAGCAGCAGTGGCAGCAATAGCCGAACATTAGAATTCTTTGGAAGTTTTAAGGAAACGATGTACAAATTTTCTAAACTTCAGGGTGTATATGAGAAATAACATATATGTTGCATAGCAATCAGTCAAGCCGATAAACTATTTTGCAGACCCATATATGAAATAATCTTTGGACTTGAAGCTTTTCAAGAAATGAAAGATAAGAATATTTGGTGACTTATCTAATTTCCCGTGTCTTCTAATTTCTTCTTTAACCTTCAGGCTAAAAGTATTTCCACCTTTTTTACTACCAAAATATATTTTCATTATCTCTTTGGAAAATTCATTTTTATCTTATATTTATTTATTTACTTATGTTCTACTTATTAACTTAAGTCTTTTCCTGTAATCGACAACACTACGTTTGAACATCCTTAAGATTGATAACGAGAGTAACAACTTTACAACTACTGGCATTGAAATGAAAGATATATAAGTAAAAAAATAATAATATTAAGTGCTATAGCTCTGTCATAAAAAATCATGATAAAAATATCGAATAATACTACGTTTGTATGTAAACCAAGGAATACAGCATCTCAAATACGGTAACGCCAAGCGATTGGTTGAAAGACAAGGAATAACTTTGTTTAATTTGACCCACTAGTTGTTAGTGATAGTGGCTCAAACGGTTAGAGTGATTATCAGAGAGTGCGAAAGGGCCCGAAATGCACCAATGTCATATTCTTTATTTTCAAATAGCCTGTTCATTTATGGTTAGAGAATGACAGTCGGTGTATTTGCGATGCTTAATAACATAATTTATATACATTCTCATGAAAAGTATTAACTGATGCTGCTTCATCTGATAAGATTCAAGACAGTTTAATAGATTAAATACATTCAAATTATCTGTGACCAAAATGAAAACTGTCTTTTGACAGTGAGATTTGGAATATATTTAACAACCCCAGTATACACTAAACTGACGTTAAGATAGACCAAAATAGACTTTGTGCTCAGTGTCATACAACAGCAAAAAAATTGGAATGTCGAACTGAACCCTTTATTTGGATCGCTGTGTCGTCAAGGTCACATGACACATAAAGTTGACAAAGGCGTTAGTTAGATCCAGTGACAGAACACAAAGAGTGTGAGTTCAATACCTGCTTAAAGCGGTGGAGAACTTCGAGAGCCGAATTAACAAGAGATAACTGATAACTGACATCCATTAGACATGGCACGTGGAACTAGAACAGTCTACCCCAGCGAGCGAAATAAAGGGTTCAGTTCGACATTCCAACCACCTGAAGAAGCCCGGAGCGTACAACGGGCGAAACGTTGTGATAAAAATGGCAACAAAGATGAGGAAGGTAGTCTGGACAATGTAAATAATTTACATTCTTTATCTATAATTTCTTTTTTCATTACCTATTCTATAATTTTCTCCGTATTTTCCATTTTCTTTTTTGGCTAAATTTCCTCCATATTATTATTTTTTTTTTTTTTAGGGTAGATAAGCTCTTTCTTCTTTTATTTTTCCCCAGCAAATGTTTTCCTTTCTTTTCCACTTCCATTTCGCCTTTTTCCCACTTTCCCAATTTTATTAAATCTTATTTGCTTCTGTACTACGTCTGATATTTTTATCTTGCCCCTTTTTCACTATCTTTTTCATTTCCCCTAAAATGTTTCTCTTATTATTTTCTTCACTTCATTTTCTACCCACCAGCATCCATCATTATACCTTTCCCTCCTTTTCATCGCTTGCTACATTACGCTTTTTTCATATTTTCCTTCCTTGCATTCGTAATTTTTTTTCTTTTTCACACCCATACACACATTATTACCCCATTTCCCATCTTCCCTTGTGTTCGCTTCTATCCTTACCCACCTCTCTTACTAGTTCTCTTCATATCAACACAGTCATAAAAATTGTTCGTTAATGCCTCCGGAGAAGCATCATACTGGCTTATCCTTAGACAAAAACGAACAGGATTATATCGAATTTTATATATTTATCACTTACATAGAACTGGCGAAACTGTGGGAACCGCCGTAATTTATCCGATGCTATCGTTTTTGTATTTCGTTATTGATTACTACTGTCACAAACGTTTTAATCCGAAGAAACAAGGCTTTTTACTTTCGAGATGTTACTTGTAAATATTTACATTTCAGTCCAATTCCCATGCTTTAAAAGAAATACTAATCATTTAGTAACAATTTTTTCTTGCTCGGAAAGTCACTGTTTCCTAAGTATAATAAACTCAGTTTTCCAGCTTCGGCGTGTCAAACATAATTAAGTGAAAATAATTTTAAAAAATATCTCCTTTATATAATACTACAGATCGAGACATTTAATATTAACGAAAAGTTAGCCCGACAAGGGTAATGGTACTTTTGCCTTCTTCATATCATTTCGTTTAAGCATTAACCATTACATATATTTTACATTTAGCGCACGTGCGTTGTTTTTTATTTTTTTTGTTTTTTTGTTTTTTTGGTGGTGGGGTATTTTGCCGACTGCACCGTATAAGAATAGTCAGTTGGGCACTGCCTATAAAAAAAAGGTGCGCCATCACGCAGTTGATTCCGCCAGAGATTTGGAAACGGCATACTGTACTGCTTGGCATTCGTGCCAGAAGCTCTAATATGAACATTTCAGAGTGTTTGGTGTCAACTGGAAGACTGGATTCGGAAATAGTTGAATAAATCTAATGGTTATTACGAAGGTATAACAGCACGAAATTCTCACACTGATCGTTCTGATAAGAAAAGAACACCCGAATTTGATAGTGATGGCCTCAAACTCATCACGAAGGCCTATATCAAGTGCCTTGAGGCGGTAGTGCTGCCCTATGTCAGGAGAGTACTTTCTGGAAGACCATGTTTGGCAACAGGATTCTGCACTATGTCACACAAGCAGGAGAACCCAGTTATGGGTATGAGACAATTTTTGAAACCACATCACCCCTTACACCTGGCCACCTAACTCCGCAGACTGTAACACCTTATGTGCGAACGTAATTAAGCGAGAGAACAACAAAACTTCTTGTAACACCAAAGATTAACAAGGATTATGGCAGCATTCACCAACTTAAAAAAGAAAAGATGTAAGAGTTTCGGGTCTTATTAGTGGTGCTGTCATGAATGTTTTGATATGTGTGGATGGTGGCAACGTCTCTTCATTCTGAGGGTACCGGTTTGGCAGTTTTCTGGTTGTTAGGAGCCTGAACACTTGCGTAGCGTCTTGTGTGGCTGCTCTGATCAACAGTCGCAAAATACCGGGCTTCTTGCAGCGCTATGTCGCGCATTGAAGGGTGTCCTTGCAAGCACCTCCGGTGAACAACCCCGAGGCCACAATATGTTGCAGTTTGCTCAAATTCCCTTTATGCACATGTTACATCAGACGACCGACTGCTACTACTTCCCTAGATCTTTCCTTACCAAAATAACACGTAATGACTATAAACAAAGATATAAACCTAAACAAAAAAGACCTAAACCCCTTAAAATTTCTTTCTCTAATATTCGTGGTATTCGTACCAACTTCTGCAGTATGGAATTGTTCCTCTTCGAAAATTCTCTGGATATCCGAGCTCTCTGTGAAAATAATATTAACTCCTCAATTCCCTCTTCTTCTTAGAAATGACTGTAATGTGTCACATGCATGACCTGGGAGTTTATGTCCACGAACATCTCTTGCTGGATAGAGAACTCTCTCTTGAATCTCCAGACCATTTTACCTGTGTCTCCATCTTTCTCTACTTAACTCAGTCAGCTATCTCTTATTTCTCTACCGCCCCCCCTTCCTCTCAAGACTGCTACCTGCTAGATATTATTTCCGATAATATAGACAAGGCCATCTCGCTACACCTGTTTGCAAATATATTTGCGTTCGTTGACTTTAATGCCCACCATACCAGGTGGCTTAAACACTCTGTCTCTGACTTCTCTAGCATCCAAACCCTTAAATTATCAATCAGTCAATCTGTAATGCAAGAGATACACTTTTCTTTTCGATCTCTTTTTTACTTCTATCCCTGACTCGTGTCGTACTAGGCAGCTTTACTCTCTTCGCAGCTCCGATCATGAGGTAGTGGCGGTATATATATCCTTCCGCTCGCCCACCAGCTAAGAACCTTTTTTCCAATAGAATATCTTTCCGTTATCAATGAGTAGATTGGGACTCACTCCGTATTTTTAAGTTTTTAATCATCCCATTCAAAAATGCGTGTCTGAGGTATCTTACTGGGTGAAAACTGGCATCGATGCATTCATTCTAGCAAGGAAATACCAAGTTAAACCACGTTCATATCCTTGGTTCTCACCTGTATGCTAGGCCGCTACAGCCCACAGGAATCACTTCTTTCAGCTGTACCAGAGAGACACATCTGATAGCAACAGACGTCTTTTTGTCACTTCTCGTGACGAGTGCAAGCGTGTCCTCAAAAAAGCGAAGTTTCTGTTTGCTGATAAAATGAAACAACGTATATCATCTCGCAAGTTCGGTTCTAGAGATTATTGGCGACTGCAAGAGTGTGCTGAACAACAGCAGATCCCCAATCCCTCCTCTATTCAACCAGTTCGACATCTACGACAAACAAAGTTAAATGCTTTGCTCGGAAATTCTCTTCCAACTCAACACTCGACTCAGTTGGAGTACTCACACTTGATTTCCCCAATAGGACAGTGATCGTATTGAGTGATATGCATATAATCCCGTCACTGGTCTCAGACATCATTTCTAAATTAGACTCCAATAAGGCAAGCAGAGGTGACGGTATCCCAGCCATTCTCCGAAAGAAATGTGCCCGAGATGGTTCCAGTCCTCTCCAAATTATACAATTATTGTTTCGTTGCTTCCTGCTTTCCAGCTTGTTTGAAGTCCTTCTCTGTAGTTACTGTCTTTAATAACTCTGGAGAACATTCTGACCCCTCTAACTATCACTCTATTAGTCTCCTATCACTTTTCGGCAAAGTATTCGAGGCTTTAATCAATAATGAAATGGTTAAATACTTCACCTCTTACGACCTACTTTCTGACAAACAATATGGTTTGTCAGATCTACCGCTGATGTGCTAACAGCCATTACTGAATATGTATATCAAACTCTTGATAATTGCGGTGAAGCCCGAGCTGTCGCCCTTGATATCTCGAGGGTGTTTGACAGGTTTTGGCATGCTGGTTTCTACATAAGCTACATGGCTACGGTATTACTGGAAAACACTTTGATTGAACCCAATGAATCGTAAAATGAAGGTCGTTTTGAACGGACTCTCATCCAGATCCTTTCACACGAACGCGGATGCCCGCCAAGGCTCTATCCTGGTTCTTACACGGTTTCTAATCTACATCAATGATTTTCCTGATGTCATCAATTCTCAAGTAGGCATTTCTGCTGATGTCACAACCATTTACTCCTGTCTCAATAGCAAATCCGCCAGAGCCGACAAAGTTAACCTGGTTGCTGCTTATGAAAAGGACCTCCAAACTCTGGTTAACTGGGACAGGAAATGTCTCGAAAGTTTTAATGCCTCCAAAATGAAACTGCTTTCATTCAACCACCATGGAGAATCTTTCCTGTCCGCCATCAGTATGGCTAATTCTAGACTCATAGAAAGTAACACACTGTGGCTTCTTGGCCTTACATTTTCAACTGACGAGGTGGAACGACTACATCGAATCAATAGCTGCATCTACTGCAAGGAAGATTGAGTCACTGTTTTTCTCGTCAGAGTCTATCTTACATATTTATAAGACTACCATTCGCCCGTACATCGTGTACTGTTGCTCTATCTGGTCTGGTGTTGGTGCTACTCATCTCGAGGTTCTTGACAAAATCCAAATAAATATCTGCAATGTTAACAATCCTGACTTAGCATCACAACTTCAGTCACTTTCTCACTGACGTAAAGTGGATTCCCTATGTATTTTCTACAAATATTGTCATGGAAACTGCTCTGACAAGCTAATTCCCCTTGTACCCAGTCTACGTGAATTTAAGTGTGCTACTGGTCTGGCGTCTAAGTCTCCCCTTTTTACTGTTGAATTAGTTAAATGTAACCGCCACCTGTGAAACTCTCTTCCGTTTCCTTGATTACCTGATAACTACAATCTTCAAAAATTTAAATGCAACGTCAGTCTCCATCTTCTATCTTCTTGAACCCCTTTCAGCTTTTATCTTTTCCACGGTTCCCCTTACCCAGTCTCTTCTCTCAACTGTAACCGCCTGTGTACCAGTGGCATTCCCGCCTTTTATGTTTCGAAATGATTAAAATGAATAAACACTAGATTATTTTCTAACCTTAGATTAGCCTCGTAATAGGGAATACAACTGAAAAATATCTGCTACATTCGCAAGATTAGATTGATAACTATCGTTTTGCAGCAGGCGTCCTCACTTAAATATATTCATAAAATTATTAACCAGCATCTATTTTCAGAAACATAAGGTGTTTAAAAATGATTTAGTGGAATCTTTCTTCTCCTTTCTTCAAGCTGGGTCGTTTTTCATTCGTTTCTCATTAGTACTTCAGTCATGAAATTATCGTTACATTTAGCGCATGAAATGCGTTTGTACCTGTAACGACAATTATCGTCCAAATCTAATGTTTTCTTATTTACTTTGATTTTAACGAGAAATGATTTCGTGTAATCTGCGTGATCGTTTAGTATTTAAATTACGTTAAACGCTACGATTTTGAGTTTTCAAAACATCCAACCGTCTTGAATGTTTGACGAAACACAATTTTCTGTCAGCTTTTATTTTGTTGAACTATGCAAATATCGATAGAGTATTTTTCTATCTTCCTTGCATAAATTGTAAATTTCGAATCAAGAGTAATACTTCTTGAAAGTGGAGTATGAAGTAAATAAATGAAAGAATACAGATAGATAAACGCTCCTGGATATTAAGATTGGTTTTAAGATCATAACCAACTTGATTATGACTTCAGGCTAAATATCTAAATGTCTTTCTGCAAAGCTACTCCTTTTTATTCCTACAGCGTCTCAAATGTTTCACTTGTTTTCATCAAGAATTGTAGTTTATATTCACTAAGATTCGCGTGCTTTCAATACACATAGAAGTCTTATTTGTTAGGATAATCTTTATAAATTGCGCTGCCCTAACAAAAAGCTAAACCCCTTCTCTGAATGCCTTAATCCTTCAAGTAATCAAATTTCAATTATATTTCCTGAGAAAGTTCTTCTCTTCAATAGGCAAGTACGACTTAGCCACCCAGTAAAACGGAGAAAAACTGACTAGAAAGATACCTTATTCTTCTTTTTATTCTTGTGTGTATCGTATTCATTCAGAGCGTCAACGATCATGGCTCTTCACAACTTCCTATCGAAATTACGTCAAATTAATGTTTGTTTCCATGCATCAAACAAATACACTGACTTAAATATGTGGGAAGTGTTTTAACAAAGGATGAAAAATGTGACACAGGAAATCCGACAGCGCGTTAGATTAGCGAAAAATGCATTCCAAAAATTGAATAAAGTACATAGAAACAGAAAAGTTTCATTCGATATAAAGAAAAGAGTAGAGAATTGCTGTGTGATATCGATCCTCTTGTATGGCAGCGAATGGAGTCAACAGAAATGTCGTTCTTCAAACAGATACTGAGAATTCCATGGCCGGATAGAATAAACAACGTGGAAGTCTTAATGAAGACAATAACAAAAGCAACGTCGACGATTAGGCTCTCCACTACTTCCTGTCAATCGTAACTCCAAGTAATCTTTGTCACCTTACTAACCCTTACAGTCCATGTTCTGACATCCATTTACAAAAGCATGTTATGTAGGTTACCGCATCCTACTTTCAGAATGTCCTAACGAAGATTTTCTGTTTCTTACTACTCTCTTTAGTCTGCGAGCATCTTTCGCTCTTCTCAGATAGTTAAACTTCTTTACTTGTTTGATTCTGACGTCTCCAATTCGAAGTTCCCATCCTGGACTCTTTCTCTTCCTCAGAACCATGTATTGTCTTATTACATATGATCATTAGCCCGTCTTCTTTTTTCCTTTTACTACTTTCTTCTGTTCACACACCACTACCCGAATTATTTTCTGCGCATTGCCAAGTGCAAAGCCTACAAAATCCAGTGAAGACAAATACAAAATTCCACAAATAATAATAATCTCAACAATCATAAAAAAGAGGCACATAATCCTTCCTACCAACTTTATAACAAACACCATCAAAAATAACTTGTCAAACATTTACCTAAAGTCCATCACAATCTCTAAAACAATAAGATATAATTAGCACCAAACATGTACATGCAGAATAGATCGTACAAAATACATTGGTGAAGCATCTAGAAAGCTAAAAAAAGACTATATGAGCATCGCAGAGATATCATGCATAACAACACTTTAAACGCACTGGCCCTAATACATCATACGCATTTTCCTTACACACAGTATTGTCTTTCATTTCCGACCTGAAAGGTTGTTTATAAGATTCTCAAATGTCTCATCATCTCTACAATATCATTGGCGTATTTTATGCTGCAAAGATCGCGTGCACCAGTAATAAAACCTGGGAGGATTTTCATTTGGCTTAGTATTGCTTTAAAGATTAAATCATGGAAGCTAATACTATAGCCACGAAAATGATTTGTAAATGTTTTGTAATTTAAAATCTGGATTAGAGGCTGGTTGAGGTTTTGCTGAAATAGCAATGTTCTAATTTTACACAATAACACTTTTTTTAAATATATTGAATTCCTTTTGTTGAAAACCTCCTTTGTTTTATGATATATACGTACAAAAATTACTTTGTAACAATGCTGTGTAGGTTTTTAGGTATAAAAATAATGTACGAGGGAGTAATTTAGACAACTATTCTTTCAATTTGATTTATGACTGTTAGCATGCACGACAAAGATGAAATATTAACAGACGTAGGCAGTATAGAATACGAACACTTATAGTTATGGAGGCAGAAAACCACTTGGCAAAAGAAAGAATTTCCTAGAAGAAAAATAAAAGCTTAAAATGTTAACAAATATCCTGGAATCAGGACAAGTAAAAGAAAATGATGAAAAAGATTTTCTTTTATTTTACTTTCTAAACCCAAATAAACATATGCTATATTCAATAAAAATTAATAATAGAAAAAGAACTTACGTAAACTAACGTACGTGTGCTTGTTTGTGCATGTGTGTGTCTGTGAGTGCGTGTGTGTTTGTGTGCCTGTGTGAGCGAAAGGTTTTAGACGAAACGTATTTGCACACTCAGGTAAAAGAAACTGAAAATCACGTACACTAAAACACGCATAAGAAAGGTAGGGATTCATAAATATTCGTTTACTTAATTGTCATACTTGATTTTTATATATATATATATATATATATATATATATATATATATGCAAAGAAAAAATATGACAATTCAGTAAATATATGTGAAAAATAAGTAAGATAAATGAATATATATGTAAAATAAGTGTCACAATTAAGTAAATATATATATATGTGTAAAGCATGTATGTCTAAATCGAATATTTTTGAATGCATTGATATATATATATATATATATATATATATATATATATATACATTAATGCATGTTTCCTTAAATGATATAGACAAGTTTTGTCTATTTATTTTAAGTAAGTTCCTTTCGTATTGTCTGATAGCTTAATCGCATTATCGTTGAAAGACGATTGGAAAACACCATAATGACACATGTTTGAATCTAATCTCAGCTTTCGGCTTACATAAGCCATTATCAAAGATGACAATTTTAATAAATCAAACAACACGTATACGAAACCACAATAATGGCCCGCCGTTGCTGTTTGAATAAGCTCAAAGTAACGACAAACTCTTATTCACGAGCCAAGGAAACGAAAAACACGTCGTAGCTCGTGATGTCACACATGACCACGCGAGAGTGAAAACGAGAAGTATTAAGTATGGGTAGCCATTGGTATAAAGTAATGGCTTCTGCTATAGATTATAGGCATTTAAGAATGTTTGTGGAGAATTCATAGTTTATTTTGTTCAGGTTAGTTTTCAATTGTTTTATGTATATAGCTTCAAGACTTTCATTTTTGTTTATTATTTTTATGTTTAAGTATAATTGTGTTGTCAACAAGGATTTTCCGGAATTGAGTATGCGGGCAGGTATATTGTTTTAAATGTCTAAAAATGTTAGAGTTATCAGTTAAATGTAGAGTTAAGCGTCTTGAAAGCGGGTTTGTGGTGTGACCAACATAAATATTATTTAATCCATTGGAGATACATTCTCCCAAAGGGCACTTGAATTTGTACACTATATTAGTCTTTTGCAAATCGCTAACAGGGACGGGGAGAGAATCATTCCGAATAGTTAAGTTGGATGTGCCAGATTTATTGTAGTATATGGTGAACCTAATTTCTTTGCTCGGATCTGTTGTAGTTATATTAGAATTAACTAGTTTTTTTTTTAATATATTTTGGTCTTGTTTATAATTGGTATGTATTTGACTACGACAATAGAGATTAATAAGTTTGGAATTAGTTGAATTAGTATTATGTTCTATTTGCTTAGTATTAAGACATCTAAGATAATATTTTATCTGTTCATCCACTATATAATTTGAAAAGCTATTATTAATAAGTGTTTGTTTTATATTCTTAAATTCACTGTAACAAATCTATTTTGTAGATGAGTTAGTTTTTGCCCGATGTATTAGATGTTTTATAATTGCTATTTTGTAGTAATAAGGACATTCGCTTTTGTAGCTATCTTAGAAAATGCACATACACACACGTGTTTATCATGCACACTTATTTCACATACACAAACACACATACAACAAAAATATTCTTCTACCTAGTTTCAATGTCGTTTCCTTTCATTTCAATTGTGCACCCATACAATTACTTTTGTTAATACATGCATATAATTTTTATTTTTACCTGGACCCACACGAGTCCATCAATATTTTTTTGCAGGACAATTGTTCCAGGGGTGACTTATTTTTACTCGACCATCATAGAATCCCGCAACACTCCTGAACAATAAACTGCGGCTACGATTCGCTAAGGATCAGAAAAATTCTGGTTTGATTAGTCTAGATTTTAGCTGCTACATTCGGATAGTTAGGCCAGAATTCATCGTAAATAACATGAAAGTTTTGATTTACACTGACTTGTATCAACGATTCACATTACTGACGGTTGGCGTGCTTTTTATTGGTGATAGGGTTGTAATTGTATAGGGAATATTATATTGGCAGACAATAAAAGATTGTTTTAACATAACGGCCTAAATATTTTGACTTATCACGTGTCTCAACTTACGTACGCGGTGCAACAGTACACAGGTTGTCATTTTCCATTTCCACTTCGAATTCTGGTTTCACAACCTACCAATCAAGAGGAATTTCGGGATGCCATGATAACAGCATTGACCTACATTTTTAAATAGTGATTTCAGAACATCGTCGCATTCACGACACAAAAACTGGGGAGATTCGAAAAGCAAAATAGCGTCCAAGCCGTTACTGGAAAAGTATAAATAATACAGTGACCAATGAGTACATATATATATATATATATATATATATATATATATATATGTGTGTGTGTGTGTGTGTGTGTGTGTGTGTGTGTGTGTGTGTGTGTATATATATATATATATATATATATATATATATATATATATAAATTAACTGTTTCATGCCAAGTATGGTGGCGAGAGTGCCATTAGCACGCAAGGGGTTAGAGAGAGTGAAAGTGAGAGAAAAGAGAGGTGTTTGAGGAAAGGACGGGGATCAAGATCAAGGAATCAAAAGATGTCAATTGACATTTCATTTAAATAGTTGAAGATTATAGTTATCAGGGAAGTAAGTAAGAGGAAGTGAGTTCCACGGTCGGAGAGTGGGAGAGAAAAAACTGTTTCGACAGTAAATGGGTGGGAGTGAGGTGCCAGCCAAGTAAGACGCTTAAATTCATGCAGTCGGGTCACCAGTGAAAACAGTTCGTCAGAGCAGTTGTCATGAAAATGTTTGTAGAAAAGACAGTGGGAAGCCACATCATGTCTGTGAGGAAGCAACATGGGTCGAGATGCCATGTCAGGACCTATCACATTGCATATCCGCCTTTGGATAATGTTCAGAAACTCCAGATGAACAGTGGGGGCACCAGACCATATATGGCAACAGTATTCAGTGCAAGGACGAATGGCAGATTTGTACATTTGAAGGATGGACTCCGATATGATAGGATAATGAACAAATAGAAAACGCATAGAGATTGATCTGTATTTGATCATTAATTCATATACATATATATATATATATATATATATATATATATATATATACATACATATATATATATATATATATATATATATATATATATATATATATATATATATATATATATATATATATATATATATAACTTAATGAAGCATACTTAGTATGAAGATTAAGAAGAACGGTGAAATTTTATCCAAAATAATAGATTGTATTATAATTTGTGGAAACTTTGAAACTCCCTCACGTGGATATAATGAAAAAGATGAGGATTAATAAATTTTGCTTACAGATTTGCCAGATTTAATTTATCACTTACAAACCAGTCAAATGTGCTTGTAAGACTATTCAGAATTAGATACTTTACTGCCTGCTACAAATATACCATGAGGAGATAAGGAAAGAAGTTAAGGAAGCTTCGTGTGTAGTCGTCATGGCTGATCACACAACAGATGTTTCAAAACACGCACAAGTGATCATTTTTCTACTGAGCATGTTGAACGATGAAATATTTGTGCGTTTTGGGGGACTCTATTCCAGAAAATCAAACTGCAGTTGGTATCTCAAAACGTATTCTAGAACAATTAGACATAATCCTTCAAGGAAATGGACAAATGTGATCGCTCAGACATTTGGTGGTGCAAACAATGGGGTTCAAACAAAAATAGAAGCAGTTTATAGTAGGGTGCATTTCATTCACTGTTATGCACACCAACTTAATTTAATGTTGAGAAATGTGGCAATTATTACACGGAACGCAAGAATATTTTTATCTAACATTTTGCCTATTTTAACATTCTTCTCAAAATCAGCACAACGTGTATCAATTCTCAAGAAGCATATGGACGTTTAGAAAGCAACGTTTAAAAAGCTACCTTACTGAAATTCAGTCAATAGCAAAAGCAGTTCAAACCACTGAAGAAGCAACAGCAACTTTACAATACCTGAATGATGATAATTTCCTGTTTTGGTTAGAGTTTTTTCATTAGATTATGCCTCATGTTGAAGTAAATTACAACCAAATGCAATCTCGAGAAATTAGTGTGTTTTAAATCAATGAATATATAACAGGTTTCAAAACTAATCGTTTAGAAATAAGAAACTCGAAGTACTGTAAGAATCCTTCAAAGACACTCATGACAGAAGCAAAGGAAGTGTGTGACTGCATATGTTGATATAATGGACAGGAATCCTTCCCTAAATACTTAGTAGCTGATAAATTGTTCAACAAGAAAAACTTCACTAGTTTGAAGAATGAAATGCCTACAGAAGAGATAGTACTAACCACTGAAGTATATCCCATGATTGATAAAGAAAAACTTGAAATGTATTCTATTGTAGATCTGATATACATGAATATTAATTGGGCTGTGGAAATTTATCTTGGAAAATAATTGTGATGTTCTTAGTGAAATTACGAAACTGATAAAAATCCTCTTGACAATCCCCATGACTACATCAGAACCAAAATGCTTCTTTTCAACACTGAAAAGAATAAAATCTTTTCTAAGGAGCACTATGAGTCATGAAAGACTAAATACACCTGCAGTGCTTTCGATGAAGAAAGATTTCCTCAACAGCCATCCAGGAATCAAGGAGGAAATTATGAACCTTTTCGCTCAAAGTAAAACAAAAAGAATGGATTTAATATTTAAATGAATGGATCAAGCTTGAACTGTAACAATTTATAAGTAAGTAAAAAAGTTTTGATTTGGGGTTTTATCAAGCTTATGTATAAGTGTTTTATATTAAAACAATTACTAACATTAAAACAATAACTCACACCCCCTACTATTTTAGCCACGAACCGCCACTGATTGTCAGACAAGAAAGAAAAGTTTTGAATTGATCGTTCAAGTTATAATGAATAATGTTTACTTCTGATAACACTTCTTCTTTTATGTGTCTTGTCCCTTCCAGACGTAGGCAATCATTGCTCTCCACTTCCCCCTTTCCCTTGTAGTTCTCAATATGTTTTTTCTTTTGCTAATTCTCCCAGACTTTTTTCTATCATCCACTTGCTTAAGTCCACTAGGTCTGTCACGTGTTGAATTCCCTTGTCTGTCTTCTCCAAGTCCTCCTTTCTCATTACGTGTCCTATAAATTTCATCTGCCTCTTCCCGGTGTTAAGTATAAGCTTCCCCTTGTTTGTATCCTCTCCAAAAGCTCATCGTTGCTCAAATGTTCTGTCCATGGTGACCTTAGCACCTTCTGTATGACCATACCTCCGTTGCCTCAAGTCTCTTCTTCATTTTTGAGGAGGCCGTCCAACATTCCCTGCCGTAAAGTTGGACAGATATCACATAACAACAGTTCAGTGCTCTTTGCTTTGTTATCAACGAAATCCTACTGTCTCGTAATACTCCGCCTAGCTTTTAGAATGCGTCTTTGGCCATCCCAATACATCTTCGGATCTCAGCGTCTGCTTGATTTTAGTATCCCCGACCTGTAAATCACATTTCGGTCTCATCTTTTTTCTGATGACTATACATTCTGTCTTCTTGTAGCTTATGCTTAGTTCCTACTTATCATTCTCCTTCGCTACCTTCTGTAGGAGGTTTTTTTAAATTTCCTTTCCTTGTCTTATATCAGCACAGTGTCATCTGCGCATGTTATCTTGTCAAGATCTTGGCCGCCAATTATGAATCCAGGTAGGATTTCAAGTTCGTTGCTGATATCACTAAAGCTAGTGAGTCCCATTTAGTGTTTCCTTTTCCATTATGTCTCTCCTATCTTTTAAAACTGTCCATATATTTTCTTTCAGATACGGGTCGCTCCAGGTTTTTTTTATATTGCAATTTTGGGTGCTGCGTTAGGCTTCTTCAGTTTCGGCATTTGGGTAGGTTTTTGTTGCAACCTAGGAAGTGTTACTGAATGATGAATAATCAAAACGGATGTTGGAAATGAAATGGTAATATTGATAACATCAACCTCAGTGGCGTGAAGTAGGTAAACCACTGCTAGTGGTGGATTACTTAGCATATTACCACCCACTTGCAATAGTGCCCAACGTATTCATTAGTGTTTATAGGTACGGTATATAACAGTTTTGAAGTGAACCATTGTATTCCTGAATCTTTTGTTGATAGTTATGTAGTCAGTTTTGTTTTTAGTTTCTTCTCCTGGATTCCTCCATGTCCATAATCGTCTCGGATGTCCTTTGAACCATGAATTGGCTATTACCTGGTCATTGGCCGTGCACCATTGGATACATTTTTCTTCACGTTCGTTACGGTTTCCTAGTCCGAATTTTCCGGTTATATCACCTGTCCTCTCCCTGCCTACTTTGGCGTTCAGGTCACCCATGATAATTATGACTTCTTGTGATTGGCAATGAGCCTTGGCGTTAGATTTCTTCTTCCTTACTTAGTTCTATCGGCGCATACACTATTATGATAGCTACGTAAAAAGGTGTTCTTTTCAGCTTGACTACCAGAATTCTCTCGGTTAATTGGTAATATCCTAGAAAGAATTTCTTGAATTCTTAATCTAGTATCAATCCTACTCCTTTATCGTTTTTATCTCCGCCTGCATATATAATCCTGTGATTGTCACTCACAAGTCCCGGTTTTTTTGGCCATCTAGTTTCACATACACCTAACATGTTGATTAAGACTAAGCCACTTGGTTGGGTGGGGAGATGGACTTCAGTGAGATGCTACTGTGACCCACCCGCTTTTAAACCCTTGAAAATTGCGACTTTGCGATTCAGATAAAAGAAGTGAATTTTAAAATAAAATTAATACTTATGATCATCATCATCATCATCATCATCATCATCATCATCCTCATCCTAATCTCCATCTTCGCTCTTGGATTCATTTAATTCCATTTAAGCTTGAAAAACAAAAAATTCGTCAGGAGAAAGCTGCAAGAAAGTTAATGCCTAGCATTTAAAAAAGAGAGGATGAGAAGCAAAAAGATGGTTAATTGGGAATAGAAGAAAAACGAAAAAGAAAAGGAAACAACAAGAAATAAAAACGAAATATAAAGAGAATATTATCTCTTTCATTATCATTCACATGTCTTTAGAATATTTACCTTACCATTGCTCTTTAATAAGTTTATTCTTTCTCTTTCATTTTCTCCATTTACTCCTCTCTTTCATTTCTCTCTCTCCCTGCAGCTCTTAATTTATCTTTCGAATTTTATTCCTGTCCACGCTCCCTCCCTCTCTACCTCTCTCTCTCTGTCTCTCTCTCTTCCTCTGTCTTTACGATAGTTTCTCTTTCTATTTTTGTTCCTTGCTCGTCTCGCTCTTTCTCTCGATTTCTAGCAAGTTCCCATTACATTTTATTATTTTCCAATCTATTTCTCTCTTTCCCATAATTTCTTTTTCCACTTTTATTCCTTCCGCCTCTCTCTTTCTTTCTTTCTTTTCTTCCATATCTGTTTTCCTCTCTCAGCATATTTAAAACACCTCCAACGCATTTCTGGCATCCCTTGTGCCGTCTACTTTACAATAATATAGGCCATAAATCAATCGGAAAAGAAATAAATATCCCTATTGTTGGATGCCTACGTTCGCGTATAATTGATTGTAAATATATTTGTATGTATCAGTGCGATTAAGCATACCTCAATGTGTTAGTCTGTTACTTGTATATGTATAGATAATAGTGCATAGATATTTACCAAGCTAGACATATTATAACACAGAGAGTATCTGGGCTCATAGTGAGAATCGAACGTATTTCACAAACAACGGCCCCTGACAGCATCTTGCTAAACCACTGGTCTGAAGCAGATAGGTATTGATTTAATTTAAATTAGGCTCCATGTGGAGCGAGATAATTGTTAGATTATGTCCCTCCAATCATTCATATACACAGGCCTGCCTTCTATTATCTGCTTTGTCTCTTCAGGTCTCCACAACTTCCTGAACCTTTAGTAAAGATTTTTTAGCTCCTAATCCCATTTCTACCAACCATTTACACTAGCTTGTTTATACACTGCTTTCCTCTTTCCCTCTTCTATTCAATGTTCGAGTATCAACTTTTCCAGAACTCTTTCCTCACTATGTGCCCTAGGAATTTTTGCTGTCACTTTATTCTGCTATGTCCTTTTCGTTTCCATTTTGTCTAAAACGTGGTCGTTGCTCAAATGTTCAGTCCTTGGTACTCTCTGCATTCTTCTGTAAAACTACGTTTCTGTAGCCTCAGATCTCTTCTCCATCTGTGATGAGATGACCCAGCATTTACTGCCATATAGTTGGATAGATATTACGTAACAGTTTAGTGATCTTTTGCTTGATTCTAATAAAAAAATTTCCCTTTCTTAGCTTTTAGAATGCAAATTTTTCTATACCAATGACGTCTTATTTTTTTAAATAACATTTGAAATCCGAATGTTCTAACTAGACTCGATCATCACCGGCATCAAGGATGAAATTTAGAAATATAAATGCAGGTGTTAACTAGGTACATCTATTTGGAAAGTTTCAATCAATCTCGTAAGGCTTTTCGCCTTAATAAGCCATGCGTAATCCATTTTCTTTCTCTATGGTTAATTATCGATCTCCTATAATGTCCAAATTTCAAATAACGAATTTCATATTGCCATTTTATGATGCTAATATGACACTCTAATACAGAGGACTAACCGTAGAACAATTTTCTTTTTCGATTACTTTTATAAAACATTGTTGATATGTTCGTCCTTTACTGCGTGTTTTATGCAATGTGGAGGAAATGAAGACCGAAATGAAAACATCAATGTATGCGTGCATACCTTTATACATTGACATGTTATATACACGTGTCCATCAGCTTGATCAAGAGTAGATATGTAAATACATGTATGTGTGTGCATGTGTATGCGTTAAAGTATAGATAGATAGATAGATAGATAGATAGATAGATACATACATACATACATACATACATACATACATAGATAGATAGATAGATAGATAGATAGATAGATAGTAAATTTATGAAACCTTCAACACATATATATGAAGGTGTGCGTGTTTATTTGCGTGCACATTTGGTGTATATGATTATATATGTACGCACACATGTACTTATATATGTGTATGTATATGCATTTTTCTACAATGATGTTCACCCTATACAAGGCCCAATAGATACTTGATTTATACAGTTTAGAGTAATAGGCATAGTTTATGGGTATATGTGGGGAAGATAACGGTTAACCCTAAACTTAAACAGATTAAGATTGTAGTGATCAGAGAAACATTCTCTTGGGGGTCAGTTCTACAAAGCAACGATTCGTGGGAAGAAGTTGCTCGAGTGGAACTTACATTTCACCAATGGAATAAGAAGGGAATGATGGTGCTTCGCTAAAAAGCATTGCATAGCGGGTCTTAGCCGGGAAGTTTAAAATTGGTAGAACTAATGTGTATAATTTATCTAAACACATTTCGTTTGCGACGTTTCGATTTCGGTATTGAATGCATCTAAGCAGCAATTTTTCGTTTATACAAGTTTTGTTAAAGAATAACGTGTGTTCTTTGCTAAGCATTTAGATTCTTCATTATTAATACATTTCAAACCATTTTCCAAATTTCCTGTACATATTTAAATATAAATTATTTTATGGCAGCGTATTTTTGATTTTTGATTTCCATTAAAAAGACTTTTTTATATCCATTATATGAAACCCGAGTGTCTTTACAAAGATTCTTTGCACATTGGGGCCTGGCGATACAGATTTACAAAGAATTGTACGAATTAACCGAAACCACACCACTTTCCAGCATCAGCAACAACTAAACCCAAAGACAAACTAATTCCATAATGAAGATTCTGATATTCCACACTACTTCAAATAAAATATTAGGAAAGAAACCAGCATCAATACTGGAAAGAGCAATAAAAACTACTGGACATTAAAACCTTTTTTCCTGAAATATTGTTTTAAATGAAAGATTTTATGAATTCCAACCGAAAGTAGAACTGTCTGCTCGTTAAATGAATGGCAAATGTTTCCTTGTAGGGAAACGGCTAATATTATCATTACCATAATCCATTAACAATTAATTTTTGCTTTGTGCTATGTCAATTTTAATTTTTGCATATTACGTTTCCACACGTCATATTATTTTGTAACCTCGTCGTCACGCCCTAATCTGTGTTGTCTGGTCATGTTTTTGTTTTTTAAATTATGGAATATATTTAGTATATTTGTTCCTAAATTTGATAAATTTTTATTCATGTTTATTTTTAATACGCTGAATACTTTTAGTGCTGGTAGTATTAGTTTACATCTTATGTGAAATAGTATTTTTATGTTATTAATAATGATGTGTCGGATTTCTTGTGTTTTGTACCGGTTGGTCATACGTGACTTAATTGAACTATTATCGAATAAATGGCAAGTTAATTGGTGCGATAATGTAGAAGTTACGTAGCTAATGTATGCTTTATTTTAATTATTTTAGAGGAACATTCCTCAGTGAAGCAAACGAAATCATGGGTAACATCGGTTTATCGAAATTTTGATTTGTTTCTTCTTGTCAAAGGATAGCATTAGATTTATTATATTTCCATTTAATTACTGCAACTGTGTAGTTCGTTTATATAAAATAGTTTAATAGTGTTTATTATTATTATTATTATATTATTATTTGTTCTTAATTGGTAAAATGTGGTAAACATTATTTCACATTGGAAGAGAGAGCCATCCCGACATGGCCAATAAGCCTGTTAAAAGTCTAGGGAAGTCTTTTTGTAATGCTCTGAAGGACACACCACCTATCGAAGCTATATGCACTGATTTTCACTCGTGTCTGGCGAAAATAGATAAGTCCGGATTGCCAGGGCGTTTCAAAGCCTGGCTATACCATCACTGCGTACTCCGACGAGCATTATGGCCACTCCAAACATATAGCCTTTCCATCTCGACTGTGGATACGTTGGGCAGGAGCACTAGCAGTTTCCTCCGTAGATGATTAGGATTGCCTTGGAGCTCAAACAGCGCTGTATGGATCATCCAATATCATCCAACTACCATTCAGGGGTCTGGTCGAAGAGTTCATGGCTTCACGGACAAGGGAAACCTACCAGTATAGAAACTCCAGAGATCTCAAGGTATCAGGCACGGGAATTGAGGTCAAGACAGGCAGAAGATGGAGTGCAGCTAAGGAACTGGCTATTGCAGAAGGGAACCTGAGAATAAAAGCAATAGTGGGTTCAATCACGCAGGGAAGAGCAGGCCTGGGACCGATTCTTTCCTATAGATTCGGAAAACTCACCGTGAAGAAGCGTCTACACCTAATACAGGATGGAGTAAGAGCGGGGATGGAGAAAAAGCAAATGACAAAAATGGCAGGGTGCGTGGTAGTATAGTGTAGATCGGCGAAAAGTATAGTGGTCAGATCTTTGGAATACCAACTTCAGCCGAACTAGATTCCTGGTATACGACATAATACCAAGCTCGACCAACCTACATTTATGGGGTAAAATAGATTCATCAAAGTACCCCTTGTGCTCGGGGAGGGGATCACTGCACAACATATTGAGCGGGTGGAGCACTACTCTGACAGATGGGCTTTACCGGTGGCGCTATGACAAGGTTTTAGAGGCGAGACCGCTCATTATTGCTGAAGCTTTGCAAAGCAATAAACTCATCCCAGAAAGAAGAGTTATCCGCTTCGTTAAAGCAGGTTCAAAGCCGAGTAAAAAGATTGCAGAATTCCATTCACTGTTATCATCCGCGTCGGATTGGCAGATGTGGGTCGATCTGGGGAAACAATTGAAATTCCCTACACATATATCGTCCTCTAAACTCCATCCACACATAACTGTTTACTCAGACGGCACCAAACAGATTATTTTGCTGGAGTTAACTGTCCCATGAGAGGAGCATATGCAAGAGGCATTTGAGAGAAAGCACATCAATATCAAGGACTCCTAGACGAGTGCAGAACTAAAGGATTGCGTACTCATTGTTTCCCGGTCGAGATCGGCTGTAGGGGGTTCGCCCGGCAGTCAAGGATACGAGCCCTTACTAACCTAGGGATAACTGGACAAAAAAGAAGGCAGGCTTTTCAAATGATCCTGGAGTCCGTCAAAAAGGCCACCAGGTGGATGTGGATAAATAGGGCTAATGAGTGGCCCAAAACTACTAAAAATACGAATACCAATAAATATTTTTAAAAGCTTAAAGGTATATATAGATTTGTATATATGTATGATAAAATTGTATATATAGATGGCGACAAGCTTAAAAAAATGACAGGGTTTTTAAATAACTTATTCCAGCTGCATGATGAAGTTAGTTACATGCAGTCGCATGTTCAACGACTTCATCTTTGCGTTGTACTGGTCACTCGAGTAGATTCATTTTTTTACACGAAATATTTTTACACGTAATCTTTCCTTTTCTCACAATTTTGTTTTTTTCGTAGTTAGTCATTTTTCGTTTTTTCGTTTTTTTTTTCGTATTTACTCGTTCTTTCAATCAGTTTCCATTAAGGAAAATTTTTAGGAGAAACTTATTTTAACTAAAATTTACACGTTATTATTTTTCTTTTTTAACTAGTATTCAACATGTAAATATCTTGATTAATTTATTTTAAGCAATTTTAGTTAAATGTTATTTCTCTTAGTTTTTAAACGAAATTTCTTAGATTATCAATCAACCTCCCAAATTATTCATACCGTATTTTAGGAGTTTTTTTTTTAAAATAGTCTGAGTAAGTCATTTTATTCCGTCTATTTTAAACGTTTTCTTAGGTGTAGTTAAGAATAAAAGGGAAAGTTATAAAAAGAGAAATAAGATCAAAGAAATCAGAAATATTAAAGAATTTAAAAGAGGAGAAAAAGAAAGAAAAGCAAGTCGTAAGACGAGCCAATATAATAACTCGTTTTTTTTTATTTTATTAATTTATATATATTCATTGGTTTGATTTTTTTTTCTTCTTAATAAAACACCCTGTCATGGCCGCATGTATGAAAATCAGTACAACCAAGCATACCCGATTTATAACATCGAATTGATTAGTTGCCGTTTTCTGGGGGAATTTATATAAAGCACGTCCTAAGGCTAGTAGCAAATTTACTCTTTTGCGGGCCGAAAACTGATCATATTCGCTTGGGTTGCCCATCGAAGGAGTCTGTTGTTTATTTAGATCCGAAACTTCTAGTGACGTGGGAGCAACAACACTGACGACGCACCTAGAGTCAGCACTTAAAGGTGTAATTTTAACAACGGTTCCGAATGTGGATACATCTTTGGAGTCGTATATTCAGCTTATGATGGAAATAGTGTACGTATGTGTTTCTGTGCTAGGCCCTGCACATTTGTTTAATCCTATATATTAGGAAACGTAAAAATTGTTTTGGTCCTAAGACTGCATCAGAAAATACGTGTGTGCAAAGATATATGTTCAAATGGACAAGAATATATAAACATCTATGTACATGTTTATGCAAGTGACAGCATAGTCTGCAATTTTTTTTCTCTAGTGTTCTGTATATGTTTATGTGAACGCCAAATTAAAAATTACATAAATACCCGAATGAGCAATAGGGTTTGGACGTGAAGATATATGAGAAGGGTGAACAACTGTGAAAGACAAGAAAAAACGAATGTGAAAAAGAATGAGTGGTACTCTCGAGGAGAAGGAAATTAATTCAAGGTACGAATGAAAACTAACGCGAGAATGTCGGTGTGTGTGTGTGTGTGTGTGTGTGTGTGTGTGTGTGTGTGTGTGTGTGTGTGTGTGTGTGTGTGTGTGTGCTATGACAACAAAGAAGAAATTCAAGGAAAATGTGTAAATAATGGATGGCATGCGAAGAAAGATGGGGACAATCAATGAAAAATGGCAGCCATAGAAAAAGGAAGGAATCGGAATTAAAAACGCTAAAATGAAATATGGCGGAATAGAATGCGAAACAAATAGGGCACAATCGACAGCACAGAATTGTCCATAGTTGAAAAAGAGTTGCGTTTGATATATGCAGACATAGCAAAAAATCTGTGAAAATAAAGATTTAGCACAGGTAGATGCGAAAGCATAAAATATATATATATATATATATACATATATATATATATATATATATATATATATATATATATATATATATTTATATATATATATATATATATATATATGTATATATATATATATATATATATAGATAGATAGATAGATAGATAGATAGATTTCATAAATTATTCGAACTAGCATCCGGAGACTGGTTCAGCAGGCCGAATTTTTTTTATCGATAGAACAAAATGGCTGTCCAAATAACGCATGAAAATTCGTAATATCTCATTTTAGACCTTCAGACATAGATAGATAGATAGATAGATAGATAGATAGATAGATAGATAGATAGATAGATAGATAGATAGATAGATAGATAGATATGCCGAGTATGAAATAAATATATCGATAAATATGTCAACAATAAATATTCTTTCTCACCGGTATTTCTCGCTCTTTTGTTACTCACACACATGAACAGACATCGCTTTTTAAACACAAAAGACACTTATATATACAGTGGCGAACAGAAGAAATACGCCACTAATAAAAGAATCAATAAATTTTTACTAAGAACTTTTAAATATTCGACAATGTACGAGATTGATCTGGAAAATTCATAAGCTGACTATGAAGGAGTGATGCTTGTGCTGTGAAATCTTGCATGCGTTAATTTCAACTCTTCTTATTAATTGAATTATTTCCAGGTAAACTGAAACCTGTTTAAAAAAAGCCTTTTCAAAAAAGACTGTTCATCGTGCTGATAAAAACGTTATCAAGAGCAGATATCACGACCTCATCACGGCGGTACTGGTTTCCATCCCGTTTCATGTTGGTGAACAAATAGTCAAATCAGAAAAGTAGGGGCCTGATCAGACTATTCAAAGCCAATCATGCACAGCAGCCATTGAAACCAAGGACTTGTGTGCTGGAGCATTGTCCTGATAAAACAAAAAAATTGTCTTGGGCATTTGGTCTTCATAGCCCTTCGTAACTGCATCAGTAATCAGGCATAGTACTCTCCGTTTATGTTGTGGTTAGTGAATAAACACAATGTCTTTTGCATCCCCCAAAACTGAGGTTATCACATTCTCTCAAGAACAAATGACTTTGGCTTTCTTTGGGGCAAGTAAGGAGAGATGATTCCACGGCACGGATTTTCATTGTTTCTGACTCAAAGTGATGACCCCAACAATCATCCTATATTAGGAAACGTTCAAGGAAACCATATATAATGATGGATGACAAGCGATTGATTATAAATCAAATAGCCAAGGTTATGAGCTGATCCACATGAGAATATTCTGTCTAATGAACTTGTCATGATGAAGTTTTCTGCTCGGTTGATGTCCTGTTTTCTGGCACCTGATCTAATGGGCACTAAACTGATCACATCACGAGAAGATCTGACATTGTCTGAAGCAGCATCTTATTTTGTTTTTGTCAATAAAACCATCACCACTCTTAATTACTTCTTTAGAAATTATTGGCATTCCTTCCAAATTTTTGGAAAGCAAAGGTAGATGACAGACCTTCCCAAGAATTAGTCAAGCACTGAAAAGGCTAACTCTCACTCTTTTGGGTATTCTCTTCGAACTCTCCTAATCTAATTCATCCTATACAAATTCAATGGGAAATAGGCCAGGAGATTGAGGCAGCCGAGTCATAATTTCCGAAATTTTCTTCCTTTATTCTTACTCATAACATTTTGATAATTTAGAAGTGTGTTTTGGGTTGTTTGAAAGTTGTTGGCTTTTTTTCAATTATACATAAACCAGATGGTAAAAAATGTCTTTGGAAAATCGAATGATACTGTTCTTTTTTCATGATTCCCTTGACCTGAATCAAACTTCCAGCCATTTTGCTAATCTGAAAATTTCTATTCTGGGCTTAATGATGAAAACAAAATATAATGTTCCCCATACAAAATATTCGTAATTTAGCAAAAATGTATTGTGGATAGATAAATAAAAATGTTAACGTTTCGGTAGTAAGAGGAGCCTGCAGAAAGATTGAAAAATAAAAGCAAATACACTGTAGTTACGGTAATTTGATATTTTACAAAATATCCCATTTTAAGTTGTTTTTTAAAGAAATGTAGGATTGTCGCAAACTTTTTGCCTGTAGTGTACACACACAATTTAAATGAAATTAAAATGGAAATCTCTATCGCAAGGAAAAGATTCCATTTCTGTCTTGCACCAACACCTGGGCAACAGGAAAAAAAGTATATGCCGAAATGTGGGACCCTTTTAAATCATTTTTATGTCTCATGTATTCAAACTAAAAATATGTTTTAATAAATGTAATATTTAAAATGTAAAAAGCACGAAAAAAGAAATAAAGATATATTTTTGTATATCCAAAGTCACCACTTAAAAGTTGGCTGCATGAAACATGAAAACACAAAATGTTTTCTGCATCATATGCATGCGCACCTATGACCACTATATGGAAAACTGTCTTAACCGATATTTTCAGTTTTACTTCATGACAATTGGCGGTGTGCAACAAGATACAGCTCAACTTAAACTCTTTGTGGTTGGTTCTTTCAAAGAATCTCATGGGAATGTACGAATGTGTCTTTTTTCTTTATTCAATTCTTCTCTTCGAAACTAAAGTGATAAGTTATCAAGAGAGGATATGTTTCTCTGGGCAATTAGTAAGTTTCTTTTCAAGTCGATAATGATTTCTCCGGTGACATTTTACTGAAATCTGCATCTATATCTGTGTGCTTGTGTTTGTATGAACGACAACTGTAACCACTGTTTGTACCAGTATATATATATATATATATATATATATATATATAGAGAGAGAGAGAGAGAGAGAGAGAGAGAGGAGATAGAGAGAGAGAGAGCGCGTTTGTAAATATAAATATAAAAGTGAACATTGAAGTCAAAACTCAGAGGCGACAGGCTGTTTCATGCTAGACGCAATCGTCAGGTGTTTTATATATATATATATATATATGTGTGTGTGTGTGTGTGTGTGTGTGTGTGTGTGTGTGTGTGTAGTAAGACATTTTTTATGTTTATACATTCTTTTTATAGATACAAATATTTAAGTAAATGGTCTGTTTTATAATAAACAGTATTAAACAACATTTACCGGCCTGAATGGCCGAGAAATTTTCATAGAAAATTTTCGTCCTCCGATAGGATTCGAACCTGTATCCTATACGGAACCTGACGTGACGTGCCTTAACCGTTTCGGCCACAGAGGAGCGTTCGGTTAGAAAGGTCGATCTTACTGTCTTTAAACTTTAATCTTCCATGAATCTCTCACGTACATTCATATCTGCTCATGGCATATCAAATGTAAACAAATGACGTCACGCATTAGGAAATGGACAAAGTCCGACAATTATTTTAAGACATTTAAATATATATATATATATATATATATATATATATATATATATATATATATATATATATATATATGTATATCCGATGCGATGAGAACGAAAGCAATATATAAATTCCAACGTTCGCAGCGTTAATTCAAAAAAGAGCTCGATATAAATAGTAGAGCGATAATTATTTATTTATTATAATTTTATCATATAGACAAAACCATTTTACTCACTACAAAGATGCAACTTGGTTTCAATGCCTTTCAACTGCACATCTACGGGTAAGGGTCGAAAATGGTTATGAACAATCCTGTTTGTAGGCAAGCCGGATGTAGAACGTCACTTCCCTTTTTCCATTTTTTTTAGAAAAATGTACATACAAAATATATATAAAGTATCTGAGTGAAACAATAGTGGTTGTTGATAGCAGTTTGGTGATGGGCGGGCCGGGTGGTTAATGTTGATTGGTGTGTGGAAATTTTTTCGCTGATAAATATCGGTCAATGTTTAGGCACGTCAACTCACAAGCGTCCTAAGTTAGAGAGGTAGGGGAGGGAAGATAGCGATAGGGGATAATATTACATTTGAGTAGTTAAAAAATCGTCGTGTAAAATATAATAAATATATAATATATATATTAAATTGGTTAAAACGTGGGAATAGGGGGGTTGTGTTGGGAAAAAGGGTTGCTTTGAAAATCATTACACAAAATTATGACGTTTTCTTCAGTACTGTCGTCCATAGGAAATGTGCAGATACTTCTAATACGAGACAGGTTACTAAAGAACTACATATTATATGTGCGTTATATGAATGATCCTGAGTGCATGTATGTATATACGACCCTAACTGCTTAAAAGTATGTTTCACAGTAATACTTATCGATATGTACTAAGTTCTGCCTAGTACAGATCAAGTTCGAAATTGGGGAAAATAAGAATATAGTGTGTTGTAAGAAAAAAAAAAACTTCAAAGTAAGCTTCCTCGATTTGGTTAATCAGTGGTACAGCACGAAATACATAAACATCTTACTGACCAAAACGAACGACATTTTATAAATAGCATCATTGCGAGTTTGTTTTTTTAATAAGTAGTAAAATTAAAGGCTTGAAAAGATAGACATATAAATCGTATGAAATCAACTTTATACATGTCATTAATTTTCAGTATTTCGAACGAAAATCTTGAACTTCTTTTAAATATCGTGATAATCTCCCTTTGTGCCCATCAGGGAGCAATAATTTGCCACTTTTCATTCTTTCTTCTATCTACTTCACTTTCTCTCACTATATATGTATATTTCTGACTTCTTCTGTTTACCTCCCCCTGTCATCCTTCCTCTTTTTCTTTCTTCTTTGTATATATGAATACTTCCTCTCTGTTTTTCAAAAACTTTGTCTCTTCCATCTCGTACGTCCATCCCTAGATAGGATTATATCTATTGTTGCACAAACACACACACACACTCTCTCTCTCTCTCTCTCTCTCTCTCTCTCCCCTTTCTTATGTCTGTCATATCTTTTTATCTCTTACATTTAGCAATGCTTTTCTTCGCTACACTTTCTTTGTCCTCTTATCTGTTTGCTTCCTGCTTTCTCTTTCTATCCCTCTCTCTTCTGATCGTTCAGTATTTATTCTCTCCCTCTTTCTCATCTTCTTCTCTTTTTCCCTATAGCCTTTCTCTCTGTTTATCTCTCCTTTTCCTACCATCTCACCCTTTTCCGTTGTATATCTCGCCTCTCGTAATTTTACCTATCTCTGCCTCATTTTGTTTCTAACTACTTACTTAGGTTGCAGATCATACTCAACAAGCAACAAGCAACCAGCGACTGGACTTCCTAAATTTGTTGACTATACATACATATATATATATATATATATATATATATATATATATATATATATGGGGGGGGCACTGTTTAAATGTGAGAAATGATTGATTACCCTTAGTTCGTTACGCTTGAACTCATTTCCTAACACAGAACGTGTCAGACGCTGTTCTCATTTGATAGTAATTATGCCAATTAAATATCACTGATTTTACAAGCATTAGTTATTAATGCTTGAAGTGAATTTTTAAGAATGCAGAAAGTCTACGTAAAAGATCGGAGATATGATACAGAGAATAATGAGACTGAAAAACAAAGAGAGAAGAAAATGGAAAGATCTGTATAGAGCTTCAGAATTAATGAGAGAAAATAGGGATAGAGAAAGAAGAAGACTGGTGCAGAAAAGAAAAAGGGAAAACAGAACGAAACAGTTAAAGACAAAAAATAGTGTATATAGGGAAATATCGAGAGAGATAGAAAGAGTGGCTGAGAATAATAATGTGAGTAAAAGTTTGCAAAGCGTGTAAACAAGAGAAAAACTCCAAAAGAGATTAAGGAATGAATAGATAGAGGAGTGAAAATGAGACCTATTTAAAACAAGAGAGACAGAAGAAAGCAGCGCATAACCTTGTTAACGTGTTTGGGAAAATTGTTGACATAATAGGGACTGGAGGAATTAGGAAAAAGACAAATCTTACTCAGAGGTAAATAAAAAACAGGAAGTTGTGGAGTACCGTGATCGCCCAGGTTCTAAAGGGACTCGGCAGATAGAAGAATTAATGTATTTTTGTTCTTTATTGATAATTTTATAAGACTGACAAATGATTCCTGTAAAACAAGACTGGTTTTAAACCCGAACCAAAACAAATAGCTAAAACTGTTTTATGTGTTCCATATATATATATATATATATATATATATATATATATATATATATTATTATTATTATTATTATTATTATTATTATTGTTATTATTATTATTATTATTATTATTATTATACAGGAATAAGTCTGTAAGTTTAGTCCGCTAACGTTTATGCAAAGTGATACGTTTTTGCTTGATATGTTATATCTGTTTAAATATGGCAATGTAATATTTTAACAAGTGCTTTTATTCTTAGCTACTTGTGAGGCCAAGATGAAGTAACTGAATAAAAATCTAACAAACAATGATTAGTATTCGTTTGATGTTCGCAAGAATTCAGCATATCAGTTAATCTGTTTAATGCTATTTCCCTCTCTGCTTTCGTTATCCTTATTAAAATTATTCAATAGTTAAATAAATATTCATATATAAAAGAATTCTTCTGTTTTAGTTTTCTGCTGTAAGCCTGTATTCACCTGCAATATAACCAAAGCAGACAAGGTTGCTTAAAGTACTAAGTCAGTTGTGTCGAAAAGCAGAAAAATAAAATCAATATTTGCCTTAGCGTCGTTGATGTCAGCTTCATATAGTGTCAAAACCGAGTGGTGGTGGCGGTCGAAAGATCTTAGCACGACGCATCTCAGCAAGTGTAATGATGGATCGCTGTAGCCACGTTACACGGAAATTAATTTCATGGCACCGGAAGTAAGCCTATACTCTCAAATTTGACAGATACTTACTCGGTCTCAATATTTTTTTTAATCTAACCTTTGAATAAATCTATTGTTTTAATGTGAATACGCATATATAATTTGGGAATGTACTTATTTGGATTTATAGCTTCGTGTAATTATTCTTATAGTATCAAAGAGAAAATACTAAATTTGTGTCTGTATATGCTTAATAGGCTGATGTACTTATCTTCAAGTTATATTATATTTCTATAACGAAGGTCAAATCTGTGTGATTAGTTTGATGCATAAGCTAAATTATTTTTCACGTGTGGTTCAATAAAAGTAGATAATCTTTTTATATATATGCCAAAATAAAATATCAAGAAATAGAAAGATTTCATTACAAAGTAGAGTGCTATGCAATATCAATTCCCCTATATAACAGTGAATGCTTGACAACTTCCTCAAGGATGAAGACGAGACATTAATCAAAAGTGATCTTGTTCTACAGAAGAATGCTGAGAATACAATGGACGCATCGATTAAATTTTAAGGTAAACAAGAAGGACACATCAAGCGCTGGAAATGTGTTCAATGAACAGTTTATGCTGTGCGAATTAGCACTGCAAGTAGTCCACATCATTTTCAAAGGCGGGAAGAATTAAGTGTTTTGGGAGGAAGCGCACCCCACTCTTTGCGATAGTCTTGGAGATACGTATATTATAAGAGTTGTTTAATTTTTTTATTCCTGTATGTACAAGCGAACCTGGGTTAATGTAAGAATTGTCCAAATCGTTTTTAATAGAGCTTCTGTAATTTCTTTCGCCGTTATCCGGTCAGAGAAAACTTGGATTATAGTGATTAGTCGTTTTATAAAAAAAGCAGAAAATTAGAATAATGAATAAAAAACGGTTGCAGTTTTGGTGCCATATGAGAAAAGCGGGTTTGGAGAATTTGACACTCAGTGGACATACTGATGGCAAGATGTGCAGATTTCAGCAGCAGCGAGTGACCTACCTAACAAACTAGTTTAGATGGATGCCAGATCGCCAGTGGGTAGGACAGTACAAAAGTAAATATTTTTAAAAACTAAAGGAGCAGGAAGTGGGAGGGTCATGATTCCCCCCCGTCCTGAAGGAACACGGCACATAGAAGACCTACGTATCTATTTATACGATAATGTGCATTCCGTGTGTGTGTGTACCAGTAAAAATAAACACAATTCAATATGAGAACCGATTCTTACTATTTACACTCGTGTTTGACACAAGGTTATAAAGATTTATTTTTCACTAAAAACTGAACGTAATTGAAATGGCCTATGAAACTTGCATGATAACAGGTAATATTTACTATGCTTAGATTGGAATTTAGTGAGTGTAAGCACACAGCTCTGCAAATCCATTTGTGTGTCGTAGTTTTTTTTGTTTTTGTTTTTTTACTTTTTTTTCGTGTGGATTTGATTGGCTGATTGGTTGGAAGGTACACAGGCCTGGCACTAGAGCAGTTTGTGTTGTGAGTCTGACCTTTAAATCAAAGGTGTCACGAATAAAAGTGTTTTATGCTAATATATTATGTAACTTCTAACACACAGTCTGGAGTAACAATGACTTTTCTCACATCGTAAAATGTCATAAATAAAAGAAGGAACAATTGTTTGTTTTTTTAATTTACAATAAAAGAAAACCAAAAAAGATAAGTTGTATATTAGCAAATGTTGATGTCATGGATGATTCAGTAGGATCCCAGTGAATATATGGTATTGTGGTATATGTTGCATTGAATGATGATGGATGGTTGTGGTGATTAAGTTAATTTTAAGAATGAATGGATTGTGAATCAGATTAGCTCGGTGTAGGATAGTTAGTGAAGACCAACATCCCCAATTCTCCTTTGGCCTTGTGCCACAATTGTATTTTTAAATACAATAAATAAATTAATTTTCAATAAAAGATTTTTCCTCAACAATATCCACGATTGAAAGTGACATAGTATCAAGCGGTGGAAATGGTTTATGCTATATGGATTAGCACACTACAAGTAATTCACATCATTTTCAAATGCGAGAGGTGAGAGCAAATGCGTTTGGGGGAAGCACAGCCCGCCCTTGGAGACAGGCTAGGAGATACTTATGTTCAAAAGATTTGTTTAAATTTATTTTTACTCCTGTTTTGTACAAGTGAACATAGGTTAATGCTGAGTGAATGTAAAAATTATTTAGAGTGTATTTGATAGATAACTTCTGTAATTCCTTTCGCCATTTTTCAATGCCTTAACGGGCAGAGACAAACTGAGATTATAGATGTTAGCTGTTTTGAAAAAAAAAAAATTTAGAGTCATCACGAACCAGAGAACGCATAATCTTCTCTGGGTAGGATGTGCTTCTAATATATATATATATATATATATATATATATATATATATATATATATATATATATATATATATATATATATATATATACTGAACACTGCAGTCGTTTTAGGCGTATCATAGCAACTCAGAACCGAACAGGCAAAATACTTACAGATATTTTTTTACTGTAGTGATGAAGGCTTATTCAGAACCAACTACGCTTTTTGGAAGAGGGTTACAGAATGAAACAAAGTATTTGTGCATGCTTATATATATATATATATATATATATATATATATATATATATATATATATATATATATCCTTACTCTGTCCTGGACATCGAGTTCTACCTGGATCATATCCTCTTGGAATTATTTTTATACATATATGTATGTGTATATATAATTGCATATGTATGTGTATATTCACCACTAATATTGTCTATATATATATATATATATATATATATATATATATATATATATATATATATATATATATATGTATATAAAAGGTAAGATGTATGTGTGTGTGTGTGTAACGAATGCACGGCCGCAATGTTTGACGAATATGCACCAAAATTTACATGCACATGCACCAAGTTAGTGGAAAGGCCAAGACTGACTTTGCATTTCCCAACTCCTATCGATAGTTGAAATAATCGATTTTTTCATGTTTCTACGACAGTTTCCATGTAGTTTGTGGCCATTTTCTACTGGTCAGAGTCAGAGCCTATATCTGGCTGCCACGAATAGGCAGGAAGATTCTATTGGCCAGCGTGAGAGCCAACAGCTGATTGACACGAATGTTAACTAGCATACTAGCATGCAAAATAAATCGATAGCTGCATTCGTAACAAGTGGGAAAAATTTAAATCTTTCTTACTTTTCCTTATTTCTACCCTTTTACTTTTTCTGACATTTCTTTTCTTTCTAACTCTTTCGTTACTTTCTTGCTCTTTCGTTCATTCTTATTTACTGTATACAACTTTTATACATTTATATACACGCTCTGGTTTTCTAATTTTACCTTCAGTCTTCATCTACACAGATTTCGGTTTTCCTTTTAATCAAATTCTTTTTTAACTATTTATTACGGGTACATGTTTTCTTTTCAATTTTCCTTTCCCTTTTTACAATTCATTGTTCACTTATTTTTTCTACGTTTTTTATTTCCGTCTGTCTTTTTTCATTTATTTAATTGTATTCTTACCTTCCGTCCTACTTTATTTTATGTTTTTATCTGAAGTTTGTAACTTCTGCTCCCCACATTTTTTATTCATATTTTTTGTTTTCTTGTTTTTTGACGTCGTGTTTTGTTCAACCCTCGATAATTTATTGTATAATGAAGGCTTACTTCTTCCTTCCATGTACAAAACGAATACTTTAAGTACGTCATCAATGTAGCAAAAAACTGAAACTAGACCTTTTTTAAATACGAGAACATTTCGTAGTACATGAAAAATTGGTTTTGAAAAAAGTACATGCACAAATAACTGACCAATTGATTTGCAATGCAAATCAAAATTTCTTATACAAATTAACAAAAGAAAAGTTTAAAACGAAGGTTTCTTTCGTTATGCTTAAATTGTATACACTACAAAATGTTCATGAATATGTTATACTGGGAAATTTATTATTTGGTGTGTTTTATGGATGTAGCGTTCACAGCTCTTTTAGCTTCAGCGTGAAAAGCTCATGATACCAATTCGAAAGAGGAAAAACCGGGAAGAAGCAGTTAGAGTGCTGATATGAATTTTGTTTTAGAGCTGCTACTGCTAATATCTTTAAGGTCATTACAGTACGCCATTTCAAGCGAGAGAGTTGTACAACAATATCAAGAAAGATAATTTTTATTATGTTAGGTAAGAACATTGTTTTTTAGGCCATCTAATATAATGACCGCTATTTGAAGTTCTAGGTTGGGTCTGCTTGGTAGTTTCTAATGAAACATCACCAATATTTTCTAAATGTGCCAGTTTTAGTCGGTTAATATTCTCTTGTCTATTATTAATTACAGCTGTGAACCGTTGTACTACATTATAAGAACCTCTGTAAGATAGTTGTAAGGGTTAATTGGCTGCATTTTCGTTTACTCTCATAAAGCTTCAGTTTTTGAGTGATTCTGGCACATATGTTACATGGATTGGTTGCAAAGGAAATCGGGATGTTACTTGATCTACAAATGAAACAGGATCCAAGAGTAGTTCGTTTAGTTTGATTATTAACTCTCCCGGTAGACATAAAGGTGTACCATATACAAATTCGGACGCATAACTCTGTGAATCAGATTTTATAGCTGTTTTTAGCCCTGAAAGTATTAATGGAATATTCTGAAGCCAAGCAGTATAATTCATTGCGTTCTTCAGAGAACGATGAAAACCATCTATCATGCCGTTAGCTTCAGGATGGTAAGCAGTTGTACGAATTCTGGTGGTAGCAAGCAAGTCGGTTAGGGAAACGAAAAGTATGGATCTGAATTGTATTTCTCTATCCGTAGTGATGGTAGTGGGAATACCAAATCTGCTGTCCCCAGCATTTATATAACCCAGTGCAACTGGTTTTGCACTGATATCAATAATGGTAATTATTTCAGGCCAGCAGGTAAATCGATCACTGCAGGTGAGGATATAGTAATATTCATGACAGAGAGTGAATGGTCCGGTGATGTCGATATGGTCATGGTAAAATCGAGTATCAGGAACGGGAAAAATCTAGGAGCCGATATAGCGTGTCTCACTATTTTGGCCTTTTGACATAGTACGCAATGACTTGTCCAATCCCGCGTATCTTTGTTGATTCCGGGCCAGATATAATTTTTACTAATTAACCTGCAGGTTACTTTTATACCTGGATTTAAAATTGATTGCAAAGTGTCAAATAGTTTTCTGCAGAGTTTTCGGAATAAAAGGCCGAAAATTTCCTGTAGAAATGTCGCACCAAATTGAATGTTTCACGTTTGGAATCTATATTTTATAATTTGTAATGAAGAATTATTGTCCTCTAGAAGAGATTTTAGATCTTCATAATCTCTTTGGGAAATTACAATAGCTTTAATATCGATGACTGGACTTATATTATTTGTAGAAATATTCCTGAAGAGTGTGTCTGTTAGAATGTTTGCAGACCCTTTGATATTTCGAATATCAGTTGTGAATTGCCTCATGAAATCGAGGTGCCTAAGCTTACGAGAAGAATAGTTATCCGATTTCGCTTTGACTTCCCCGATTCAAAGTTAATGGTCTGTGAGCAAGTGAAAAGTCCTAACTTCCAAGAAATGTCGGAAGTGTCGGATGGCATAGTACAGTGTCATTAACTCTCGTCTAAAAGTTCAGTACCGAGTAGTGGTTGCTGATAATTTCTTTGAAAAGTAAGACACAGGTAACCATTCATCTGATGCACGTTGTTGCAAGATGCTCCAATAGCAAAGCTCGAGGCATCTACATGCCAACGATAGCTGTGCTTCATGATTGGAAAAAGTGAGGTTACCAACGTTGGTTAACTTTTCCTTTGCCGAATTAAAGGCTGATACATCTTCTCCAGAAAGATTTATATCACAGTTCTTTTTCTTTCATCTGGCTGGTAAAATCTTGGATATTAGCAATAGAGTACCTATCAGGAAGAGTAATCGCATTCAGTTTGTGGTGATCACCATAAAGTCTCCATGAGAATGATTTCTGTTTTGGTTCCATGTGTAAAAGTGAAGACCACTCGCTTTTCGAAGGTCGAATTACTCCAAGGTTTACTAAGTGTTGAATTCTTGTTTGGCAATCTTGAGTTTATCAGTGGCAAATCGATGAGGTCATGAAAAGACAGGTGGACCAGTTGTTCCAATGCGGTGTGTGATGTCATGTTTTCTCACATGGATGTTGAATTTTGGTTCAGTTATGTCTTAATAATTGGACAATATTTCAGAAAATTCGGAATTTTCTTCTGCTACTGCAACTTTAGGACAAAGAAGTGTTGCAAATAGATTTGACGTCTGTCATTGTGTCAATCAAATGTTGACCACGATGAAAGTCTACGGGAAATCGCGTCGTAGAGACAAATTGAGCGTCGTGCATCTATGTCCATATGTGTGGATAATCGAACCATTTACCGCTCGTAATATGAGTTTTCCCGTGTCCTTTAATTTGTCTAACTGAGAATCTGGGATTAACGATATTTGTGCTCCACTATTGATCAGGAATATTGTTTTTGAATTTCTGTCAATTATTTGAAAGATTCGACTTGAGTTTGAAATGCCAACGTGTCCCGACAACGAAGTTTGTTAGCTTATTCGTTTCCCTGGGGCATTTAATTGCAAGGAGTTGTGCATTTTGTACTCCTGTCACCGAATCTTTTGTGGTACTAACAGATGTCGCTATACTCTTTGATTTGCTTCTGTATCTTTGTCTGCTTCTCGGCGAACTATAGTGCTGGTGTCTTTTCAAGTATTGATATTTTTTGCTGTTAAATCACCTATTTACCTTTACAACAATTTTTTTCTTGTCTTTGGGTGATGTCTTTACTCGGAGTCCATGCACTTGCAACTAGGCAACTAAGATCATGACTTCCATCAATTTATCAGCCGTATTGTACAACATATTCATGTGTACATTGTCTCACATTGCCGTTAAGGATACCTGCACCATTAGTGACAACTTTCCTATAAACATGTGTTGTAAAACACTGTCATCGAATATATTGTTGGACAGATTCTGTAAATGACGCAGAAGTTGAGATGCTTTTCTATCGCCTAGTGCTTCAATTTCCAATAATTGTTGCAGTCTCCTCCTCTCAGATAGCGAAGTTCGGAGTATGAACACCTCTTTTAATATGTCCTACGGGTTGATTTGTGGTGCGTTTATCAGATCTCGTAGACATGTAGCTGTTTCTTTAGGTAATGTAGAAACTACGCAAGCAAATTGTCGTTTTTGTGTTGAAATATTTTTCGCCAGAAAAAAAGTCTTCCAAGCAGAAAAAAGCAGTTACTTGACTTTATTAGAGAAAACAAAAAAGTTTTTAAAGCAGCGGCTAATTTGGGTTCCTCATTTTTTTTGTTGTATATAAGTTTGTTTTTTGTTTGTTTTTGATTTTTTGGGAGGGGGGGTAATTAAATTATAAAGAAATTAAATACTAGGTTTGTTCTGTGTGTTTGAATAGTACTAATTAGGTTAATTGGGTACTGATTAGAAAAAAGAAAAAATATAGCGAAAATAAAATGGATCAAGTGGTCAGTCAGTGTCAACGTTATTCCCGTTATTTCATGACATTTTAAGGAGTTTTGTGAAAGAAAAAAATTATATTTATTGAAACAGTTATACATGCATGTTAGTAGAAATGTGTAATAGATAAATAGAGAGGTCAAGTGTTAGTCATAGTGTTGTGGAGTTATTTCCACAATAGAATTTGTAGTCGGACTAAATGCGTCCTAAATGGGGTAAACGTACAGAAACGTTAGGAACTTGTAAATAAAGTGTTACGCAGAGTAATCGAGTTCTGGTCGCTGAACACTTCTCTCTCTCGACTACCTAATCACTCCTACTTATAATAGGTGGGAGAGTCTATTCTCTAGACAAGGTGTCTTTCAGTATAACGCCCCCTTCCTAAAACGTTACTCCGTAGGAGTAAAAGTTTTTATTTTTTTTACAGAAAAAAGGAGAAGAAAAAAACAAAACAAAAAACTTCATTTTTTTAGCAACATCGTAGCGTATCTCCTACGTTTTGGATCCATTTTTAAATGGTCCGTTGCCTTTCTTTTCCTCTTGGATCGGTGTACATCAGGTAACATCGTTGCTGGTGTTGGAAGATCAAACGTATCAAAAATCACCTCCATAGGTGTATCTTCAACTGGAGCGCTGTCAACCACGTCTGAAGAGCGTCGTCTGATCTGGTTAATGTGCCGTCTGCACGTAAATTTTTCACCTTTCACGAAGTACATCATGTTGCCCATCCGCTTTTCTATTTTTCCACACTCCCAGAATGATTTGTTCTGTTTATATACATTAAAGTATACTTTTTCACCAGGATTGTATTTCTTTACTTTTCTGTACCTGGCTTTGTCTTTTTCGGTAATAATTTGTCGAAAACAGATCTTACCCGACGTGCAAACATCACCTCGGCTGGCGATTGTGACGCTGGTGTTGCGTTATTTGGGGTAAGTCTTTATACCTGTAGAAACTTCTGTAGGGCTTCATCTGCAGGTATTTCCCGAACTTTCTTTAAAGCTCTTTTAAGGGTGTCGACAAATTTTTCAGCTAACCCGTTAGATCTTGGGTGATATGGAGCTGTGGTAATATGTTCGACATTGTATTCCTTGCAGAAATCTTTGAATTGTTTCGACGTAAATTGACTTCTGTTGTCCGTCACAATTGTGTTTACAACACCAAACCTTGCGAACAATTCCAGAGAGGAAGTTTTTCGTACTTTGCGTCGTCGGATTTCTTATCTTTTGTATTTCAGGCCATTTTGAGAAACTATCCACTACTATGATGTAATGGTATCCATTCAGTGGACCAGCAAAATCCACATGCAACCTAGACCATGGTAGGTCTGTTTTTGGCCAGTGATTAAATTTTACAGGTGGTGCCTTTGCCGCCAAAGCACAGCCTTTACAATTTGCTACTGCATTCTCAATGTCCCTGTCCATATTCGGCCAATATACAAAACTTCGCATTAGGATTTTCATCGTAGTGCTGCCTGGATGACCAGTATGAAAATCCTTTAAGATTTGTTTTTGGAGTGAGTATGGAATCACCACACGTTCTCGATATAACAATACTGAATCGCAAAGCGAAAACACATTTGTTATGTACTGGTCCCTCTTGACTATTTTTTCTTTAACTTTCAAGATATATTCATCCCTGGTGGCTTCTTCTTTTATTTTTTCTAGAGTTACCGGAAGTTCCCGATCTGCATTACACACGGTAAATTTCAGGTCTTCTTCCGATTTCAGTGAAGCAATTACCGTGTCTTCTAACGGTTCGCTCATTTTAGGAATTAACCTGGAGAGCCCATCAGCATAGCCAAATTTATTGGATGGTATGTACTCCATGCTGAAGTTATAATTTAGCAATATTGTAGCCCATCTTTGTAGTCGATTTGCTGTATGCTTCGGCAAACCCTTTTTGGATCCAAAAATCGAAATTAGAGGCTTATAATCGGTTTGTAGCTTAAAATGTCGACCGTGGAGAAAACGGTGAAATTTCGCAACCGCAAATATTATTCCGAGCGCCTCTTTCTCTATCTGAGAGTAATTCTTCTCAGCCGGAGTTAGTGCTCTAGAAGCATGAGCAATTAGTTTTACTTGACCATCTGCCATTTTGTGTAAAATGCACGCTCCTATTCCATACGCAAAAGCATCGCAAGCTACTATGATTTCTAACTCCGGGTTGTAGTGGGTTAGAAATAATTCCGAGGTTAATGCTTCCTTTATCTTTTCAAATGCTTTCTGGCATTCATTAGTCCACTTCCAGGGTTTTCCTTTCTTCAGTAATTCATTTAATGGTTGCCGCAGATCATACATTTTAGGGATGTATATTTGGTAATAATTAGCTAATCCCAAAAACTTTGTAATGTAATATCTTTCGGAGCCGGCATGTCTTTTATAGCCACTACTCGCTCTGGGTCTGACCTTCTACCATTCTTATCGATGATCTGCCCCAGATATTTTACTTTGTCCATGAAAAACTCGCATTTAGTTTCCTTGAGTTTAAATCCAAACTCCTGTATTCTGGAAACTACTGCATTGACATGTTTCACGTGTTCTGCAATACTTGTACTTCTCATGAGGATGTCCGAATAGTGTCCGGACACTATTCGGAATATACTTGTCGACAACACTAATATAATAGCATCATCCACTTGCAAAAAAAGGCTAAAAATAATGGAAGCCTTACTTATAAAATTAACAAACCAACACTTAATAATATTAACTTTGAACATGGACATAATATCTTGACCGTGTTTTGAAACAAAAAAATGAATCACTTTATAAAACATACACATAACAAACTATTTCTAATTCTAACAGTTGAAATATAATCCTTGATAATGGCTAAATGGATAGCCGAAAGCGCTCGGAAAATAAGAACATTCGGACAATTTTTATATAATTTATCCTCTGAAAAGAAAAACTTTATTAGATCGCACGAGAAATTATATAAAAAACTAAATAAAAACACCTTGTCAGTCGTTTTTAATGAAATATATATATATATATATATATATATATATATATATATATATATATATATATATATGCATAATTGTATGAGTTCATATGCGCATAAGTGTGTATCCATAAATTAACATTTCATAGAAAATAAGCAATATTTTTGTGTTTTCTCTCTAATATTTTCAAAGAGTATATGTAAATTTTATATCACCAAATGTTTAATTTTTTCTGCAACTAATTGCCACCGAGGGTATTTTTCTGCTTTTGCTTGCTGTATTTTATTTTCCTCCATTTTTTCTCTCTTTCTCTTATTTCTTCTCTGTCTGTTTATTTTTACGCACGTATATTTACTTATTTTTTCTGATATGTTTTAACTGAAATCATTTTTGTCATTTTAATTTCTCTTTTCAAGCTTGCCATTTCGTTTTTCGTTTCTTCTAACATTCCTATCTTTCTTCCAACTCACTTTTCACCCCTCATTATTTTATCATACCTCGTGTTGGTCTGGTTTCTCTTGTTAATTCCTTTTTATCTTAATTTTACATTAAAAATGCAATTATATCTCCCGGCAACATGTTTAATTATAATTACTCTGACTTACTTTACGCTCCTTTTTTTCTTTTCTTTTATTTATTCATTTTTTTTTTTTGTAATGTGTCTGGTTAGTAATATTTCTAATTTTCATTTACAGTTGTGCATTTCGGTTTAACTTTCTACTTTTACTTATCTGTCAGATTTTTCTTTTATATGTAACTTTTTGCTTCCCTCGTAATTCTTTATCACCTCAAAACTCAGCTGACCTCATTTTTCCTATCTTTTCTTTCTCTTTTGTCATTCTCAGTTTGTGTGTGAGAGAGACAGAATTTATGTTTGCATGTATCCGAGTACATATTTCATTTGCTCCCTCTCTCCTATATAGACATTGTTTTATACGAAGTTTTAATCCTCTACTCTCTTTTTCTCTCTCACCTTCTCTTCATATATATAAGTAGTGAGCCTATGCGAGATTACTTTTGATATAAAATGAAGAGAAAAATTAAATTATATGAGAAGAGTGTCTGAAGTCATTTGAAATGTATCGTTTCTGTTCACTGCGTCCAGCGTCGAAGTTTTTACCTGTGTAAAATTACTCGATATTTATATCATCGGCCTTAACCAAGCACATAGCACTTCAAAGAATTTTCTTTCCTCATTCCAAGAAAGCTAAGTATTTAATATCTCTCTTCGTCTATGTATGCAACCCTGTATCCATTGTTTGAACAACGAACTCTCTTACATTTGTTTTACACATGTTTGAATATTATTGTGTCAGATCATTTAATCTTCTGTATTAAAATTTCTTCTTCATGACAATTCATTAAAATGACGGACTTTAAAATTTTCTGATTTATTTTACTGAAAGGAGCTACTGATATAACTTCAAGCGATAAATCTATTCATGAATTTATTTCTTATCGTGTTTTGTTAAAATTACACGTGTGTTTCCTCATCATTACCGTTCTTCAGGAATATTTTTGACAATTATAAGAACACAAGAAAAATTTTAAAATAAATTAACTGCAGTACATAGTCACATAATTTAAGTCAAGGAAAGAAAACATATGACAGCGCAAGAGAAATGAAATTAAAAACTTGACTGCAGTACCTTGTTATATAATTTGTGTCCCGAAAAGAAAACAATTAAAATAATATAAGTAGAATTAAAGAAAAAAATACCACAGTACACTTTCAAAAAATTATATCCAGGCAAGAAAAAATTCTGAAGACACAAGAAAAATTAAATTAAAAAAACTCAATTGCAGTACTTTGTCACATAATTTATATCCAGAAACGAAAGTATTTAAAAGACTAGAGAAATTAAATAAAAAATTAATCTCAGTCATATAATTTATGTCCAGAAAAGAAAACAATTTTAACACAAGAAAATTAAATAGAAAACTTAACGGCAGTACCCTGTCACATAAAAAGTCCAGAAAGGAAAAGAATTATGAGAACACAAGAAAAATTAAATAAAAACTTAACTGCGGTATATACAATTACGTAATTATATATATTACATAATTGTTTACCAGAAAAGAAATCAATTATATGAACACAAGAAAATTTTTAAAATAAATTAACTGCAGTACATTGTCACATAATTTATAACCATAGAGGAAAACAATATTAGAATACAAGAAAAGTTAAATAAATAGCATACCCACAGTAACTTGTCACATAATTTATGTCCAGAAAATAAAACAATTTTAAAAACACAAGAAAAATGAAATAAATTATTTTCACCGCAGCAACTTGTCACATAATTTAAATACAGAAAAGAAAACAATTAGGGTAATACAAGACAAATTATATTTAAAAAAATGACCAGAAAAGAAAGGAAATATAAGAAAACGTGAAAAATTAAATAAATAGCACAAAACCGGTAACCTATCACATAATTTATGTACAGAAATGATAAAATATATTAGAACACAAGAAAAGTTAAAATAAAAACTTATCCAGGATAAATTGTCACATAATTTATGTCATGAAAAGAAAATATTTATGAAAATACAGGAAAAATTAAATCAAATCTTAATCACACTACTTTGTCAAATAATTTATATCCGATAAAAGAATTTACAAGAACACAAGAAAAATTAAATAAAAAATTAATTGCAGTACCTTATCACATAATTTGTATTCAGAAAAGAAAACAATTATGAGAACACTAGAAAAATAAAATAAAACTTAATCGTAGTTCATTGTCACATAATTGATGTCCAGAAAAGAGAGGGATTATAAGAACACAAGAAAAATGAAATAAATAGTATAACCACAGTAACTTGTCATATAATTTATGCCCAGAAGAAAAAACAATTATGAGAACACAAGAAAAATATATTTAATTCAAAATTCTTTTAAAATTGTTGGTGTTTGATGATTTCTATTATACTTTTCTATTTATGATTAGTAAATATACTTTTAACTTAATAATGATAATATCATGTAAAAGTTAAAATTAACCAAGAATTTTACAAGATTTAAAACTTATTAAATTTTCTAATTAAAATTTTTAAAATATGAAATCAGATCCTTTAAAAATTCATTATTCATCGAAAGAAATTTCCTTAAGAAAATATTTCATTAATATGTCCTATTTATAAAACTAGTTAAAAGCTTTACTAATTAAATAATGTCGTAGTTTTATTGCATTTTTTATTTTACGATTCGGAGCAGATTCTCGGTAAATGTTGTTTCTGTTTAACAAAAAAAATGGTGATTTAAATTCTCCAAGGAGTTTTGCTTTTAATTAATATAAGTATGAAGAGGCTGAAAGTATAATTTCTCTAAATTTCGTAAAATTATGTAATTGGGTGTAATAGATGTAAAAATATTTTATCAAGATTTTCGAAAAAAAATACATTCATTTGTGAATAAGTTCTAAAAATTTAAATAAAGTCTGGCAATTATATGATTTTCATAAGAACTTCCAAAGCAATGTGATTTAGCGACAAAAAGTACACTAAAAATACTTATACTAATCTTTGAGCCACCCACTGACCCAAGAAGAACAATCTTTTTAAAAGTTTCGAACGTGCGAGGATTTAAAAAATTAATAAAATAATAGCAAAAATACTTTGGTTTTTCCTCTTATTCATAATAACTTTAACATTTCAACGATAAAACTTCGTTTTTATCAAGTTTTTTTTTTCGTCATGATATACTCTTTTTTAGAAATGTTTGGGGTACCTAAATATTTATCGAACAGTAGACGAGAATAAATAAATATACTGTTTAATAAATAAACAGGGCGCTTATTCAAATACCAATATCCAATAAGATTAACGCTTAAAGTGATATAAATCTGTCGCATTAATAAAAAAAAATATTCTAAAACTTTCTTTTTTTTACATTTGGATATGAAACTCAGCATATATGAGAAATTCAAGAGATTCTATGACGGTAAAAATTTAGCTTGAAAGCACCGAATTTAGCATCGCCTGACTGATTTCGTGGTCATGTTGGTTAAGTTGTCGTACCGGAGAGTGCATATTTTTTCTTTAATAAGACTCCCTCTAATATTCAGGCCGAGAGATAAAAATAATCCAATATACTGTTTAATAAATAAACATACTTATTAGGCAATGTATTTCTTGCTCTAATTTTATAAATAATCTTTTAGAAATCTATAATGACTTGTATGCTCTGCATTTCAAAGAACATATTTTTATTTTAACTTTTTTTTTTTTAAAATGACAATTTTAAATAATTTATTCCGTGTAGTATAAGGTTTATAGCGGGACGTATCTTCTGAAAAAAGGGCAAGTTAAATTTAGTCCGACCTAAATCGTCGCCGACTTGAGAGTTGGGGTGAGGAGTGTGACTGGGGGAAGTGTTGAGGAAATATGATACCAGTCAGCAGTACATAAACACCCAGAGGGATAGATAAACACACGAACGCATAGACATATATACAAACACACACTCGCGACAGGTATACATGTTATCTGACAAAGTAACATATCTAGCTTTGTCTTAAGTCTTTTTTCTTACAGCTTTGAATTTTTTAAATATATGTTTATTTCAATTAATATAAAAATATCATTTTTTTTTAATTTCATGAACAGAGATGTTTTTTTTTAATTATATATTTTAGTTAGAGGAAAGGAATCATTTTAGCATCTAAGTTATACCACAAGTATATTTTGTTAAAATTGTTAATGAGCCCGACACACATTGATCATCTAGAGTCGCCACTGACATTAAATATATATATATATATATATATATATATATATATAGAGAGAGAGAGAGAGAGAGAGAGATGTATATATACGCAAACATTTATATTTAAAAATTACAACCATATATTTATGTTTTTTTTGCATCTTTTTCTTTCCACTTTTTCTCTTTTTCCCTCCAACCTTATTCGTTTTGTTTTCAACTATTCACCTGATTGACACCGACAGCGCCCATCCCTCTAGAAGAGCTGACATCTGTTCAGATAAGTCTTTCGTGTGCTGCGTCCAAGGACAGTCTGTGCGAAGGGTAAGATGACAATACAAACACCGCAGCTGTCAGATGAGTCTGTCGTCTTGACCACCACAAAATCTCCGAACACACCTTGCATCACCCAACGAAAGCTATCCTATCACTGGACACCCCGACACAACACAGCCTCTCTCAACCTGCACAATTCTGTAACATCCGCACCATCTCCCTGTTTCTCAAGTAATATTACCATCGCGTATAACAATGGCCCGTGTTGCCGTTAGTTTAGTTGACATCCGACCGAGCAGACATTTTTTTATTATTATTTCCTTTCTTTTAATGCTGATGGCAAGATTTCCTTCACTAATATTACTGCGATATGCTTATCAAACTCCTAAAACTATATGACTAAGTCAGACGGTGTACGTCTTTTTTAACTTCCTTTTCCATTCCATCACACACGTTTTCTCTTTTTTTCTCTCATATATACACACTCCCACACGCACATATATATGTGTATACATGTGCGTGCAGCTATGTATGTATTACTGGTAATACAAACGTAGCCCACGTGATATATGCGGTGATAAGAATAAATGATCTCTCTCTTAGCGCTTCTCCGTCCTTTAATCTTCAATCCGTTCGTTTTTCGATATTACACACTATCTCTATTTAGCTACCTATGTCAATACACAAACACAGACACACACACACACACACACACACACACACACACACACATATATATATATATACATGTATATGGATATATAATAAAAATACAGAGAAACCGCAAACGTTATTGGTTATGTGGATTTGTTTTAGTGTATATATTATATTTTATTCTTCATATTTTTACTACAAGGGTTTCCGTTTCCGTGACCTTCTTCAGGCAAATAAAAGGAATAAATTTTTAAAGGAATAATTTTTCCTTATGTTATTTTAATGTTTCGTTGGTCGTTTTCTGTATTTGTAATGAGCCTTGATCTCATTTCTAGACTCTTGGCAAAAGTGAATTTCTAAAACCATTAGGTTTGGTCTGAGAGGTGGTGATGATGGATGTGTCAATGAGAGATGTTTTCTATCTCTACATTACTCTTGAGACTGTCAAATCTATTTCCATTTTTGTGCATCGTGTGTGTTTGCGTTGACCTGTTAATTTGCACATAGCATATGTAGGATCCATCCCCATATGTACATACTGTCTTATAAAAAAGAATCAGCATACACATATATATACATGTATATATCTATACATACACATACATACCCACACACATACACACATACACACACATAAACATTCTCCCTGTGTTACGTAGGCCTCGCATGTGTGCCCGTGAGTAGTATATCTGTTTTTGCCAGTGTTTGGCCCTGTCTCTAAATAGCATGTACGTATTTAAAACTCATTATTGTATACCATTTTGGTTTTCCTACATTTTTATTTTTGTATTTTTTGTTTGTTTTTGTTGTTTTTTTATTTGCAAATTATTAATTTACTTAAGTATTATTTTTTTTTCTCGCTATTACTAATTGTTCTAGTTTTAATCTGTTCTTTCTTTCTAATTGTATTGAATTTAATCCACCTCGTCTTAGTATTTTAAGTTTTCTATTGAGACGTTTATTGAATATAAGGTGGCCAGTGAACGAATGCCGGGACACTGTCGTGGAGTGATTCCTTCCGATGTAAACAGTCAGAGTAGCACCTCCCCTCACTCGGTATTGGGTTTGAATGTGGGGGTTTTCTTCCTCTTTCTCTTCCCTTTTTTTATTTGATTACTGCTACTATTTTTTTATTATTATTATTTTTCAGTTTTTCAAATAGTTCTTTTCTCACTTTAACGAAATAATGTCTCCCTCAATAGTTATTATTTTATTAAGGGGCAACAGGACTTTTAAAACCCAATTACAAAAAACTTTTTTTTTCACCTTTTTGGTAAGTATTACAGTCGAAATGTCGGCGACTAAACCGACTTCGAGTCTCGAGTGAGGCGGCTCGTTAGCAAGCCAGTAAGACGAAAAATAAGACCTAACTGAGTCAACGGCCAGCTAACTAGAAGTGGTGTCTCCATAAACCACCGTGGAGAAGACAACGAAAAACCACTCCACTAGACAAATCATGGTTACCAACTCAGATAATGCGAAACCTAGCGGCGTAAAGGGGGTTAAATCTATGGGAATTAGCTCCTCGCTCGGCAAGGATCGACATGCGCAACAGGTGTCACCTGGTCGTCATCCAGTGACTGCTTGCATAAACGAAGTAAAGGTGATAAAAGTTCTCGCAACCTATCCCTCGCCCGGAAAGGAACGACATGAGTGACAGGTATCACCGGACTGTTACCCTGCGACTACTCGCATCAAACACAAAATAATTCTCGAGACATGTAACGTCCGGACATTGAACAACTGCGGCCAGTTTGATAATATTAAACAAGAGATAGACAGACTTAACATCAACATTCAATGTGTATGTGAAACCAGATGGTCAAACAACGGTGATTTTGTAAGCGACAAACACAGGATCATTTACGCAGGCGGCGAGAACGACAAAGGAGTAGGAGTAATACTAGATAGCGCATTTAAGAAATGATTTCTAGGATACCAACAAATTTCCGAAAGAATTCTGGTTGTGAACCTGAAATGGAAGCCTTTCAACGTGGCTATTATAGTAGTCTACGGACCGATGGCACAAAGCAAGGAAGAGGACGTCAAATCTTTCTACTCTATGCTGGACAGTGCCAAGGCTCTATGCAAATCACAGGAAGTCAAAGTAGTCAGGGAAAGGACGGAGGATATAGTAGAAATATTCGGACTAGGAACCCGCAACGAACGCGGTGAAAAATGGATCCAATGGTGCACATCTAATTACCAGGTAATAACAAACACATGATTCCAAGAACATCCGAGTCGACTATGGACATAGAGAAACCCAGGAGGAGAAACTAAAAACCAAACTGATTATATGACCATTAACAAAAGATTCAGGAACGCAATGATTCTCTGCAAGACTTACCCAAGTGTCGACTGCGGAAGCGATCATCGCTCTTTTATATGTAAACCAAGAGTGCAACTGCAGAAATTGAAGAAGCCTAACGCAGCACCCAAGCTGCAATACAACAAGATCCTGAGCGAACCTAACCTAAAAGAAAAATATATGGACAATATGACAAGAAGATACAAGGCACACAGCGGAAATTCAAAATGGGACACACTAAGAGATGTTCTATTGATATCAGCAAATAGTATCATCCCAAAGGTGAAAAGACGAAGAAGAAAAATCGAATAGATGACTGATGAGTTTCGCGACATGATGGAAAGAAGACAGAAAACCTTGCCAAGAATAGGAACGGAATACAGAAAATTTCACAATGAAATAAGGACCAAATGGAGGCAAGCTAAAGAAGAATGGCTAAACAAAAAATGTGCAGAACTAGAAAGATTGAGTACTACCAACAAAAGAGACATGCGTACACAAACAAAGCAACTAACAGGACAGAAAGCAAGCCCGTCAACAGGCTGCATAAAATCAAAGGATGGAATGCTCATATTAGAAAAGGAAAAAATTCTTCAATGCTGGAGTGAGTAAATTGGAGAACTCTTCCACGACGAAAGAGAACAACCAGCAATACGCAGAACTACTGGCGGACCTGTAATTCTGAAAACCAAAGTAAAAGCAGCACTGGCCAAATTGAACAGAAACAAGGCAACTGGGCCAGACGGAATTGTAACGGAAATGCTGAGAGCCTTAGATGACTTTGGCATAGACAATATCACTAAAATAACAAATGAAACTACAACAGCGGAGATATACCGAAAGACCTCACTACATATATTTTCATAGCGCAAACGAATGTGAACTCCACCGAACAATAAGCCTAATAAGCCACGTGACAAAACTCATCATCTGTATTCTGATGAATAGAGTGCGCAGTAGAATCTGACCAGAGATAGGCTGGGAACAGTGCGGGTTCGTTAATGACACCGGAACAAGGAACGCGATACTCATGCTCAGAATGTTATCAGAAAGTGCGATACAAATGTAGAAGGACGTGTATCTATGTTTCATAGACTATGCCTTCGACAAAGTACGCCACAAGGATCGGCTGGAACTGCTCAGCAACCTTGATATATTCTGGAAAGATATCAGAATAATCAAGAACCTATACTGGCAGCAAACTGCATGCGTGCGCACAGAGAACGAGTTCAACGAATATACAAAAATAGAAAGGGGCATAAGGCAAGGATACGTCTTCTCACCCGACCTGTTCAACCTATACAGCGAGGCAATTCTGAGAGAATTGGAAACCCTACCGGGATTTAGCATTGGCGGACACAATCTTAACAAAATAAGATACACAGATGACACAGTACTGATAGCAGACATGGAAAGAAATTACAAAATCTCCTACAGAAGGTAGCTACGGAGAGTGTGAAGAAGGGACTAAGAATAAACTACAAGAAAACAAAATGCATGGTCATCAGTAAAAGGATGAGCCCAAAATGCAATTTGCAGGGACCACTTAATCAAGTAGACTGGGAAGTTTAAATATCTAGGAAGCGTTCTGACAGAGGACAGTAAATGCGACACTGAGATCCGTACACTATTGGGATGGCCAAGGATGCATTCCAAAAGCTGAGCAGAGTATTGCGAGACAGTGAGATTTCTTTGGTAACGAAGAAAAGAATACTCAGCTGTTACATGACATCTGTCCTTCTTTACAGCAGCGAATGTTGAACGGTTTCCTAAAAGATGAAGAAGAGACTCGAGGCGATGGAGATGTGGTTCTACAGAAGGATGCTAAGGATATAATTGACCGAGTGTGTTAGCAACGATGAGGTCTTAGAGCGGTTGCAAACAAGGAGGAGGCTTATACTTAATATCAGGAAAAGGCAGCTGAAGTTCTTTGGACACATTATGAGGAAGGAGGGCCTGGGGAATCTGATACTCACGAGTCAAATAGAGGGAAAGAGAGACAAGGCAAAACAACGCGTGACATACCTGGCGGGCTTAAGTAAGTGGATGACAAAATGTGGTCTGTGGGAGGTGACAGGGGGAAGGAACTTGTTGAGAACTGCAAGTGATAGAGGGAGGTGGAGAGCCATGATCGCCTGCATCCTGAAAGGCCACGGCACATAGAAAGAAAAAGAATGTATATATATTTGTTCTCCATGGATACCTGTTTGCGCGTGCGTACATGTATGCATGTGTGCGGTCTGTCCAGTGTATATGGCCATCATGTGTGCATGGTGTGTGTCCATGTGCGTGGGGTCATGATCTGTTCAGTGCTGGTTTAAATTTGTCTATGAAGTTTTTTTTAACTTGTAAGAAAGAATAGTTGTCTGTTAGGTATATTGGCATAATTTTAAATTTGCCTTAATTGCATTTGTAGATGTGTTGCGATACAAAGTATTTTCTGTTATCGCGTAATTTGATGTTGCATTTGTGAAGGACAACGCTTTGTTAAGTGCTTGGCTGATGCCTATATATGACATTTTGCATTTTGTGCATTTGAGTGCATAGATCGCATTTCTGGAGTTGCAGTTTAAATTTTTATTTATTGTGAATGTAGCTGTGGAGTTCCCTTCTATAATGACATCACAAACCCCACATAATTTTTGTTGCATTTTATGACCCCCTGAGTATAGTGTTGGTTAAATTTGGATGCGGTTAATATATGTTCCAGGATTTTAGATTGGCGTTTGCTTTTAATTATTTTGGTTGTTTTTAGTGTATATTTCATTTAGGCATTCTTGTTAAGTAGGTTTAGATTTTTTGTAATTTCTGTAAATAGTTCTGAATTGTTCTTATTGTATATTGAGATATATTCTAGGGTTTGTTCGGTTGTACTTTTTGGTGGGGATTTCATAGTTGGTCTAGAGGTGACTTTATTTATTATTGTTGTGGGGTAGCCTCGTTTTTTTAGAGTTCTGTATAGTTCTTCTAGCTGGGTTTTTCTGAGGCGCTTGTCGGCCACTATAGTGCAAACCCTACGTGCTAGCGAATAGGGGATGGATTTCAGGCAGCTTATGGGGTGATGGCTCTTGAAATGAAGATATTGTTCGGTATCTGTAGGTTTGTGGTAGATATGTGTGATTATGTGGTTGTTTCTATTTCTAATGAGTATATCTGAAAGTGGTAATTCGTTAAAATTATATTCTGGGGTGAATTCGATTTTTGTGTGTAAGTTCTGAAGTAGAATGTAGAATTGGTTAATATCGCCCCATGATGATTTCCAGAAAATGAAGCAATCATCTAAGTATCGTTTCTAAGATTTAGTGAAGTCGGTTTATAATTTTTACCCATATATTTTTCTATCTTTTCATACAAGTTTTCCTCTAGATACGCTAATGTTAGGGTGGCATATGTTGGTGCCATTTTCGTTCCGATTGCGGTACCTAGTGTTTGGATATTGTTTTATTGTCAAATTCAAGTATTATTGTTTAGAATCAGGTCTATACTATTGATAATGAATTCCTTAGTAAATCTGGGATGTAGTGTTTCTGGGTGTTTTTCAATCCAGAATGAGATTGCCTGTTAACCTAATTCACGGGGTATATTGCTATATAAGCTACTCATGTCAAAAGCAGCCATAAGTGTTTCCGGATTAACTTTTTGGGATGTGAAGCTAAGGAAGTGAATATCGTCTCTGATGTAGCATTTAATATACTTAGAAAATGGGTGTAGTATTGTGTTAATTAAGGTATTGAATCTGCTAGTTGTATAGGCTGGTCCTGCTACGTCTCAAACCAAACCTAATGGTATTATTACCACTTAAGAAGAACATAAGGAAAACTTATTCCTTTAAAATCTTATTCCTTTTATTTGACTGAAGAAATTCACGAGGTCAGAAACGTGTGTAGCAAAAATATGAAGTATAAAATATAATATATAAACTAAAAAAAGTCCACAAAAAACGTTTGCGGTTTCTCGCTTTTTTTATAAAATATGCATTTTTCTCTCATTGGAACAACTATAATATTTTCCCTACAGATATATATATATATATATATATATATATATATATATATATATATATATGTGTGTGTGTGTGTGTGTGTGTGTGTGTGTGTGTGTGTGTGTATATATATATATAGAGAGAGAGAGACAAATCTCACTGAAAAATTTAGACAAGTTTTGTCTACTTATTTTCGATAGGATACTCTCATATTCACGGACAAGCATCTTACTATCCTTATTAAAGGAAGAGAGAAAATTACCATGTTAATACATATTCATTTATTCCGTGTACTTTCGAGATTAGTATAATGTTGTTACTTTTTTACCCTCTCGTCCCAGGTCAGCACTACGTTCTAAAGATACTTGACGTAAGCCTGCATGCTGAGTCTGAGGCAAAATGGGAAGATGAATGGAGGCATAATGTCGCCAACACTTGTGATCACTGATCAAATTAGTTTGATTTGATTATTTTGATATTCATGAAAATTGTTTTTCAAAATTTTGTTGCTCTTTTAATTTGATAGATTTTTTCTTGGTTTTTTGTCATGGTTCTTTGCTTTGAATTATTTTTCAGCAAATCTTTTGCAAAGGAAAATGAGACATTTACTGATTGATTAGTAGATTACTAGTTAAAATATATCACAAATTGTAGTTGTTTTTGGATGCATTGATTAGATTTTAATTCATAATCATGAATCCCATAACCAAACATTGTTGAAAGGGCACCACATGTATTGCAGCTCAAACAACAGTGTAGGTTTCTAGGTCCAGTTATTCTGGCTAAGTTTTGAATTCAGATTTATCCGTCTCCTCATTGCCCTATGAAGGTTAGGATCTCTGACAGTTTGCTTAAAAGGGTTTGAATTCAGAGTTTTATTTTCCTAATTTGAATTTGCCCAGCCTGCACTCCAAGGACATATGTGCAAAGCAAATGACTCCAACTCTGTCAGCTTATGACCATATCAGATTGAAACACCAGTTGTTGTACAATCACCGAAGTTAAGCCATTTTGAGTCTGTTCAATACCTAATTGGTAGATAGTTGGGAAATACAAGTTGCTAGGATTGAATATACAGGTGGTGTAATGGATAAGGTTACAGAATTAGAAATTGGAGAGATGAGTTTCAGTCATGTTCATCGTGTTCATTTATGCGCAAATACACTTGAGAAAGATATGATTCCATCTATTCTCTCTCCTATTACAAGGTTAATTAGTAGGACTTGTAACAGTAAATCATTATTATCCCCAAAAAGTGAAATTCTCACAATCTACAAATATTTTCTGGCTTTAAATAACCTGCAAAAAACAAAACAAAATCAACCAATCAGTCCAACTCGGCCAGAAATTGAACTTGCTGTTTCCAGATCCAATAACTATTATGCTACACAGACATCCACTTTGAATTAGAAGCTTGTAAAAATCTAATCACGGTTCCTTTTACTTGGTTGCCAAATCAAAGCCCCATAACAAAATACAAAAATAACAATGTATATAGTTGGGGTTCAATTTGCACAGTCAATTTTTTATAAAGATAATTTCTTTTAATGGTGCACATATATATATATTTTTATAAGCATATCTCTACCCAAAACTTAAAAGTATTTAATTTTTTTTTATCTTGTTCGTTTAGCAATTTTCATGTATATGGTTTTTATTTTCTCGCTGTCTTTTATGACCTGGCAATTTTAAAATAAAGAATAATATATGCTTTGAAATTTCAGGGCTCTTGGTTGTATTCTGTATGAACTGTACACAGGAATGCCACCCTTTTACACAAACAACATCTTCCAACTGGCCAGTTTGATTGTGAAAGACCCCGTGCGATGGCCCAAGGACATGATCCCCGTTTTCAAGGACTTTTTGCAATGTAATGGTTGATCATTTCTTATTTATCGTTTTTCAGCTGGTGGTTGTGATGGACTATGCTGATGGAGAACTTTACCAAATCCTTGAAGATGATGGCACTTTGCCAGAAGATGAAGTGAGCCTCTTGTATTACTTATGTTTATTATGCATGAGGAATGACAATTCTGAGAATGGCCACGTGAAAGCAAAATTGTTTACCTAGACACCTTCAGAGTACTCTCCTTGTGATTGATTGATTAATTTGTTTTTATGATTTATCAACATTTTTGGGTTATTTAAAGCTAAAATATATTTTGGTTTGTCAGAATAATTCTTTTTTTCATGGGTGAATATTGTGTTAACAGTTTTTACAGAATAAGTGATTTTTTTCAGATACAAGTCCTACTATTTAGCCCATAGCTATGGGTTGTAGAAGAATTCATACCTTTTCCAAGGGTATTTGTGCATTAGTGAATGTAACACCTTCGTATCATCATTAGAATCATCTAACTCTTTCCGAATCTTCTGCACTGTCCTCGGATTGACGCCCAAGCACACTGAAATGCTCGCATTAGAGCTCCCGGCGAGAATGCCAAGCACTATAGCATGCCGTTTCCAAATTTCTAGCGGAGTGAATTGCATAACGGTGCGCTTTTTCTCACAGATGGTGCCCAAGTGACCCGATTATACTATGCAGTCGACAAAATCAAAAACAAAGAACGCGCCTGTGCGAAATTAAAATATAAATAGCGAAAATTTACCCAGCGCACTATATATATATATATATATATATATATATATATATATATATATATATATATATATATATATATATATGGCTGATGTATATTTCAGTTATTATGTCTGTAATTTTGTCAATGCCGAAATCATCTAAGGCTGCCAGAATCTCTTTTGGACTTCCGTCTAGTCTTGCTGCTCTGTTCTTGTTCAGTTCTCTCGATATTTCTTTATTGCCCACCATCCTCTTTCGTCGTGAAAATGTTTTCCGATTTATTCGTTCCATCTATGAAGTATTTTTTCATTGATATCAGTGTTCCACCTTAAGATTTTACGCATCCTGTTGATAAGCATGTATTTTGTCCTATTAGTTATTTTATTCATACATGCATATCTGCTTTATCTGTGATGTCCATTCTTTTCTATTTCTGCATACTTATCGTTGAGCCATTTCTCTTATTCTTGTCTGCATTTGTTCTGAATTTCTTTGTGCAGTGTCCTATCTTGTGTGCCTACCTTGACATTGTTTTCATCTCCTTTTCATCATATCCAGGTTCACGGCAACATAACGTTGAAACAACCGGTTACTATACGTTCACTGAAGTTAGGCAACGTCAAGCCTGGTCACTACCTAGATGGTTGACCGCGTGGGAATACCACGTACTGTAAGCTTGGAATTGCGGGTATTTTAATGTATAATGGCTCAGAATTGTTAATCGGAGTTTCGTTTTCTAATTTACGAAATATTCTTCTTTTTCATCTTTATCTTCTTCTTCCAACAATCATGCAATGTTAACAAACTGATTCTCGTCGAATCACCGAAGTTAAGCGAGATCGAGCCCGGTCATTGCTTAGATGGCTGGCCGTTTTTCAATACCAGGTTATATAAGCTAGGAGTTGGAGTTAAAATCAGAGAGTCGTGTTCCATCTCTAATTGAGTTCGTTATATTTACTTACGCGCAGCTACGGATTAATTTAAACACCTCCACTAAAAACACGATACCTAAATTTTAAAATTAATTTTAAAACATGTAAAAATCTTTCTTGGAGCTTTTATTTTAGTTTTAACTTCAAGCTAAATTTAATAATATTTCCAATAAGCAAAATACTTTTCTGTATTTCAAAAACTAATTGATATTGACTGGGAGGATTTTTTCCTTTTTTTAAATCCAGCTGATTAGCGCACTATTTTAGTCGTCTTACATCGCAATGTAATTCTTTTTATTTAAAAAATCTTCCAAAATAAAATATACTTTTCTGAAAATTTATTTGAGAAATATTAGCTGATTTCAGGTATAATTAATCTAATTTGAAAACAATATTATTTACTTTAAGTTTAAAGTAATAGAGAAATGCTTCTTTAAAGCAAAACGTAGTTGTGTTTTTAACCGACAGTAGACATGTTTACATTAGTGATGAGCGATGACAAGTACTGATAAAGGTGTTGACGCCTTTATTGTTGTTCTACAAAGACTTTACCTGTTAAAACATAATTTAAGAAAATGACGGGTGAGCCCCATTTTATATAATTTTTAAGTACTCAGTAATCTTAAAAATGTTTAAAATATTTTCCGTAATCTAATTGTAGGAATGTTGACTTTAAATTTACTATAGTCATCGCTTTTATTTTCTGATAATGTCGTGTATGGTACCCACATTTTCAAAATGGGAACGTTTATACACTTAAAAAATATATATAAAAAGTATTTTAAAAATCTTGGTGCAAAATGATTTGTATTAAGCTTTGCTGTTTTTGATTAATAAATGTAGTTTTTACTTAATAATAATATAACCTATCGTGATTAGTGTAATGAAGAATTTTAAAAGATTAATATATAAATTATTATAATAAATTATCATAATTAAAAAATTTTTAAAAAGACGATAGTGTCCTTAATAAATTTTATTTATAAAAGCAATTAAAACCTTTTCTAATAAAATAATGCCATAATTTGATTGCATTTTTATTTTACGATTTGGAGCAAATTTTCGGGAAATGAGTAGCAGTTTGAAACATTTTTACATTGTCCAAGGAGTCCTGCTTTTAACTGATAAAACACCATTTGCGATTAAAATTTAATTTTTCGAAATTTCATGATATTATATAAGTGGGGGTAACATAAGTAAAAAACATTTTACCAAGATTTTCTAAAAAAAAACAATTCCAAAAATAATTTAATTGATTTGTGCATAAGTCCTGAAAGTTTCATTAAAATCAGGCAATTGTTTGATTTTTGCAATAATTTCCAAATCAATGTTCTTTACCGGAAAAAAACGCTAAAATACTAATCGTAAATATTAGGTCGACCACTGAAGGAAAATAAAAGCAAGATTGTTAACCGAAATTTCGAACAAGGCTAGAAAGAATTAAAAAGTTTAATAAAATAATAAAATTTACTTTGGTCTTCCTCATAATAATAACATAAACATTTTGACGATATATCTTTGTTTTTATGATGTTTGGGGCCATTTTTCATCATGCTATGCTGTTTTATCATCGAATTAGTGTAAGTGCCTAGATTAATTCGTAAGACTTAATCATTATTGTCTCCAAACAAAACAATCTTACAATCTAAAATTATTTTCTGTCTTTAAAAAACCTGAAATGGGTTGATAAACTGTAGAAAATGAATGAATGACTCAATCAATTTATCAGTTCTTAATTTCTTTAAGTAGTAGTAATTTCTCCTGAGCTTGCAAGTTCCGTTCTTCCATGACGTGGTGCCACTTACAAGGACTTATGATGAAGAGAGCAGCTTGCCGCGTGCTGCCTAAATAAAGTAGTGAAAGAAAAAAATGTGAGAATTTGGTGTAACGATCGGTTTAAGCCATTCAGTGTCCTCGTTATAGCGTGCTTGTTTAATCTTATTTCGCCAAATGATTATTCTAAATTCCAATATATATATATATATATATATATATATATATATATATATATATATATATATATATATATATATATATATATATATAATCTTCCTTTCCTCTGTGTCTATCTATTTACGTCTGCCTCACTTCTCTCATCTAACTATTGGGCTAAACATTGTTTTTATTATTCTGTCCATTAATCTTTTGCGTTTTAGTCCTCTTTCGATTCATTTCAAACCCCGTGTTATATTGTGGGTTGCATGCCTCTAGCGTTTACCTCTTGTGGCCCGCCGTTGTACCGCCGGCATCTTCGTCTCGGCAATGTTACGACTGGCGGACCGCTAGAGGCCCGCCAGTGGCTGCTACCAGAGAACCATTGGTATTGCCATTGGCGGTGCGCCAGTCGGCTACTAGCGGATTGCCTGTAGGGGTTCAGTCTCACCTTTTTTAATTCTAAAGACATGATAAATCCTTGTATACACGTGCATGTGTGCGTTTGTATAGATTTATTTTCCAGCCATATTCCAGCCATATTTCAATGTAGGTCTATATATATATATATATATATATATATATATATATATATATATATATATATATATATATATATATATATACGCTCTTATCCTCCCTTCCTGCTTCCTTTTCTCCTCCTCCTCCTCCTCTTACTTTTTATTAACGCCTAAATATTTCAATTTCATCTATATCAATCTTGGCTGTTTGATTAGCTTTTCTCCTGTTTCTATGTGCCAATGCGTGTGTTGATGAGTACATATACATTAAAATGCATTTATATATGTACATATAGTAGGGTGTACATGTATTTATATGCCGGTATGTGTTTGTATGTGTGTGTGTGTGTGTGAAATCGACTGAGCCTTTATGTGTTCATTAAGATGCGGTAATATATGTTATGTACTTAAAAGGATTATGGGAATGAAAGCGAAAATCTTTTTATTTATTGCGTGTGATTGTATAGGAAAATATAGACATTCATGCACGTATTAGTACATTTTATATTATGCTTAGTCTATACGGCCATATCTTTTAGACACGTGTGCTTTTACAATACATTAAGTCATTTGCTTGTTTGTTAGTTTTAGAGGTTTATGTAATTCTCTGTTGATGTAAATGTATTTGTCGAAATGTTAATTTCATAAGGCTTTCTTAATCAAGTTATAATTTTGCCTGTTATTTGCTCAAAGTAGACCTTCACCAACTCCATAAATATCTAGCCAGTTTTATTTTCTACTATATCAGGTCTTCTAAAAGTAGAACATGATAAGATGAAATGTGACACATTACACTAGAGTAATTTTTTCAATCACTTTACAGTTATAGCCTCCGAAGTTATGCTATATGAAAAAAGAATAAATTCATACCACAATACAACAGAGAAATTAATAAAATGAAATAAACTTAAATTCAATGAACAATGGACAACTAAGAAACTTGCATTCTTTCCTTTATAATCGCCTTTTAAAAATCATGAAAATTTCTAATAACATATATATGAACTTTATGATTGTGAAAACACTCGTGTCCCCACGTTAAAAAAAACTGACCTTGTGTCACAACCTGACTCAGTGGGGGGTCAAGTAAATACCGCGTAAATCCCTCCTTGGAGGGGTGTTCGTGTTCAGATACTTATCGGTCACAGGGCTCTGTCCCTGTGCTGGTGGTATCACGGCTATGACTATCTTGGACCGGCTCGGACCGGTTTGGACCAGCTATGACAAGCCAAGACCAGTTATGACTAGCTTAGACCAGCTCTGACCAGCTTGGACAAGCTTGGACAAGCTATGACCAGCTAAGACCAGAGGGAAGCTCATTAAATTTCATTTTCGATAATAAATTTATTATCGAAAATGAAATTTAATGAGCTTCCCTCATTCTCAAATGCTTTTGCCATTATTAATTTCTGGGAATCATTGCACTGAGTATTTTCCAGAAATAGGGATGTGTCTGCTACAATGCAACAAAGCATAACCAGTGATGTAATCGATTAAAAACAAAACGCGATTTAGAGTGACTGAACAAAATTTCAAGAATTCTCATGCTGTTCTAATAATCTGACTTCAATCATTAAAAATTTTAGCGGAATCAAAACAAACTCAAAAGTCTCATATAAAGCAATATATTTATATAAATATTTTACAATAAGAAATGGGTATACAATATTTGTAAAACACATCTGAAAAATTAATACAGGTAATGTGAAATATTCTTAGCAGGCATAAATGAGAGAAATGGTTTGTATAAAAAAGATGGGAAGCCGGTAGTGCTATAACAGTTGCCTAATTATATCATACGTAAATTTTCACTAAATAGCTTTACCAAAAAATGTCATTTTTATGACGCGTATCACGTTATATGGACATAATTGCTTGCTATCATTATAATTAGCACTAAAATTACAAACCCTGAAAATGACATGACGCATCTTTGAAATTAACGCATAGAATCCAAAATTATCCCGATATTAGGATGTCAAAATCAAGCAATTATGAAAATCAAATATCTGGTAAATGCGACACTAAAATTCAAAGGCGCATTGAAATAGCAAAAGTTTCCTTTCAAAATCTTTCTTTTTTTTTGGCAGTAGGGTTCACCCTTTACAAGGTCCGAGGGCCACTCAAGGTAGAGAGTTACGTTAATGGGTAGATTATATGGATAAGATGGGAAGATAAGGGCTAACTATAGTCTTGAAAATGTTAAGATAGTAGTAACGCGAAAACATCCTCTTGATAGTCTGTTCCACAGGGCAGTGGTTGACGGGAAGAAGCTGTTTGAATGGAACTTACTTCTCAGCGATGGAATATCGGGGGAATGTAGGTGGTTTGTTACTAAGGAAGTGGCATGGTGTGTCTTGGTGGAACTAAGAAATATAGTGCGTCCGAGCACTTTCCATGGTAGTAGCGATAGAGCAGTGAGAGACTCACCACAGCACGCCTTGGAAGGTGGAAAATAATTCTTCTGAAACAAGGGATCGAAGACGCTTTTGAAATTTACCAAGACTGGAAAGTGCGGTCTGTGCAGCTCCCGCCCAAATATGACAACAGCACTCCATTTACAGCCTGATCTGGCTCTTATAAAGGTAGAGTACAGCAAGAGGACTCAGGTACTTCCTGGAGCGGTACATAGAGCCGATCATACTACCTACATCTTTAGCGATGGATCGTATATAGTCTCTCAAGGCACAGTGTCTCCTCGTAGGGAAACCCGTTCATCGTAACTGAATGTAGTTCGAGTTCTAGTCAGCAGTGATGAAATGTAACTAATATTGTTTTAGAGGCATTGAATGGAACCAGCTAGTTTTTTTCTCCACTGGGAATTTAGTGTCAAACCGAAAGTGAGGTCAGCTGCGAACTTTTTCATTGTCAAGAATTTTAGAGGCGCGCCTATATATCGTCGTTCCATCAAATGATAGGAGCATATTCTTAGGTAGATTATTTATGTACAACAGAAAGATGGTTGGTCCGAGAAGTGACCCTTGGGGGACACCTGCTTGAACGCCAGGTCGTCAGAGGACTGACCTGTTAGGAAGGATTTTATAATATAGAAAACCCTTCCCAGTGATTCTATAGCTGGAGAGCTTGTGTAGCAAACCATGTCGAAGGCCTTCAAGATATCTAATGCTATGGTCCTTGCGGTGTATGTGCCGTCAAGGGCCTCACTAATTCTGAGTGCAGTGGTAGTTATGACGTTAGCATTGGATCGGGTGGATCAAAACCCATACTGCACAAGAGGTTGTTCGACGACCTTCTTGTTGATTGAGGCCTCAAAGATCTTACTGATGATACTGAGGAGAGTAATGGGTCTATACTGGTAAGGGGGATCCGTTGCCCACTCTTGAAAACCGGGCATACGCTTAGCACCTTCCACGGGTTTGGGAAAGATTTCTCCTTCAAGCAGCGGCTAAATAACTTTGCTAGGATCGGGGATAATTCTGGGCTGATATTCTTAAGGACGAGCATTGAAATTTTGTCTGGGCCAATGGCTTTTTTTAATTATTTTTTTAATTTTTTTATCAAGACTTTTGATAAGTCTGGAGACTTCTTTTGCTGAAATGAGTATATTATTGAGATTGTGTTCAGTAGAACGTGGAGAGTTGGGAAGGGGATGGCTTTGTTGTCTAACGTTGTGTTTGAGGAAAAGATCGAGGCGAAGAGCTTCGCCTTGTCTGTCGAGGAGGATATTACTTCAGAGCCATTTATAATAGTGGGCACCTTTGCCTCTGTTTATAATTTGGTAATTGGACTTCCAGAATCCACGATAGCTCGCGTCAGATAGAAAAGAAGAAAAATTAGGAAAGGAAGAAATTATATTCAGCTTGAAACAGTTTATTTGCTTTTGTTAATGCATATTTTCATTTACTTGCATAATCTTTCTTGTGCGTCTACTTAAAATCGCAATCAATATCAATTATTTAGGCGTTCAACATAATTTCCATTAAATTTCTACAGAAAAAAATTATACAATGTCCAATCAACACCAGTGTTCGAGTTAATTTTACGCAATTTTTCCAGCCATATTTCAATGACAATTCTTGATATGATACAATTCGGTAAAATCACAAACTTAATTCTAAAATATCTTATTGATGGAAAAGTTTTCATCACCAAATTTTAAACAATGTTAGGGAAATTTTAAAAGTGTCTTTATAGTTTATTCATGTATTTATAATTTAGCCGTCATTTACATGTCTTACGGAAAATCAGAAGCAGGGATAATGTTTTCTACATTTTCATTCTTTGTCTTTCTATTTTGCTTGACAGAAAGATAGGAATGTTTGGACAATATAGCCACTGGTGATTAAAATGGATTTAATAAAGAAAATCAGGTCTCGATTTAGAAGAGCACTCAACATTTCAAGCGAAAGAGCAAGAGGAAATGGTGAAATTCAAAATGGATTCCTCATAATGAAGTGTTCAAACGTACAGCGAGCACTTGAATGAGGCAATGCTATAAGAAAATCCTTTACCGGTTTTACAACATGTGAAATGTTATTTTCACCTCGAAGATGAGATGCAGAAATTGACAATAAATCTGTCACCTTCAGATTATGACTTGTTTTCCTTTCTGCCTTGTCAGAGGTTTGAATAAGTTCAGGATATTAAATGTTCCCAGAAGAAATCAATAATTCTGAATAAGAATCATTATTCTATTAGGGCATACACAAGTCATCTAAGAACCAGCACACACACACTTTAGTTACAGGATAATGATGCTCCGAATTTATGTGAATACGAGATGTTGTAAAAGAAAATCTGGAATCAATTTAATGCCATCGTAACTTTTGACATTACACCTTTGAGAAAAAAATTAATAACACTTATTTTAAAGTAACTTATTTTTTAATATATTTCTTAATGATTTTATTTATTTTTACGAAAATGCTAATTTAAAAAGAAAATTTTATTTGAAGTGTGTATTGTCGTGCGATAAGGATGTTATGTGGATGACGAATATTTTTGCGGAGGTACGTTGGTCAAGAACAGAAAAGTGGGAATTTTTCCGGAGACTAGTATAGATGGAAAACATGAATTAGTCACAAGAGTTTACGGATGAAAACCTGGCTACAGAGCGGATATTTCAGAAAAGAGGATGTTACATAATTAATTGGTTTTTTAATCCCTAAAGTAATAAATATGCTAATTAATGTCCATTGGTGGTAACACTGTTAAATGTCGAACTTAATTTTCGGAAGAAGCAGATCAACATCTGTGATAACATACAATAATTAAGGTTTGTGAAGTCAAGATTTCGTAAGGTGATTAACAAAACAGGGATTGACGCAGCGCAATCCACTTAACCCCATTTACTTGCCTTTGGCCTTGAGGCAACCTAAGTTGAGATTATAAAATATAAATGCTAACGAAGAAAACATATAGACGGTAAACGGTAATATTTGAGTTACAGTTTTATTTCGGAACGTTAGTGTAATGAAGTCTTCACGGTGATTAAATGAAAACACGTGTAGATTAATGAATGACGCGCGGCTTGAATCATTCAGATTTCGAATTACATTTCATTCACTCCGACTTTTCAATTCCCATCGCTCAGTATCTGTGTAAACGGTTCCCTTACCTCTAGTCTGAACATCGCCGTTACATCTTCACTAAACAATGTATAAGCAACTGCCCAACACCTCTGAGGAACTGTTTTTTATGTAACTTCCTCTAACATGTCCCTAGTTTCCACGCTTGCAACAAAATGCAACTATGAGATTACATGTTTCTGTATCCAATAACAGACTCCCTTGATCTGGTTGGTGTGGAATTGAGTATAAAGCCTCTTCCGACAAAATACTTTACTACAGGGGGCCGACACTATTTTTCAGACACTTTATTTTTTCAAGTTTTAGGTAGCACAGGCAGTCTGTACTGTTTTAGTGTAATGGCAATAATATTTAAAAACTGTTTCAATACTACAAATGGAAAAGCAGAATTCAAATTAGAAGTATTTTTATTTTTTACAAATTTTCACATTACACAGGCGACAGTATTTTTCGGACATTGCAGAAACAATGCTAATAGTCTATGGCAGCACCCTTTTTTTCAATGACTTCTATCAGTCTATCTTCATAGTGTTCGTACATATTGATAATAACGTCTCTTCGTTTTTCTAGCAGTCTATTTTTAGCATCTTTTATGCGCTGCCATAGTTCAGCCTCTCTGGTTATTTCTGGCCCGTCGTAAACAAGCTCTGCAAGCATTTCCCATATTAAATTTCAATTAAATTTAAGTCTGGACTTCTTGCAGGCCATTCCAGAGTAGTTATATTTGCTTCACACATCCAATTTTTCACTGATTTGGCCACATGGATGCTGCAGTTATCTTGCTGAAAAATAAAATTACTTCCCATTTCTTTTTCTATGAGTGGTAGGGCTCTCTTTTCCAAAGGTTCTCTGTAGCTCAAGCTATTTTGACGTCCTTTTAACCACTCGAGCCACAAGTTTCCATTCAGAAATACTATTCCCCAAACCATGACTCCTCCTCCTCCCATCTGTCTCTTGTTGAGAATAACAGGTTCACTTTTTCTCGACCATGTACACTACCCATCTGGTCCATCGAACTTAAAACGTTTTTCATCAGTAAATATCACTTTCTTGATGTCGACATGGTTTGTTATTCATCTTTTGGCGCTTTCCAGCCCTGCCTCCTTGTGTTTTCTCGTTAGTGTAATTCTTTTCTTGATTTTAGCATACTTAAGTTCAATTTCGTGTAGCTTTCTTTGTACAGTTCGAACACTGACATCAAGTTCACACTTCTCCTTTACTTTCTTCGCCGTCACCTTTTCTCCAGATGATAACAACCTCGTAACACTCCTCTTCATTCTTCTTTCTGTTCTCTTGGAAATTATTTTTCCATCCTCTCTTCTTCTTCTTCCGCTCATAGTCTGTACTTAGCATGTATTCAACTGTTGACTTCAGTAGCTTCATCTCAGCGGCGATCTTTCGGATGCTGAGCCCGTCTTCTCTCTTCTTTTGGACCAAACTGATGAATTCTAAATGCATTCTTCTTCAGGGTTTTAATACGTTTTCGCAGTGAATGGTAAAGATACTCAAATGTAATGGTCAGAGTACAATTTACCTGCAGAAAATTTGCATATTGTAGACGTTCGACGACTAAATCATTAAAAAACCCGGAATTTGTGTCATGTCCGAAAAATAGTGTCGCCTAAGTTGAAGTAAAAATAAAGAAAACATGAAACCAAAGACAAACCCATCAATCAATATTCATACCATTAATGGACAGTTACTGCTGAACTACCTACTCATCAACACAAAAGCTCTCGACAGCAAAAAACACCTTTAAGCACACTTTTCAAAGTGTCCCAAAAATAATGTCTGCCCCCTGTAGTGTGATCAATAGAATCGTCAAAATGCAGGCCCTTTAATTAATAAAATAAAAAGGACGTACCTTTTTAACAAATCGAACTATTTACCCATAATTTTAATTCTGCTTACATTTAAGATTCAAACACAATATGCAAGTAACCGTCAATCCACTTGAACACATGTACACATCAATTGCTCCAGACCAGCTGCAATCTTCAGCTGAGCGCCGTGCTTCCGCAAAGTTTCAGCCCATTAAGCTCAGTACCTCTCCACACGGTGGGCCCGCAACAGCTGGATGATATTACGTTGCAACCAGTCTATGTTAGTTGAATGCGACACGATAAGAATTTTTGGGGTAATTCACCTTCCACCGCTTTTTTACCACAAGTCTTTATCACCTTATCCGGCTTTTGGATACCAGCACACTTGAGGAATCTCTTTGAGGAGGCAGCAGGAAATCTTCTACAGCCAACCTCAAATGGCACCAGGGTGCAGCTATATCCTCTCTCACGGAACTCAGCCACCAGTTCCTCATACCGAAGTAACTTTCTTTCATGGGCCTCTTCAATCCTTTCTTCCCCACTTGTATTAAACCTAAAATATAATATAGGCAACTGTCTCATCGGTTTAATGTTGAAATTGCTAGATATAACCATAAGTTCTCTGCTAACAGTTTCTTCTCTCTCACTTCTCGCTTGTGATACTCTTCCAGCTTCTTGATTTCCTGTCAACGACGATCTTCAAAGCTTTAAATGCAGTATCAATAGTTATCTTTAGTCTTTTTGATTCCTGTTCTTTATTGTCTTTTCCTCAATAAATTTTTCTCAGTTTCTTTTCACTCTCGCTTATACTCTCCTGCTTAGTGGCTTTATCACCTTTTTGGGCGAAATCCTTAAAAGACAGAAAGTAGTTCCAGTTTACTATAAATAGGAACATGAAACCAAACTTTCCTGGTTTACAAATAACTATCAGCATATGACGTCCATTTCTGTCACAATGCATACTTGGATACTGATAGCAAGAGCACCTTTATGTACATGTGGCACGGACCAATTAGAATGAACGAAGACTGTTGAATGCTACTTTTAGAGCAGAGACATGCTTTCAACTTTTCTGCCCACTACGATCTTCAAAGTTTTAAATGCAATGTCAATTGTTACCTTCAGCTTTCTTCACTTCTATTCTTTTATTGTCCGCTCTCTCCACATAAACGTTTTCTCAGTTTCTTTCCCTCCTCAGTAATCCCTCGTATCTTACTGGTTTTAAGAATCACATTTAGTTTTTAAACCCACATTTTACACGAAAGCATGTGATAATCGTGTTACTTGTTTTCTGTAAATAATTACATCTGCCATTATCATTTAAAATATAAATTTATAGTTTATAAACATATTTAAGGAATCTCACGGAAAAAAACATTAAATCGATTAAAAATATTTACACTATTTATGTTGTTCGAACTGTTGTTCTCGTTTTTATTGACATATTCACGGCGTTTCAGTCCGTCTATGCTCCGGCCTTTTTCAGGTGATTGGAATTTCGAACTGAACCCTTTATTTCGTCCACCGGGGTAGATTGTTCTAGTTCCACGTGTTATGCCTCTTCCGGGTGTTTCAGTATCAGTTATTTCCCTTTAACTCAACTCACAAAATGTTGTTTTGTTCACCTTAGTTATAGCTATTGTTGTCAGGTATTGGGTCAAGTCACTGGATTCAACCAACGCTTTTATCCACTGGGCCATGTGTCCTAGAGGACTAAAATATATGAATTTGGGGGGGACTTATAAACATAATTTTTACGAAAGATCATATTATAATTTTGTTGGTATTATTGTTTTTCTCTGGCTCTCAGTATTACTAACTCCACATTGTATTCATTTCTATTCTTGGCCGACTTAGGAGATTTTTGTGGCTGATTCCTTAGGTTTTCGTATTTTCCAGTTATGGTCTCTGTCTATTATTTCAATCTCGTCCCACAGGAGGCAGTGATCTCTCTTCCCTCTCCATATGTAGTCAGCTACGCCTGATTTGTTTATTTCCCCTCATGTTACGGTTTTATGGTATTCCTGCACTCTTATCTTAAGGGGGCGGCCTGTTTCCCCTTTATATTTCTTGCAACAACTGCATGGGATGGCGTACACACAGTCCTTAATCATGTTCTCCTCTATTGGAGGTCTTACTTGGAAGAAGTGTCTGCGAAGTATTGAATTACATTTGAATGTCATTCTGATGTTATATAGAGTACAGATCATTTGTTTCTTTTCCGATAATCCCTTCACATAGACTAGACAGACCGTAGCTGTTTTTGAGTGTTGTTATCTTGCATCCTTCTATCGTAGTTTGTCAGAGCTGCTACAATGTACCCATTGTAGTTGTAACGTTGTAAGGTACTGCTTATACTGACTATTTCTTGTTCACATATCTCTAGGTCACCACTTATGATTTTGCTTGATATTGTAAGCACCGGACGATCCCTTTCTTTTCACTGTATGGGTGGTGGGAGTTGAAGCTGAGTTATTGTTCGGTGAATGTTGGCTTGCGGCATACGGATGTCGTGAACCAATGCTCTCTTCAAGATATTAGTACACCCAGAAATGCTAACTTGTTGCTTTCTTTCTCCATTGTGAACTGTATCGATGATCTTATTGAGTTCACATGGTCTAGTAGTAACTGGACCTCTTCTGGTGTGGCCAGAGTATGAAGGTGTCATCTCAGCTATAGAGTCGACTTTAGTGATGTGGACTCTAATGCAATTACTTTGAAGTATTACATGAAAATGTTATATATTGCATGTGATAATAGCGATCCCATTGCTAAAACTTCATCCTGCTGATATACATCTGGTCCCATTCTGAAGTGTGTTGTTTATGTACAGAAAGTCAGCGTCTCCATCAGGTTATCTATTGGTATACTGGTTCGTTCTCCTTGTGATGAATCCGAGTCCAATCTGCTCCTGACTGGTATTCCCAAGCAGTCACCCATCTAATTACTGACCAGGCTCGACGTTGCTTAGCTTCGGTGATCGCACGGGAATCAATGTTTCAAAATGATGTGACAGTAAACATGTTGAGACCAAGTAATTGGTCGAAGAATAACAAAACAAGAGGTTACAGATAAATAGTATATTGAACATTAAATACACAGAAGTGTGTTATACGATTTAGGAGTGTGTATTGGTTGACCAGCGTTCAGTCTATATCACTGTTAATATTTAACAGCCCACCCCCACGAGTGATGTATGTGGAACAAGGTCGAGTTTACCGTGGGTAAACTTGACCTTGTGCCACATATATTACTCGTGGCTTGGAATTGTTAATCGGAGAGCCGAGTTTCAGTTTCAGCCTGGTTCGTTATATTCACTTACGCGGAAATAACTTTGGGGAGGTATAAATCTACATCTTCTCTTCCTAGTTACGGGTTATATAGTAAGATGATTATCTCCCTACCTTCAAAAATTCTTACAATCTAAAAATATTTTCTAGCTTTCAATAACCTGCAAAGGGTTGATAAGCCGTAGAAAACAAATCAATCATTACAGAAGACAATCCTTCATCAGATCCTGTACGCGGACACTCCAAAATCACTTACAAATACCTTTAGTAAATAATAAAATCCACATCACGTGAACGCTTCTAACAATAACGATAACGAAAGTGGATAGCACATGTAACTACAAGGGAAAATAATGATATAAACAAGATAACTTTCCATAATCCCATAAAAGAACACTCCCATCAATACGAAAAAGATAAGCAACATGGACTTGAAAAGTATAATTTCCGGAAAAGATTGTTTTCAAAAATATTTTATAAATTTCAACCAAGAGTAACACTAAAAGGCATTTGGTCAATGACTGTCAAATGTTTCCGTTATGTCTAATTATACCATTACTATTATCATTATTTTTAGCATTGATTTCACGATCATGAGTCCTTAGAGTACAGGAACTATCCATACGGACAGTAGTGGCGTGTCTTGGGCAAGCAATCCTGAAGGAATCCAATTCAGAGTTTTCCTTCTCCTAGATTGGCTGCCAACCAAGGTTATAGGAAGAGTCTGTCTTGCTATGTACCCATAGCTGGGAGGAGAAGAGATGGATTCATACCTTTTCTAAGGGAACGTAAGCGAATATAAAAATTGGAATTCGAACCAGCTCTACGATTTCTATGCCGCTATCGATAACATTCACATCACAATTGAACAATTATTTGAAATATCATGGTACAAACATCAAATGCTGAAATGTTTACATTGTTTATCAAAGTAAAAATTGTTATTTTTTAACACGCTTTTATGGATTGAAACTATCCAACCTTTTAAATTTATCTTTTAGCAATAATAAAAATATTATTCGATGTCCCATTTTTAAATACTTTGATCGTTTTTGTTTCTTTTATACATTATAGCTTGTTAGTTATTCGGTCTTCTTGAAATTAATTTTGTCCGCTATATAACCTTGCTTTGTAGTTTTGACTTGTTACTATCCGGTCTGTTATATATGCCATTATATTCTAGTCTGTATCGCTGATGAAGCTACTTTCTTTCATTTGGCCCGATGTATTTAGTTATATTTACAGTAGAGAATGGCTCAGAGTAAGCTGCATTCTTCCTAACAGAGTATCTCTTCCATCAAAGGTTTCATTTATATTTAATATAATCAATCGTATTTTGTTAAAATATTAGATAAGTTTTCAGTTTAGTTTCATTTCTCTCTATCTAGAGGAGTTCTTCCTCCAGAAAGACCAGATCAGCGCACAGCAAGTCAGATTGAACGTGTTGCATTTTCAACATTTCAGTTGGCTTCTCTGATTTTATTCCTGTCTGTCTATTGAAAAGATCTATCACTGTATAATGGCAAGTGTCATAATACATCATAACTAATTTTGCCACGGTAGCAACTTGAACCGAAATCTATACATTAATATCCATATAACAATGGTGGTCAATTCATATTAGATAATGAAATATGCCAATACATTATAAATCAATTGTATGTGTATATTTCTTTACTGGTCTCTGTAGATCGCTTAGGGAGATAAAACGAAACTTCTCTAGAGACCAAAAGAAGGTAAACTGACCCGTATTAACCGAGATCAATATTCATATAATAACGTTTGCTTCACTGTTTATTTGTTTGGTTTTACTGCTGTTAATCTGTTACATTAGATAGCCGATAAAAACACGCACAGCAAATTTGAGTAGATAGATAGATAGATAGATAGATAGATAGATAGATAGATAGATAGATAGATAGATATTCCCAGTTTCTTTTGTTTAGAGTTTTATCTATTTCGTTATTTATAGACATGATTTTAGATGGTTTATCTCATTTATCTATTATTTTAATCAGTAATATAATTCATTTATTTGCTTTTTATACTTTTTCGGATATTTTTCTTTAGTTCGAAGTTTTGTTCTCAAACTAGACGTTTATTAATGATGTGACTGTAGATAGTGAAGTTGGAATTTGTTTTCGTGTCTGAATTTGTTAATGGGCGGTTATATCTTGTTTAGGTTTTTATGCTATGCTGAAAAATAATTATAGCTATTTTCTTCTCGAGGTAAAGAATACTTTGATTTGATTTGTACATACACGCGTACACACACACAAACACACAAACACACGCACATATATATATATATATATATATATATATATATATATAATATATATATATATATATATATATATATATATATTCAGGGTATATCAAACATTAATTTAAGAACTTTGGGGCAGAACAAAGGTAAAAGGCATATAAACATATGTCCGCAAATCCTTCGTTTTTGAGTTATTAAGTTTAAAGAAAGTTTACGGTAGATGGCGATGCGTTGCCATGTAAACTACGTTACAGTTATCATTCGGGTATATTTGTGGCTCGTCTGTCGTCAACGTTTAACGTGTATAGGAGTCAGTTAATTGAGATGTATTCCGTTTAACAATGACAGTATATTCATATCGAGAGCAGGCAGATACGATTTTTACACACGACCGCACGAATAGTAATGAAGAAGGCAGCCGAGTTATCCAATTTTTGCTGCTGTTTATCATCACATTACTGAGACAGAATCCATGGGACCACAAGGTATAAATCAAGGTAAACCGAGACCCGCTCGTACACCTGAACATGAAGAACACATTCTATAAGCTGTCGGAGACAATTCAGGTACCAACACACGTCAAGTGGCCCTAGCATGTCGTACATCTCATAGTACAGCATGGAAGATACTTTAAGAGCAGCTTTTGTATCTGTATCATTTGCAACGTGTGCAATATCTTTCGCCCTCTGATCACGCCCCGTGGGAGAACTTTTACCCAGGGTTTATTGCAGAAACTGCAGATCCGTTGAGGCAACATTTGGAAGAGATGAAATAACAAACTTACACAACCATTCGTGGGCGGGTCAGAATCCCCATGGTAGAATACTGGCTAGACACCAGCATCAGTTTACGATTAATATGTGGACTGGAATTTTAAGTGATTGTCTGGTAGGTTCATATGTTCTCCTAGCACGTCTTACAGGAGCTGTCTATTTCGAACACACTTCCAGACGTGCTAGAGTATGTACTCCTGTTAATACTAAGGCGCATGTGGCTCATGCATGATGGGGCTCCAGTACATTTTAGTCACATTGCTCGCAATACACTGGCTGACATCTACCATGAAAGATGGATAGGTAGGAGAAGACCGGTTGCATGGCCTGCACGTCCTCCCGATCTCAATCCTTTGCATTTTTATCTGTGGGGTCACCTAAAATAATTGTTTTATGCAACAGACATTAATAATGCAGAGACGGTTCATAAATGTATTACAGGAGCTGTCTATTTCGAACACACTTCCAGACGTGCTAGAGTATGTACTCCTGTTAATATAGGTACCTCTACGATATCGCTAAAAAAATGGCATAAGCATGATTAAAAAGACGCCAAACTTGACGAAAACAAAATTTTATCTTTTAAATGCTTATATTATGTGGAAGAGGAAAGAACAAAGTTTTTTTTCATTCTTTTTAAAAAAAATTTCCTTCTTTTTAGAATATTCTAAATTTTGATTAAAAAACTTTGTTTATCTTTGTGTCACGGTCACCAGTGAAATAACATATACAATTTTTATCACTTTTTTTTTGTATGACACACATTATTTTTGGAAATCTTGCAAAAATGAAAATAATTGTCGGATCTTAATGAAACTTTCAGAAAGTATTCACAGATGATCGAAATTATTATAAATATGTTTTTTTTATTATAGTCATGGCAGAAATATTTTTTTTATATTTATTATCCCCCCACCATAACTAATTTTATGAAAACTCTAGAAATTCGCTCGCATCGGATTTAGTTATTACAATAGTTAAAAGCACAAGGCTTTGAAGAATGCAAATCACGTTTTGTTTTTTTTGTAATAACTCCACACGTACCTGAAAAATAGCTTTGAACTGTAATATACAAAACTCAATAAAACAAATATATTATTTAATTTAAAATGCTTTTATTTGCTTTTAGTTGTTTGTATTAATATGGACAATATTTTCTGAAAGCAAAAAATTTTTCCGATGAATAATAAATTTTTTATTCAGTTATTTCTTAATTATTTAACTATAATACATTTTTTACATTAAGTTGGTAAAATATTTTAAAATTACTTACAAGCCGCGTCGGATTTTCTAAATGCCCTTATGATATAGATCTTGTTTTAGTGCTTTATAAATTGTATCGTTTTGACTACTCCGAACTCCACACGTACTTAAAAAATGTAATTTTGTCTTAAAAAAAAAGTTAAAACGGTTGTTATTAAAATGTATGAGAGGTAACAAAAGTATAAAAGGTCACGTGACTTGAGTTTAAATGGCGTTAAAAATTCTTAGCGAGACAAATGTTGTGCATTTTGAATTAGCGGTTTTTACTCATTACAAAAATTTGAACATCATCCTAAGCCATTTTCACCATCAACATTACTACATTTTTAAAAATACCATTTATTTCATTTATCATTTTACATATTTCATTGCAATTTCAATTTTTTGAAGTTGTTTTACAGCTTTCACTTTTTTTCTTTCAGTGAGCCGTCTGTCAATTTTTCAATTACGATTCATTTTCATACTGTACCATTTGATTTATTTTTAATTTTTTTATATAGCTACTTTTTCAATATATTTCTTGAATTTGTGAAATTCTTTTTATAGATTTTTTAATTCATGTATATTTTTTTTTGTTATGAAATAAGAAAGATAACATATCCAACCGAGCACTGAAATTTGGCGCACTCAGATATTTTTCGACAATTTTTTTTTTTTTTTTTCGTTTTTTATATTTTTTGATTTAGTTTTAATAGTCTTCATTGAGATTTTAATTCATTTCATTTACATATTTTTCATATAAATAAGAAAAAGAAAAGAAAATTACCTATCAATAGCTGATATTATTTAATTTTTGTCATCATCATTTATTTATCAAAATACTATATAAATTTACAATTTTTTTTTTTTTTTTGCTCCTTATTAGTTTGTTTCATTTCTAGACATAAAGAACAACATATAACTATCTCGGTGATCATTGTGAATTCAAACAAACTATCCAGTATTGCATCCGAGTCCTTGGTCCATTCTGTCTCTACAGCTCATAAAAATTCATTGTCATCACCCTGCTCAAAATGTGTTAAAAAACAAAAATACATCAAGCCATTTCTCAAACTTAAATTATAAAAAGAAAAAAAGAAAAAATTGGGTTTTTTTACAAGGTGGTGACAACTTGTTATTGTTGGCTGGCTGGCCCTTGACCCAGCAATGTCGAAGTCATTTTTGGGGGCTTAATTTCAACACTGTTTTCCTCAATGCTGATTTCAAATAAAAAAACATGCAAAAAAAAAAAAAATGGTTTCTAATGTTCAGATATAGTAATTTTAACTATTTTTTTTTCATATTTTATGCCCAGAAAAAAATGTTTATAATCATTTTCATTTCACCAACCAATTTCACTCAGAAATGAAAGAGCATTCTTTGCTTTCAGGAAATACTTAGTTTCATGGAGTGCAGATCAAAAGTTTCCTTGATATTTTGTTCAGATGATGACATAAGTTATTTTTCAATATTTATTTCAGGGCAAATAGGCTGCAGAGTGTAACAAAATAACTATTGATATGTTTGTGATGATTTTTACTTAGGATAGAAATGTTTTATCAAGCAGATATGTATTGACTTTAGGAGGCTACACCTCCGTGACGTCATTTACGTCCTTCCGTATGATCATTCGGATCTCACGTTAGCTGACGATATGTGATGACAACACATCACTCATTGCCTGTCAATAGCGAAAGATCGCCTCCCTTTATTTTAAACCACATTTTTTGTCGAAGAAAGTAAGTAAAAGTTTCCTTAGAAATATATTAAATAATCTTTAAATTAGATAATTTTCGTTAAAAAAATTTTGAACATCCTATAATTTATTTTTAAAAGAAATTTAAACTCGGATTTTAACTTAGTTTAAAAAATTTTAAAAATATGGCTGATATCGATTTTTTTTCGATAATTTTGCTGAAAAAAAAAAACAAGATTTTTAACTAAAATTTTGGACATGCTAAGAATGAGTAAAAAAATTTAAAAATACTCAAAAAATATTTCGGTATTTCTTCTTAATAATGATATATATACTTAAGCAGATAAAAAAAAATTTCGTCAAATTTAAGGCCTTTCTTGTCAAGCTATACTGATTTGTTTACATTTCGTGGAGGTACCTATGTTAATACTAAGGCGCATGTGGCTCATGCATGATGGGGCTCCAGTACATTTTAGTCACATTGCTCGCAATACACTGGCTGACATCTACCATGAAAGATGGATAGGTAGGAGAAGACCGGTTGCATGGCCTGCACGTCCTCCCGATCTCAATCCTTTGCATTTTTATCTGTGGGGTCACCTAAAATAATTGTTTTATGCAACAGACATTAATAATGCAGAGACGGTTCATAAATGTATCATGGGAGCCTGCGAAACCATTCGACATCGTGTGGGAGTATTTGAAAGGGATCCGCCAGTCAATGATCCGACAGGTACATGCGTGTGTAGAGGCAAATGCAGAATATTTTGAATAATTTTTCCGCGTTGCTGTGTTGAGGAACAACGATTAGAACGTCTAGGAATGGGAGTTTATTTTTTGGCTTAATTCATAAATAAAGTCAATGATGTTCTCGTAGAATAGAGTAATAACACTTATATATATATATATATATATATATATATATATATATATATATATATATATTAGGTAACTCCAAAAATATTCTAAAGAAGGGTATACCATAATGAAAAAAGGTCCCAAAATTAATAAAAAATCATTTTTATCGTTAAATTTGTTATTATTAAGGGAACAGACCGATGTATTTTTCGATTATTTAATTAAATTTTTAAATCCTTTCGAGCACGTACGAAATTTGTGTTAAAAATCTTGTTTTTCTTGCTCCAGCAATAAAGATTAATATAGGGATGTTTAGTGGTTTTTGGTGGGTTTTTTGTTTTTATATTTTTTTTTTTGGCTTTAAATCACATTGTTTTATTTTAAATTTATATTTTATTGATATTTTAAACTTAAAGTAAATAATATTTGTTTCAAATCAGATTAATCATACTTAAATCAGATAGTATTTCTCTGATAATGTTTCAGAAAAGTGTATTTTATTTTTAAAAGATTTTTTTTATTTAAGAGAATTACATTGCAATGAAAGACGGCAAAGAAGGGCGTTATTCTGCTATTTTAACAAAGAAATCTGTTTCTAGTCAATTTAAGTTAATTTTTAAAATACATCAAAGTAATTTTCTTACTGTAAATATTATAATTAATCTATCAGTTGAAATTAAAACTAAAATAAAAGCTTCTAGAAAGATTTTTAATTTTATTCAATTCGTTTTAAAATTTAGGTATCGCGTCTTTTTTGGAGGTCCCTAATATATATATATATATATATATATATATATATATATATATATATATATATATATATATAATTAAATGGTTTAAGTCCAACAATTATTTAATATATTTTCTGTTTATGTGTTATTTTTAGAGATACAATTTATTTAAGTAAATGGTCTGTTTTTTAATTAAACAATATCAATTACATATACCAGCCTGAATATCCGAGAAATTTTCTAGAAAATATGCGTTCTCCAACTGGGTTAGTGTTATTGTATATATAAAAATAATGTATAAACAGAATATATATATATATGTGTGTGTGTGTGTGTGTGTGTGTGTGTGTGTGTGTGTATGTATGTGTGTATATATATATATATATATATATATATATATATATATATATATATATATATATATATATATGAATATATATTAGGACCCTGAATATATATGTTCTCGCTGATTTTTAATGTCACTTGTCCATCGCTAGCCACTACACTTTCCCATATTTCTGGTAGCATTTGAATTCCACGTTCAAAAAAGGACACGACTTTTAAGGCTAACCACGAGTAGACCCATTTTTTGGCATTTTCACAAGAATGAAAGTGCTGCTCAACCATGTCATGTGCCATCAGTCAGAACAAGTGATAATCGGACTAGTCAAAGGCAGGTAGGAGGATAGGATTTCATATTTTAGCCTTTCACGAGTCTTCACCCGTTTTGCAACATGTGTCCTAGCGTTGTCATGTTGCAAAATCACTTTGCCGTGTCTCTGCTCGTATAGCGGCCGTTTTTTCTTCAATGCTCGGCTCAAACGCATCAACTGTAGTCGATAGCGATCTCCCGTGATGGTTTCGGTTGGTTTGAGCAGCTCATAATAAACTAAACCCATCTGATCCCACCAACTGCAGAGCAGAAGCTTCGAACTATGGATATTCGATGTTGATGCAAGCCTTACCGAACGATCTTATGCGCTAAGGGTTATCGTAGTGTATCCACTTTTCATCGCCGTTCACGATACGATGCAAGAAACCTTTCCTTTTCTGCCGTTAAAGCAGCTGTTCTCACGTGACAAGTCGCCGTTCGACGTCTCTCGGCTTCAACTCGTACAGCACCCAATATTCTTGCTTTTAAATCATTCCTAATGCTTTCAAACGTTTCGAAACTTACGTGACCAACTCCTAATGATTCTGAAAATTCAGCTTGAGCCTGACATGAGTCTTCATGAAGGAATGCCTCCAATTCATCGTCTTCAAACTTTTTCGGTTCGCCAGAGCATTCTTTATCTTCAATATCAAAATCATTATTTTTGAAGCGTCTAAACCAATCTCTGCGTATTGTTTCCGACAGAACATGGTCGCCATAAATCTTAACTAGAATTCTATGTGCTTCAGCTGCAGATTTATTTTGAATAAAGTAGTGCAGTAAAATTCCCAGCAAATACAATATCTTTGGTACGAAATCCGACATGTTTAACGCTATGAAAAACCAAGTTCTGAGAACGCTATCTTTTGGAAAACAGCGAGAACTTATTCAAGGTTATATATATATATATATAATTATATATATATATATATATATATATATATATATATATATATATATAGAGAGAGAGAGAGAGAGAGAGAGAGAGAGAGAGAGAAATTTTATAGACATTACAAACACGGTGCTCAGTGCAAGGTATTAGGAATATGTACAAAAATAGAGCAAATATAAATCATATAAGGAACAACATTACATACTGCTGTCTGCAACTAAATCTTTCATGTTGACGTAAAAGTCTTTGTCTCCGACTTTTATTCTTTCTCCCTGCAATTTATTGAAAAGAAAGCTAAAACCGACTTGAAAATAAAATTCATCTATTTTCTCCTATTTCTTTTAAAATCCACCTACCATCATCCTGTTTTTCATTCTGCGGGGTGGTCCGAATATCTTGTTACCCCTAGATAATATAATTTTCTATTTCAACGCTCTGTGAGATATTATCAAGGATAGAGTTTCACATGAACGATACCAGAATACCCGTCAGTCGAAAGACGCCGTTCGATGAGCCTTTGCAGCAATCAACATAACACAGCTTCGTAAAATATCACACAGTACACGGAGCAGCATTATTTTTTGCTAGGAAAATAATGGCGTTCATACAGACCTTCTTGATGTGTGACAGGATCAATGAAAGTGAATAAATTGAATCCAGTACATGCGCTTTTTGCATTACTGTATTACTTGTTCTTTTATTGTTCTCATTCCTTTTTGGTAAGGGGTGACAAGACTTTCAGACAGCCCTGTACTTCTCGCTCTTCTCTCTTTCTTCCCACTAATAAATTATTATAAATTCCTCTTCTTTTTTTCTTGTTTCTCTTTTCTTCCCGCTACTTTTTCCTTCTTCCTTTTGCTTTTTTTCTATGACATCTCATGCACCATCTCCTTTCTTATGCGATCAGTTTTCTTTTCTTCTCTTTTCATACATTACAATTTTGTGCTATTGCTCTCGGTTTTGATATACATTTACTTACTCGATTCGCTTAAGCTATTAATTACAAACAAAACTTTTTTTATCTTTCGACATATCTCTTAGAAACGTTTCCAAATTCTTCCTTGGCCTTATTCCTTTTATCAACCCAACATTTAGAGTGGGAAAGAAAGAGGGGGAGAAAAGTAAATAGGTAATGAAAATTATTTTTGTTCGCAGGATTTAGGAGGCTCAGCTGCCTTCGTGTTGTTCTTACTGATTATATCACTTTTTAAGTCAAAACGAACTCGCTTATAAATTCTTGAGAACAACAAGCATTGAATAAATACAGAACGTTATAAATGCAATTCTAAAAGTATGTTAAGTCACACTATCTCATATATATGTTTGTATGCTCAGACTTAAACTGAGAATATCATTGTATTGGGAAGCATCTTTCATAATAAGAAACAATGGCCTTGTGGATTAAAGTGTTGGTTTATGAATTTGGTGACATAGTGATTGTAAGTTCAATCCCTGAGTCGGGAAGTGTGTACTTGGACACAGGGAAAATGGGCAGGCAATAACTGAGCAGTACTAAATAAAAATAACTAGACGATATCACTATACATGAGATGTTGAACGAGAACAGCCTGGCCCCATAGATTAAATAAAGTGTTCAGTTTAGAATTCCTTGTAGAGTACCCAGATCAATATACACCTGAGAAGGCCGAATGGTACAATGATCGAAACTTTGTGATAACAACAACACAGATTAGGACAATAGTGTACAAGGTCAAGCAGTACAAGATTAGAGAGAAATTCCAGTGAGAATACTGTGCATACCCTACAAGTGGATACTGTCTGCTTGCCTTGAAAATCAATATTCATAAAAGTAACATTTTATATGGATTCGAACTTCAAACACGATTGGAAATATATTGGACTATCTCAATCACATGGAAGGTTAAAACATATTTCTGATAATGAATATCTTATGAAAAATTCGTGTACGTGTGACAATCGAGTTTATACAATCTTGAATCGGTCTCATAGGGTTCTGAAAAAGATGATTTTATAATTTAAATGCTAATCAATTTGGGAAACCTTTTCTATCTAATTTTGTAATTGCAAATTATACGAAACTTAAAAGAATAGAGAAACTATTTTTCTAGCAACGGAGCAGATGCTTCACCAACTTAACAGAAAAATGGTTAAGTGGTGACCATTTAACTGTTATAGTTGTAACTCACTGAATCAGTTTTATAGTTTTTTTCTGACTGAACAGTATAAATGCACACGTCATTTTATAGAAAATGTCCTTTTTTTATCGCTGTTAAAAAAGATTACCAAGGTTTCTTTTTTATTATCGCTAATTATTTTCGCTTGTATAAGAGAATCGAAAGCGAATAATTAATTCAAATCATCGTTAACCTCGTGCGAGAATAACCAGATTCAACGATTTGATTTTGTTCTGTGTATCTGGTTTTTATACTTAATTTTGCCATTTCGCCATTGGTTTTCAATTTCATTTTTTATTTATTTTTAGTTCCTCATTACTTTGCTATTCATTTTTATTGTCTTCTGATATTTTTTATTATTTTCTTAAGTGAAGAATAAAGGAAAATCTTGCCCGACAGCCAAAAAGTCGACTATTTTATTTTCAATGGAAAATTGATTTTTCCTCTATACTTTGTAAAATTATGGATTTTGCAACAACGGAACCTCATTAAATGAAACTTGGGTCAAATGGAGGACAATTGGACAAAAGCAATTCGAGAAATGAGGTTGGCAATAATCTAATCGCGTTACTATTGATCATTTTAATGGTAATAGAAATTTTTACTTTAAAATTATTGTTATTAATTTATAGCACAATATAACATCTTATTTTAAACTAAAAATGACTATTCAATCGGGGATTTGTTTATTTTCGACCTTATATAAGGTAAATTGGATTGCAGTAGGTTAGAACTGATAGTCATAACTATGTCACACTTTTAGCATTAAAATAATATGATTAAAAAAAATTAATTGAATCTCTAATTTTTGTGTTTGTGGGGGCTTGTCGATACATATCCCTCACTATACAAAGCTTAAATTCCCTCTAAAGTCAGTATTTTAAGTCGCGGATATATAAAAAAAGATCAGAAAAGACCGACATCGTAACAAAGCAAGCTACAATTGGAAAAATATATTTAAAGGTGAGACCCTTAATGATAGATGGATATAAACTTCCTATATGCCGTCATTTTCAACAGCATAAGTTAACAAATTAATAAATAAATTGTGAAGTGGCTTTTTTTTGTTTTGCTCATTTACACCGTATTAATAACCCTTTTAAATTGTCAGATGGACAATGTTTCTCCATGAAAATTATTTCTACTTGTATATTCTCCTCTCCCAGAGAAGTGAAACCTAGAAAGATGGACATGTAATATTATCTATTTGACAAGTAGTGTTTCTCCTTTTCTATAGGAGAGCATAGTGCCGCAGAAGACTTTAGAATCAGAATATATAAAGTTCTTTAGTCATGAATGGAAATGCTCTTGATATTTCAGAAAGAGAAAGATGAGAAAACATGGGAAACATACTAAAACTTCCATTATAAACACAGTTTGCATATAAAATTGGTTAAATACATATTTCTTAAATGACTTGTAACAAATAATGTATAATCACGTGGAGAAATAATGGACTAGACGAGTTTTATATTAATTTTTGTTTGAATCATAAAAACAATAACTTGGTTGTTTTAGTCTATAAGCTCACTTACTATATCTTGGTTCGTTGAAAATAACATCTTCTGGGATTTTACAAATCGTTTAAGAATACCTAGATCTAATACATACATATATATATATATATATATATATATATATATATATATATATATATATATATATATATATTGGGGAACTTCGATGCAATCTTGTCTCGTTAGATCAATTACGACTGAGTAGTGAGTTTGAGGCTCCATACTTTCAGCCTTGTGGCACATATAAGCTACGCTTACAAAAAATACTTTGATGTGATGTAATGGTTAGGAAGCTTGTCATGCTAGATCAATTACGACTGAATAGTGAGTTCGATCCTCACTTGGTGCCCAAAAATCTGGCCTTGTGCCACATCTAAGCTACGCTTAGAAAATTACCACACACACACACATCCACATATACATACACACAATACTCACACACACACACACACACACACACACACACACACACACACACACACATATATATATATATATTATAAGTATTACTAGTTTGTGACTGGTAGGTATAATGGCAAGGAGGATATTAATTCAAGGAGAAATGAACGTAGACTACAGAGCATAATAATAATAATAATAATAATAATAATAATAATAATAATAATAATAATAATCACGAAGAAAACCTTAAATATTCATTTTGGTTATAATTTATTTTCTGAATATCGAAATATTCATCTGTTCAGACCAAAATCTCTTAGTATATGTTGACAATACACCGGACGGATATATTAATTTGACATAGAGGTAGGGAAAGCAAGAAAGAGGATATGAAATAAGGAGTAGAAGGAGAAAATTGACGTATGGACAGACTCTTTTAAACAGATGAGCTAGAGAAAGGTAAGAAGGTGAGGTTAGATGGCTAGTAGTAAGCCTAAACAGACTGACCCGGCCAAGATTTTTTTATCACAATGTCTAAGATAATCCACAAAATTAAAACCAATTACTTAAGATGGTAGTAAAGCAAATATCAATGTTCAATGAGGATTCGATCACGTATTTTTGAATGTAAATGATTTTTCCATATTTTCCTGATTGCCTATTTCCGAGGATTATGTCAATTTCAGAAAAAAAGTTTTCGCATCTTCATATTGAACGCAGAGTTTATGAAAATCGCTGATCTGCTCTGGAGAGCTGTTTTCTCGAGGGCGAATATTTCCAGAACAATGCCTCTTAACAATTCTCTGTTCAAAAGAATTGTAACAATGAGAAAAACAGAGTAATCCGTATACCTTTAATGTAAATATTGTGAAACACCATACAGTGGTGATTACTCTCTCTCTCTCTCTCTCTCTCTCTCTCTATATATATATATATATATATATATATATATATATATATATATATATATATATACTCAGAGGCGACCGACTGTTTCATGCTAGACGCAATCGTCAGGCTATATTTACACATGCCTATATATATATATATATATATATATATATATATATATATATATATATATATATATATATATAATAAAATGCATACATATCTGAAAATATACGAATATGTCTTCTTGGTGATATATCTAAATTTATATGAATGTGTGTTTGTGTAAAACCGGTCAATTAACTGTCATACATAATACATACTTGGGCAGTCGTATCTCTTTAGATTAATGACTGACTAGGCACAATATTTTCTCACAGTAGATTTTTTTTTGCGATAGACTGGCAGCCACCCAAAGATATAGGACCCAGTCTACACTACTATTCAAACCATAGCTGGGAGAGAACTGATGTAATTCGCAAGAATATTTACGAGTAAGGGAATGTAATGAACTTAAGTGGAATTCAAGCTCGGCACTCCGATTTCTCCTACAGAACAGTTATCCATTACATAACATCCTTTTTACATATATATATATATATATATACATATATATATATATATATATATATAGGTGATAAAAAATAGAATATAGTATAGGCTTTGTTAGATGCAGTTTCGCACAACTCCGCAAATTGCTACAAAACTAAAACATTAACCTGAAAACTTGAATCATGTTCTTAAATAACGTAATCAGAGCAAAAGTTTCATATGGATGTCATGCATGGCGCCAAACCCATTCAGAAATATGTAAACTACTGTATACAACCGCTTTCTTAGATCAATAGTTAAAACTGACTTTGAGCGAATGAATCCTGCGGGTCTTAGTCAAAACCATACTTCTTACAACTACGTAGATTGGCGCTACAGAATCACAAAGAAATTTCATCGCTAAAGCACAAGCCTTTATCACTACGAGGAAAATTTCAAAACAAACACAACAAGCAATCTCATAAACCCAAACAAAAGTGAACTAGATAAAATAAGTCAAATAATACCAGAAAGATTTAACTGAGAGCTAAGGATGAAGTAAGAAGTAAGTCAGTGGAAAAACACAAACAAACAATAGACTGGTTCCACAACCTACAAAACAAACATAATTGCCAATTTATACAACTAAATATAAAAAAATTATCCCCTTCTATCACAAAACCCATGCTGGATAAAACTATATCCTAAGCTCAAGAACAAATAACAATAAACACAAACGAAATAAAAATCATTAAACACTTCCGAAGTAACAATTATTCGACAATGAAGACGCATGGATAAACAAAGGTACGTTTTCCATTACATTTGGAAGCATTAACGATGCAGAGAACTATGAGCTCATAGGTATACCTTTACTACACGAACAAAGTAAACTAATCGATAAAAATGATAGAGGCCCCTACAGTTTGCAAACTTTGCTTGGAGGAAAAAATAGCTATCATTACCTTCCCAGACCAAATAAATTATTAAATAAAAGATCCGAGCTCATCTCAAAATGCAGACATGAAAATAAATTTTTACTACGATACTTAAAAATCGAAAACTGAAAAAAATAAAATAAAATAAAACGAAAAAATACATAAACAAAATGACAATAAAATAATTAAAATAAATTAAACCAAACAAATTACCAAATCACACACGTTGAAAGAGACGAAATAGAATAAATAAATAAAAAATAAAAAACAAAATCAATGAACCCAAATAAATAAAGTAAATAATAAACAAATTAAGCATTATGACCAAAATATTAGTTAGACTATAAAAATCAAACCAAATATCGGACGAAAAACATAGCTATATCTGTTATATAACAATAAAAAATACTACGTTAATTAAAAATCGAAAACCGAAAAGAGTAAATAAAAATATACAGTATAATAAATAAATAATAAAAAAACAAGTAAATTAAATTAATCTAAATTCATCCACATAAACTAAACCGATCCCGATAAATTAACCGTTAGAAAAAACAAATAAAGATAATTAATCCAAATAAATGAAGTAATAAACAAATTAAAAACTGCTCCCGCCAAAATAATAGTTAGAATAAACTACAACAATCAACACAAAAATAGAATAAATGTCTTCATAAGAAATAAAAATAAAAAATAAATAATGACAAGCAAAATAATTTAACCGAAATAAATAATTAAATAAACATCTTCCGGTAAAATAATCGCCAAAATAAACTACCCACAATGCATCACTGACCCGTATATATAAGTAACCGAGAAAAATAACAGCACTCATGGCCTGGCGATTGCGTCTAGCATGAAACAGACTGTCACCTCTAAGTGTTGACTTCTATGTTCACATTTATATTTACACACTCTCTATCTCTGATATTGATCACTTTATCCCATAAATATAGCACACCTTAAGACTATGTTTCTTTTTATATATATATGATGTATTTTATTATTATGAAGGTTAATTAGATTAAATGAATTTAAGTTTTTCATATATTACATTATTAATTTTTCAATTATTTATATACATATGATGCTGATTGTTTTTATACTGACGTAAAATAGACGATGACGATATAAAATTTGATTCAATTTTAATGTTTTTCACTAGCTGTTGTTTGTACTTCCCCCTGCTCATTGTGATAACGCCTTGCTTCTCCTTTTAACCCACTCCTCTCTTCAGTAATGTAAATTCCCAGGAAAGTTTTTCTAGGTTAAGTATATAAATACATTTTCTTCCTGTTCTCTTGTGATTTAAATTTAAACAATTTTTAGAATACTGTCTGGAAAAAAATAAACATTTTATAATTTCGGTCTGATGAGAAAGATATCAAAAACTTACCTCTCGCAATAAATTTATTACTGGATTCTTCGGTAATATATTAAGATTTTTCCATTGATATATATATATATATATATATATATATATATATATATATATATATATATATATATATATATATATATATACAGACGCACATAATTATAAATATAGATTTAGATATGCGCATCTATACATGTAAATATATATATAGACGCAGCATATTTTCATTCGGTTTAATAATTTAGATGTATTATGTCTATTTATTCTTGTTTTAATTCTTTCAATAACAGAATAAATTTCTTGGTGGCTATAGAAAATCGATCAAGAAATTTTCTACAATTAAGTACTAAGTACTTCCAATCTCATTATTACGTAAATTCAAAATATTTTTCACCGTTATACAAGGCAGGTAACTTATATGCATTTTTGAAAAGATTTTTATTTGTAGTACTTTAGCTTTTTTACATAACAATTTACTGCTACAAACATTTAAGAACATTGTTACTATACTCGTAGTTGACTTTATTTATTTTCGGACGCAATCCTCTCATATATATATATATATATATATATATATATATATATATATATATATATATATATATATATATATATATGCACAGACATTTACACATATATTTTCACCCAAGCACCTTCACAGACATATAGACACTAACATACATATTTAAACAAACGCATATATATATATATATGTGTGTGTGCGTGTGTGTGTGTGTGTATCTATATCTATCTATCTATCTATCTATCTATCTATATATATATATATATATATATATATATATTACACAAGAACATTCGCACTCACAGACACACACATGTGTATTTATACACGTACACTCAAATATGTATGTATTTATATATATTCACACTCATACACATACAGACACACACTTCATACGCATGCACACACACATATATATATATATATATATATATATATATATATATATGTATTTATAGATATATATATATATATATGTGTGTGTGTGTGTGTGTGTTTGTGTGCGTGTCATTCAAATGTGCCCCCGAAACAACTTCGAATAATTTCGTGATAGTACACAAAGGAAATATGAACACGAATCCTAACCGGGACGTGTCCAATATAATACAATTCTCTTGCCGAATGATCTAACGGTATTGGTGTCGTTAATTCATTGCTTTAAAGGACCAATATACGCATAATGGCTAAAAATAAAATAGGGAAGTGGCGACAGAATGAAGAGAAAAACAATAATAAACAATAATAAAACGCACAAATCCAATTTGTCAGGGTAAAAAATATGTAATTTTTTCTTCATAAATCTTTATTTGTGAATATGTACAAATAATCATATGACCATTACATCTATTTTTGTATGGACAAATTTACTCCTTCATGTGCGATAATATTTCAAAAAATTCTGTTTAGTCTGGCATCAAAACTACATTCACATCAGTCGAGAAGATATTCAGAAAGCTTAACTTAGTATGTTATAAGGTCTCAAGAGTGTTTGATCAGGTGTGTGGTACAGTGGAGGAAGGACTAGCTTGCAAAATTCAATTTCTTAACAAAACCAAATTATTAATGTTCCACAACCACCGAGGAGACCCCAAACTTTCAACTATCAAGATGGATGGCTGTTTTGTCAAGGAGTCTTCTTACCTTGAACATATATTAGGACACAAGCTCAAGCTACTCAGGTAGAACACATATATACACAGTGCGAGAGATAAATTCTTGTTTATATTACGCAAAAATGAAAATAACACTGACATCTCAGTTTAACATATATATTTACTAAAATTGCACAAAAATATCTTGAAATACTAAAGAAAAAAATAAAATTGGCATTGGCTTCAAACAAGGTCTCCAAAGGACTTCAGAATCTCCTGCATCTCCTATGGACGGTCTCCTTTTCTAAGTTCGTAAATGCTGACATAATCCTTGCCTTCAGTTCATCTTTGATGTTACCAGGGGTTTTGATGGTCTCTCGCTCAACCTCGCCCCACATATAATAATCAAGGGGGTTGCAGTCTGAGGAGTTAGGTGAGCAAATGTAAGGGATAATATGTTCGCATAAATATTCTGATAGCCATGACGGGTTATTCTGCTTGTGTGGCCTGGTGCAGAATCCTGTTGCCAGACATTAGGTCTTCCAGCTGCCACCTTCTGACCCAGGGCAGTATTACCTCATCAAGTTACTTGATGTAGGACTCCGTGTTGAGTCTGAGGCCATCACCAACAAATTCGGGAGATCTTTTCTTACCAGAACGATCAGAGTGAGTTTTCGGAACTGCCGTACCTTCATAATCACTTTTAAACTCACCCAACCCTTCCTGAATCCTCTGTGCTGTCCTCAGATTGACACTCAAACGCACTGAAATATTTACATTATAGCTTCCGGCGTTAATGTCAAGCAGTACATTATACCGTTTCCAAATTTCTGGCGGAGTCAATTGCGTCATGCTGCTCTTTTTCTCACTGACGGTGCTCAACTTACCCCACTATACCGCGCAGTCGACAAAAAACAAAAACAGACAACGCGCATGTGCTAAATTAAAAAAATAAAATATCGACAATTTACCCATTGCGTCCTGTTCAATCTATTGCTAAAGATGCTGGAAAAGTGGTTGGTTCATTATTCCGCTCCAGTGTGTATCTTTTCCCCGCTTCTATACTATATTTTACAAGAGGCAGATCAGATCCAAAATGGAGTATTGCTGGCATATCTAAGCTGTAGCTGCCCAATACTCACCTTTAATAGATTTCAAATGCGTCTACGTGACCATGTGAGTGATTAATTATTTTCCACCCTATAGCGCCTTTCCCTCAAACGAAAAGTCGCGAGCCGCTTGCTACTCTATCTCTATTCTCATAGCATGTGTTCTGACAAGCTACACCTCTTCTTCCCAACAGCTCTGACCTTTGCAACTGAGGTCCGCCAAGCGACGGACTCAAAGATGAATTATCTCACTTACTTCGTACTCCATTAATAAGAAGCAAATTCCACTCGAACAGCTGCTTTATAGAACATATTCCCGCAAGGTGTTTTCCCAATCACAACAATCTTGACCTCTTCAATTTTAGGATGTTTTCTTTCCTGCATAACCACATTTTACTTCTTGCCTTTTCTTACATTCATACAAAACCACGCAGTAACCCACTACCTTGGCTCTAACTAACCCACTAACTTGACTGAAAATTAGTATAAAAAAGAATTCGCTAGCAAGGATGTGAAGTTATTTTGTTGTTACCCTGCGTTATGTAAATGTTAAATGTCTTTCGTTTCCGTAACCCAGAAGACTCCCAGTAGAATCAATAGCCACCATCACACCACGCGAGGTGTAGCTGTCGTGCCTTCCTTTGGGGATAGAATTTTATTTAATAGTTGTCTTTCTACTAGACTGCTTGTCAAACAAATCTAAAGAGAATAGTTTCACCTTTTATTTAAACCGTACTAGCGATTCATATCAATTCCAAGTGTATTTATTCGAAAACGAACCCGCATGACCATCTAACTTTCCGCGCCGATAACTACTACACTACGACACGGCTATGTCCTCTGAATGTTTCCTCACTTAAAACAATCTCTTTGTTTTCTCTTATTTTCGTAAAACAAACCAATTCAAATATCGATTTACTGTCTGTTATTTATTTAAAAAAAAAAAAAATAAGATTTAGAAAAAATAAGGTTCAAGAGGCTTAAATATCCAAAAGAAATATTGAAAGAATTAAAAATGAAAAAAAAATAAAATAGACAGTTTGTGATTGGTTGCTTCCTACAGGCCAAAAGTAATGCAAAAAAAAACGAGTGAGAACAGTAATCTACTAGAAAATGTGCAAACAATGCGATGGAAAAACATTTTAACTTTGTAATTCCGACATAGATTGATTCATATCAGAACAAAGTTAATTGCGAGAAAGAAACAAGGGGAATCTGTCAAATATCCAGTTTGGTAGTTACATCGTGTTACAGAAAAAAAAGCGAATATAAAAGACAAGACACTAACTAAATATCAACCCTTTGTCCAGAAAGGAGATAAAAACAAATGTAAGTTAACTTCATTTAAATACTTTTCATCAAAAATGTAATCATCTTCATTTTCAATATCCCCAACACAATAGGAAAGCAAATTTACACTATTTACATTCGGACTATAGTCCGAATCTTTGTTGTTGTTATCACAACGTTTAGGCCGTTGTTCCCTCCGACCATCACAAGATGTATATCGATCTGGGTAACCTACAGCGAATTCTGAACTGAACCCCTGCGTGAGACTGTTCTCGTTCCACTGCCAATGTCTAGGAATATCTCGTTTGTAATTATTTTTAAGTATTGGTCAGTTATTTCTCGCGCGAATACACACTGTCCTGTTTACTAACTTCACGAATTAACCCTTTAATCTACAAAGCTATTGTCCCGTAGGATATTTTCCTGATGGAGACTCAAACCTAATCTGTTACTGACTGTCATGTTTGATTGTTACTGCTGCTGTTGAAAACTTGCTGCCATTTGTCTTTCTTTATTAGCAGTTACCATATTGTATTAATTTCTACACTAGACCTAGCAAGGGGTTCCTCATAGTCTGCTATGTGCGCTGATTCTTTCAATCATCTAACTCTCCAGTGTTCTTCTTTGTCCATTAGTTTCTCTTCTTTCCCTTAATTCATGACTACCCTTTTCCCTCTATACATGATCAGCCATGCTCGATTTCATTGGCTCACCCCTCACTACGGCTTTCTGAAGTTTCTCCACCCTTAATTATAGTGAACGGCTTGTTTCACCTTTATATTCTTTGCAACGATTGCAAGGAACCGATCACATGCAGTTCTTGGTTATGCTCTTCCCGTGTTAGGTTTTATTCGGCAGAGATTTTTCCGTAGAGTGGAACTGCTTATGTTTATTGTTCTGATATTGTATGAGCCGCAGATCTTCTGAATCTTTTCCGATACGCCTTTGACGTAAAGTTTCTTAATACTTTACTAAGCTTTTGGTAGGCATCTTTCACTATTCTACTGAGCCTTAATATTTCGCATTACATTTGCTGTCTTCTGAAAACACTACCAAGATATTTAAATTTTCGGACTTGCTTGATTGTGACGACTCCAAATAGTAGTTCGCATCTCGGCTTGTTCCTTTTAATGACAACCATACAATTTATCTTCCTGCAACTGACATTTAGTACTTTCTTCTCAAATACTTTTACTGCCTTCTCTGCTTCCTGTAGTTACATTTCTGTATCTGCTAAGAACACAGTGTCTTTTGCATATCTTATGTTGTTAAGATTATGGCTGACAATAATTATTCTTGGTAGGACTTTAAATTCTTAAAAGATCGCCTCACTATAAAAGATGAATAATTCTGATTACGTGAGAATAAACATACTTGTCTTACACCAATTTCTATTTGGTGTATTTGCTGAATTCATTTTCTATCCATTTGCAGATGGTTTACTGCCAGTATAAGTTCTGAATTAATCTAATATATTGCTTAAATAAATCAATCTTATTTAATTGTTCGAACAGATCTTTATCAAACATTTTTGCATTATCGATAAATCATAGGTATACATCCCTCTATATTTATACTACTCTTTCTTCATTATTATTATTAATAATAATATTAATATGATCAAAAAATATTTCATTCCACTATCTTTAAAGAAACCGCACTATTCTTGTCCTTTCTCCGGTATAATTCTGCTACGTGTTTCGTGCTTTATTCATTAGAATTCAGATAAACGTAACTACGTTATATGCACAATTACTGTTATGTTGTTTTTCTTCTTATACGTGGAAGTTTCTACTTTTCTATAACTTCACCGAAGTTCACTGTATTATAAAATTGTACTGACGCATTTGTTTTCATTGGCTTCGTCGTGTCAATGTCCTCGATTCGTCCTCAGATTTTCCAGTTTCCCCAGCTTTTTCGAGTATCATTTCAAATGTTCCAGCAAAGATCGCGACTACTCTTACATTCTTGATATACGTCTTCTTTAATTCTCTGGCGAGGTACAGGTATTTATGGACATTCTTTTTTTAGTCTGCTGAAACAGTGAAACTGACACGTTTTACGCTTTGTATATAATTATATTCAGTCTTACGATTATTGTTTGATCATATCGTTGTCTCACACCAGTAGTAGCCGATAGCTTTTACTCTGATCATTTGGAAGCAGTTCCACTCTCTATTCCAGCAAACATTTTCATCATTTTTCCACGTACGCCAATAATGATTGTTGAAATCTTCACCTTTATGTTCTATAATTTTTTCCGTTTCTTTTGTAAGATATATATTTACCCTGTTTTTCAATTTCATTCAGTTTTACACTGTGTTTTACTGGAACAGCTACATTATTATTATTTACTATACTATATAGTACTATATTATACTATTAAATGCCTATGGGCGCTCTTTTTTTTTCACGAAGACGTGGCCAGGATTCTTTATACCGTTTTGATTTCAAATTCACAGAGAATTTTACTTTTCGTTCTCTGGCAAATTCTGGTTATACAAATATCAATAGTTTTTCATTCACACATCTAAACAGTTTCCACAGTTGCCAGGAATCATTCTCACCCCCACTTAGTTATGCCTATTAATGTATTCTTTATGACTTACTGAATTTGCTTATCATATGATTGACAGTCTCAGCTCTATCTCCGCACGGTCGACATTTGCTATATTGCTGTTGCCTGTCTATTTATGGCTTATTATGATTTCTTCTTACACAATTGTTCTATGTCAAAATAAATAGAGATTGTTTCATTGTTCATATATCCTCTGTGCAAGTAACTTTATGTCTACTTACCTGTAATTCATGTTGTTTCTCTCGTGAAAGATCTCAACTAAAAGGTTAGAAAATGGAAAAGACACACTTTGATTTAGGTTTCGGGTCCACAGAACATGTTTCCTGCATCGATACCACGTGATCTAGACACAAAAGCTGGACAACATACACGACTTGCTTTAAAAATCCTATGTTAAAAATAATGTTTTGCATTTATACACAGAAGAAAAGGAATAAAGCTATTTCTAGAAGGTGAATACACAGACATTTTACTTACATTTATTGCCTTTTATTGTGTTTGCCTGCCTTGACTGAGTTACTCATTACATTATTCTTATTCCTAGGGGAATGTAAATAATGATCTTTTCACAAGGCTTTCAGTGCTAATGGATGCAGTTATCTAATAGGCTGACAAGCAACCATATGCGTAGTTACATAGAGAAACACACTGAATTAAGACAAGAGGGAGATGCGAGTACACACACACATACACACACATATATATATATATATATATATATATATATATATATATATATATATATATATATAGGTGCAACTCTGAGCGATGTAATTATTAGAAAGCTTCTCTCGAAATTTTTATTTGATATATATATATATATATATATATATATATATATATATATATATATATATATATATATATCAAGTATGTGGTGCAGTTCAATTTACATGACATGGATCATTCATACAAAAAACAGATAATGAAGTTAATGATATAAATGGCGAGAATACGTCTTCACAAACAAATTTAATAATTGACATTAATCCCGAACCTGTAAATGAATGTTATGATGCCTGTTTATAATTTCCAGTTGTGTAAAGTCTTTTTCTTTTCATTTTTTTACGAGCTTTCATCTGTTCATACAGATATCCTCAGGTATGAAAATATATTTGTTTTTTACATCCAGGTAATAACAGGATATATATATATATATATATATATATATATATATATATATATATATATATATATATATACACGCAGAGAAAGGGTTGAATGAGTTTAATGGTGATTATGCATGGCAGCTCGGAAAACTTGTCCTGATACAAAAAAGATGAGGGCCTCAGACTCAACGCGGGGTCTATATCAAGTGTCTTGAGGGAGTAGTGTTGCCCTGTCAAGAGGATGACTGCTGAAAGACCCTATATCTGGCAACAGGGCTCTGATTCATGCAACACAAGCAAGAGAACCCAGTCATATCTATCAGACAATTTCTGCGACCACGTCACTCCTTACATCTGGCCACCTAACTCCGCAAACTGCAACCCTCGTATTATTATGTGGAGCATAATTAAGTAAGAAACCATCAAAACTCCTTGTAACATCAAAGATGAACTGAAGGCAAGGCTTATGACAGCATTCACCAACTTAAACAGGGAGACCCTCCATAAGAATTCGTTCCGAAGTCGTCATGATTATAGCTAATGGCGATTTTGTTGAATAAATTTACTGTTTAGTATTTGAAGGTATGCATAAATAAATATATATTTGTTAAACTGAGATGTCAGTGGGTTTTTATCCATCGCTCCCTATATATATATATATATATATATATATATATATATATATATATATATATATATATATATATATATATATATATATAAGGTATAGTTAGTTAGAATTCATTCGGCAAGTTTTCTTAAACTCACGCAACATGGTTTTTTAATTTTTTATTTTATTTTGCTAATTTTCAAATTTGTTAAACACCCGAATCGAAATTTGCGATAATATGTCCAAATTTCATATTTTTATTCTGTTTTTGTTCAACTACATTCAGCTACGTCAGTCATTATCAAGAACTGAATGTTGTCAACGTGGTAGATTTTGTTGGCTATATACTGGGATTTTTGGGAACTCTAAAATTCAAATATATGCGTATCGTGTACGCGGAAAATTCTTTCATAGCCCTCGACTACACTGGAAAAGAATTCATACGTCGTCGTCGTCGTAGTAGTAGTAGTAGTGTGTTGTTTTTGTTTTGTTTTTGTATACGTATTTTAATATAGAAACAACTCTAAGTGGAAGCTTATGGAGCATTATTTGACTAATTGTGCTTTAGCGGTTAAGACGTTTATTTATTATAGTCGAGGTTTACAAGGGAGAGGGAATATGCGATGTGCTTATTTTATTACCACAATGCATATTGAATATTTTATACAGACTTTAAATACCGTCTCCTGCAGTGAAATATTTTATTTATGTAGATTGTTTCTTTTGTGTAATAGCCTCGAGTATTTTGAATCATTCGTTGCAATGAGTGCTTATAATATTTTCGTAATTTCTTCTAGTATTTATCTTACGTAAATTGTCGTATTTGAGTTGTTTATGATGTGATGATCGATAATTATTCGAGGCTATTATTATACAATTAAACAACCATCATTAAATATTATCAAGTGTTTTTAAGTACGTATTAAATACTAGAATCTGCTCACAGACGAAAAAGGGACTTGAAGCAACAGAAATGTAGTTCTACAGCAGGATGCTGAAAATACCATTGACTGAACTTGTGATCAACGACAGAGTTTTAGAGAAAATGAAAACAAAAAGTACAATTCTACTTAACATTAGAAAGAGACAGTTACAATTTCCAGGGAACATAATGAATAAAGAGGGCTTGGAAAATTTGATATTCACAGGACAGTTTTAAGGCAAGAACGTTTAACCTCCCTAACGAACTTGAGTAAAAATAACAGGGTTTAGGAAAGAAAACAAAAAGACAAAATATATAAAAGCTACAAAGGACAGACATCTGTGGAGTGTTATGATCATCAAAGTCGCGAAGGCATGTGACACATAGAAGAAGATATTATTTTTATTATTATTATTATTATTATTATTATTATTATTATTATTATTATTATATCTTTATTATATTATAATTTTTATTATATGCATTTTTGTAATCTTAATTATTAACAATTAAAATACACATTTGTTGATTTCTTAAGATAAGTCGTGGTATATTGTTGCATTGTTTTATTTTTTTTAAATAAATATTATTTGGCAAGTGTAATTTATGAAGAAGAATATCTCACTAAAAATTATTATATTAAGCACATTTGACATTGTATTTGTTAAGTTACTTATACATTGCCACGAATAATTCTACTCTTTAAGCGTAATATTTCTTCTTTTTATGAAACAGGACGTAAATTTCGAAAATGTAGAAAAACCATTCCCGGTAGTAATGCTTGTTTTGTTTTGTTTATCTCTGATTATTTGTTTAATATAGTTGATTTCTGTCTCTGTCATGTATCATTCAAGCATTTTCAACAATATTTGCTCATAATTTTGTTTATTTATGCTTTTCTTATTTATTGATAATAATGTAATGTAACGTAAAAAAATTTTATGGACGAGGAAGTATTTTCAAATTTATAGGAAAAGCGTTTTATGTTATGGGAAATCATGGGGAAAGGCTTCGAGAGTAAACACTGAGGACAAAGCTGAAGTCCCTAAGACTGTCCGATGTTATGTTGAACTTCGTCCTGGCATATCCTGCGAGACTATCACTCCCATTTTCGCATGTACAGTCATAACAGATGCTACGCCACCGCCAGAAGCTGAGCGTAAATTTAAGGGCGCTTATCCATAGTCTCTCGAGACCGAGGGATGACACACATTATATACATCTAAACAATTGATTATATAATAATAATGAAAATAATGTCAGGAATAATAATAATAAATGCATAAATAAAACTGTAGCCTAGAAATATCGGGGTTATATCTGTGTCTCGTAGGCAGGAATAACTTGTAAGTTTTGGGCGACGGTCGTGCTAGAGGTGGTACCTTGAACAAAATTGTCCATTGTCGGTTAAGGATAAAACGGAAAAGAACCCAAATCTCAATGTTGACAAACAAAAACTCATACCGGATCGCTTGTCATCTGCATAAACAAGGGCCGTGTCCCTCAGAGAGGAACCAGTCTGGGATCGAAAAATCTGTCACTGGAACAAACTCTTCCAGCAACATTAATAAAAAAAATAAAAACGAACAAAATGGAATCGTGAAAAGTATAACCAAGGCATAGCAACCTCTTCCACTGCACTCGAAAATCCACAAAAGAACATCACGGATCAGACACATCAATTCTGGGGAGATATGGTAGGAACTAAAATGAAACCTTATCTCGACCCAAATACGCTTGGCAATGTCCGCAGCGACTTCATGGAAAATAAAATAAATAATAAAAATACACAAATAGATAAGATAAAACCAAATATAAGAGAAAGTAAAATCAGATATAATCCAAACAAAAATGATGAAAGTGTGGAAATATATAATATAACAGAAGATACAACTATAATTAATTAGATACAAATGATTACTCGGGAAATTAAACGGAAGAATCTAGCTGTGACATAAACAATTGCACTGATTCTGATTCTGTTACTGATGAAGATGAATCAAACGACACTACAGCTGAATTTTTTTAAAACAACGTAGTTGAAATCATTGAAGAGAAAAACTATATCATTCAAATAATCAGCAAAGTAATTCGCACACGAATGTCAGAAAGAGACCGGCTTCCAGAAATTCATATGATAAAGTCCAATAAACATATTGTGCAAACTTTTAACGCTTCATTGCAAACATTGTTAATGGACAGACCACTAAATATCATCATAGAGGTAATGTCATATATGCAACACGTCTGGCAACTACTGAAAAACTTAATATCAAGACAATTAAAATATTAAACGACGGAAAGAGAGCCCATTTCGAAGTTAAAATTAAAGCGAGAAATTGAAGAAATCAGATTTGAGTTACCCATACTAGATGTGATTTCAAGAAATTCAAATGTTTCAACATACAAAAGCAAGAAGTTCAAGCTGAAATATAAAATGAAAGCAGTAAATCAAGGAAATATTTCAACAGAAACTGCAATTAAAGGCAGATACATAAAAAGTGTGGTATAGTTTATCGATAAAATAGGTATTTCGAAATGGACCTCAAGAGGATTTACAGGAAAATTGGAAAAGCAGTTAAAGAAATGAAAAGCCACCATCTATTGAAGAAGTACAAAAATTTTGGAAGAATATTTGGAACAACCCAAAGAAACATAATCCGAATGCAGAGTGGATCGAACGTGAAAGAATAAAGGATAAACTTGTGCAAGAATAGAAAAATATAACAAAGAATAGTGTTAGGCAAGCTCTAACAAAATTCCAAAAATGGAAATCACCACAAAATGACAAGCTACCCAAATTTGGCTCTATCATTGGTCATCAATCCATAAAACCTTTACGCAAACTTTATCAATGATAATTAATAACCCCAATGGAATTCCAGAAAGGATCACTGAATATATTAAATATATCCTACCAAAAACGGATGAAAGAGATGAGCCAAAAGATTATAGGCAAATAACGTCTGTCCACCTCATATAAATTATTCACGTCTGTCCTGACGAACTGTACTTATTCTTTTCTCGATGAAAACAACATTCTTCCCAAATAATACAAGGGATGTAGAAGGGATTCATATGATTGCAAATATCAACTATTAATAAATAAAAAGATCCTGGAAAAATTCAGGCGGAAAGATAGAATTCTCAGCCCAACTCGGATAGATTTCCGCCAAGCCTTTAATAGTGTGCCACACTTTTAGATCATAAACGGTTTTGAAGTGTACAATGTCTCCTTGTTGATAATAAATTTCCTTAAATATAGCATGAAACTGTAGAAAACCACAAAGAATACCTAAATCACATCAAAAGTACTGCCACTACTAATTTGGATTATCCGACAAGGAATCTTTCAACGAGACTCCCTGTCGTCCCTTCTGTTCTGTCTGTCCTTAATCCCACTTTCGCATAAACTAAACAGTAATAACTATGTATACAATGTAAAAATGAAGGTTTTTAATTCCCTATTCTACATAGATGAAAATGAGTTGAAGGGTATACTCAATATTGTAAAATGTTTTAGTGATGACATCGGTATGGATTCCGGGTTAGATAAATGCGCAAACGTAAGATTCAAGAAAAGGAGAATTACAGAAATACACTCAACAGATGTAGATTTTGTCACAAAGATTAGGGAATTGGAACAACAATTAGCCTATAATTACCTAGAAATCAGCGAAGAATATAGAATACATCATACCCAAATGAAGGAGAAAGTAAGAAAAGAATACTACAGGCATGTGCGTCTGGTGTTAAATACCAAGTTGAATTCACAAAACAGAATATCGACCATAAACAATTACGCTGTCCCTTTGGTACATACAGTTTCGATATAAAGTTAATGGAATGCAAAATAAAAAAGCTTCTCCCTTAGCACTGTATGCATCATCCTAAGGTTTATGTTGATCGTTTGTATGTGCCCAGATCCGAAGGAAGCAGAGGATTAGTTCAACTAGAACTGTCTTACAAGAGCACAACAATCGCTCTTCAAAATACCTGTAAACTACAAAAGACTCGATGGTATTTGTGACAAAGAACATGAAAGAAATAAGAAACTTTGTTCAGTAATAAAGGAAGCCAACAAATTCAAAAAGGAATTTTAAGTAAATGAAGAAGTCCAAATAAACCATAGTACACCTACTGCAGCGGCAAAGAACAAAAGATGTACTTTTATTACAAGCACCCATTGTGCAATATGTCCTTCAGCAGTTCACCGCTGAACAGCTTACGCTGGGTTTCGAAAAGGTCAATATTAACAAAGTATTATTAGAGTCCTCTTGTCCTAGGTTTGGATCAACAAGCTATTTTAGTCACATTATCCCAGGACAAAGTCAAGAAAGCCATTCATTGATATAATAGAGATTGATATCCTCATTAGTCCCGTTAATACTGAACTTTGTTTCAAGACAACGCAAAGCTTCTAAAACTACTAATTACTATTAGAAGATGACACCTACCATGATGCGATAATTCAACAAGTTCATCTCGCACATTTATTCACTAGTATACGATGTTAGATCATCTCTTTGTGTTCTGCGATTGGAGTCTTATACCTCAAATAAAAATGATAAATCACCTCACCGGATGCTCCTCGAATAGAACTATGCCCCAGATTTGAACTTAATAAATAAAGAATGAAAGACTGACTTTCTAGCCTTAGTTGTTTGTGGTACTAGCGACTTGGCCTCGTTAAAAAAAACTACTTGATGCTGAAACCCCATCCTCACCACCTTACATAGTGTTGTTGTGGCCTTGCGATTCACACGGAGTCCTTAATTTCAAGAATCAATATCATCAAAACCCACTATTCAGAATTACTATTGTAAAACGGTAAATTTTTAAATATATGCATTTAAAAATTTTATCAGCTTGAATTTCAAACCCGATGACAGTAGCTAAATATTAACAAAGTGTATTATAGATACAAATCTTTATATTTAACTATTGAGAAAATTTTGAGGAGCCAGAATTGCCAAAGTCCTAAAGGGACATGGCCCATACATGAAGAAATATCAGTAAAAATACACGAGATTATGGAAGAACTTTAAAAATATCCGCACATATAATATACAGAGTTGGCTGCTTTGACAATATGCGACACATAGCATAATTCATGTTGTCTCTTTAATGGGTTACCTAGTGAGGGTCGAACTCACCAATAATGAAGAACAAAACTAGCCTCACTATTATCCACGCCAAAGCGTATATTTGAATTGTAGCTTCTCTCCAAACTTTCTACCTATCTATCTATATATATATATACATATATATAAATATGAAATCAATATAAAATATTGCACATTGAGCGCTGATTCTAATAAAATAGTCCTGAATGTATAATAACAGAGTTATAATTTATATGGATAATAAAATACGTTTTTCCTCACCGATAACACAACTCTGGGTTTCATACACAATGCAATCGTCAGATGCTGGCTTAAAATTCTGAAAACATATCTATATATGTATGTATGCATATATGTATGTATGTATAAGTGGACGCCGAAATGTTTTAATTTTCCAAAATGTAAGCAAATGATAAAGAATATTTTCAGGTTTTCTTTGTCTGTCCAAGAACCTTTCTGCAATCACATCGTATAATAGATTGACAACTGACGTTAATACATCAATATTTTTGGGTTTATGTAAGGATTTTCTCAAGGATTTTCCCTTTTAGTAATCGCGTCGTTTTTGCAAAATGCTGACTCAGTATTTTTGAAGATTACTATCAGAAAAATTTTTAAAATATTCTGTATCAAAAACATTACCTTTATTTTACTTGAAAGAAAAAAAAGCGATTTTCTTTTACGCTTTTGGCAAAAATATTTGTTTCTTGCTTTTATATTTTGTAGTTATTCTTTACTTTTTAAATCGAATTGTTCTTTGTCATGTTTTTTGTTTTGTTTTTAAACGCGGGTGGTTATATTTTATATAATTTCTTCTTTTTATTTCTTTTTGTTGTAAAAATCATTTTTTTCTTCTTACTTATAAAAGGAAAGTGTTTTATTTCTTTTTATTTTGTCGGCATATTTCACCAGTTTAATAACTGATTTCATTTCACCCTTTGGGCTAAATCTTTATATAAATTTGTATTATTTAAATGTTCTTTCTAAAAAAACGAGTTTAAAGCAAATACCCAACTTACATCAATGCCAAATATATCCTAAATCTTTTGATATGCAAAAAGAAGAGAAGTGAAATGCTTTATTCCAATTAACAAGTGAAAGTTATCTTATGCTAAGTTTGCTAATATATACCGCAAGTGCGAATGTTGTCAATATTGTACCTAATTTCAAAATTAAATTTTATTACAAGGATGTATATGTGTAATAGAAAAATCAATATATATAGTTTCTTGTACTATTCACAAGTTCGGGTATCCGCTAGGGGCGTTGGTCTGTATAATTATAGATAAAATTGATTACTGTATTTAATTCTTCGCGTAGGTCGTCTGCTTCTGCTTATAATTCTAACATGCATACATGTGGATAACGAACTTTTTACCTATCTATACATACATGCACAGTTCTATTAGCAGTTTCATGGCTTCTTTGAACGTTAACTCACTTGTTTTTCTTGGAAGGATATAATCTACGAATTTGGTATATTCGCATGTGCCTAATTTCCTTAGTAATAGACGTACTTTACGTGCGTCTGACCAATCTTTGCAATCAAATTCATATAGATCTTCGTACCTTCGGGAGCAATTTGCATAAGTTTTATCTTCGTCGGGTGCGTGCTTGAAATCCTCGATAGTACTACAAAAAGTGTCTTGTGAGAGAACTGTTTCGTTCTCAGATTTTTGCTCCTTATTTGACATTACACGTAGCAATAATTCTTGCAATACCAAATATTTCTGTTCGTTTTTTTGCTGCTGTTCAAATTGGATTTTGATAAGCTCCGTAATCGTTGACTTGAAATCTTCCACGTTGACGTATTTTTGTGTAACCTGATCTTCTGTAACCTGTGTACAAAAAATATCTCCTTTGTTGCCAGTGAAATTTGATATCCAAAAATAAAATTCTTTTCTTTTTTTCTTTTTTTAATTTCTTTCTTTTTTTTCTTTTTTTTAGAAATCTCGCGTAGAACTTGTTTTTTTTAGAGTTTACTCATCGACCACTGTTATGTGCGACGGATAGCAAAAAAGTATGTCCTCCGCGGATAGAGTTTGTTAGTCCTTTGGGTTACCTCGTCGCCACTGTTATGTGCGACGTATAGCAAAAAAAGTATGTCTTCCGCGTATAGAGTTTGTATTTCTTTTAGGGGTTTCCTCGTCGCCACTGTTATGGTCCAGGTTCCTTGTACCACGGTGATGGTCCAAGGTAGAACCAATGAATAATAACTCGAACACAGGTATGGAATAACACAGATATATTACAAACAGAATATGTACAAAAGAAGTAGAAGTGTTAGTAATAACAATCAGGTTAGGTTAGAGAGAACTATGTTGTCTCGACCAGTATCACTATGCCAATGTCTTACAGTAATCGTCTGACGCGACTCTGTGACCGACTGCCTCATTCACTCACTCACTGCCTCTTCCTCTTGAGGCGCAGTATTTATGAGGTACGGGATAGTCCATTACTATTATGGGTAAGTTCCCATAACACATACTAATAAATGTTTCATATGATATAGATCAGATCAGCAATTTTCAACACCCTGCGTTTATGAAGTCCATGAAGTGAATGAAAGTTTCAATGTAATAGTCTGATAAATCTTACTGTTAATAGCATGAATTACATAAAACGTTTGTATCTATAAAATATATTTTCTAACGTAGTCGTTAGAACATTCGCTTTCGACCATGAAACCTGGGCCCGAATCTCACTATAGTCGATTTGTCATGAAGGTGACTTCATGATAGTACATCGGCGTGGGGATGCAGTCCCAGCTTGTGGCACCTTTGGAAATTCCCTAAAAACTATACCACGCGTTGACTTAAGCCTCGTGAGTAAAATTGGTTAGACAGATCTATTTGGGAGCTGTCAATGATTGTGTTAGTATGAAGTCACAAGTCATCGTGATCGAAATTTTGAGTATACTTGTTGACTGTTGATCATGTCAGATAATCATCTCTCTCTCTCTCAGGTCCGTATTTAGTTGCAGTATTATCCACAGGTGGGCTCAGTGGGTGTTGAACAAACACGAATGTGCTTGAACAGGCGTCTACAACAGAGATTGGCTACCCGCCCTTGTAAATACGCATACTCTGATACGAGCGACCAGTCATTACATATCATTTGCAACTGTACTATTGATTTGATTCCGATATGGGTTCAAATCAAATCATCTTTTTTATTGTTGTATGCATTCATTGGAAGTTGTTATGTAACCGCCTCCAAACATGCATTGTTTTCTTAGACTAAACTGGATGGTCAACAAGCTAATCTTGCAGATTATTACTTTGATTTTAACAGAAGATTCAGCACTTCTGGTCTTTAACTCAAATAAACCGAGCATAGTAAATATCAATTCATTCTGGTCTTTAACATAGAAGAAACCGTGTCTAAAATGCTATTGTGAATGTGCCATTCTAAATTTAGCTCATGAATTGCTGTAAAGAATTTTCAAGTAGGGTAACAGATACCGACATGAAAAGAAGCCATTCACGAATAATAAAGAAAGAATATACAAAGAGTCATGATCGCCTACATCCGGTTCATCGTTTTTTCTTGTATACATTGAAACGTGTTTTTTTCTCCTCTTTTTTCAAAAAACGAAGTCAAGCAAATCCATTTCTTCTAGAGAGGTTTTAAAAATCAGATCACGCCGTTTAATTGGAAAAAATACTATTTTTGTATAATCAAACACTTAATGTCTATATGCTTCTCTAAACTACACGCATAAAGAAAAGAAATCATTAAAAGAAAAATCTTTCCAATTTCGTTATGCGTTAGATTTACGAAGCGCGTTGTTAGTAAAAAGCTGTAAAACAGAGGATTCAGTGCGGATTTAAATCATTAAACTAATTATCTGTCTGCAATATTTGATTACTGACTATTCTTCTATTACAAGCTCCCTGTATGTAGATATTTACCAAGCTTAGCTGCGTTTTCTATTACAAAGTCACAAGTTTAGAGCAACCAGTAAGGACCGAATGCTTAAAATTATTAATGGTAAACGGAATTAACTAGGTAAACTTTCATTTATAGGCAGGCGTCACCATTCTAACCTAATTAGAAGGAATTTCAGACTTTTGATCGAAGAGCCTGACTTTGTGTGGAGACATTATTCTGGTGATTTTCACCAACGCAATGCCTCAATGAAGAGCTCGCTAACTACATCTGACTTTAATGAGAAAAGAACGACATTCGAATGCACAATGTGAAGTTGGGTCGACATAGGAGTCTCTAATTCCTATAACTGATGCAGTTATCACGATAGAAGGGCGCTAACACAACGGCCGCATTCGTCCCACAGGTACGAAAATCAATGCAAATAAATGATTCGGGTAGGGTAAATAATGGAGGGGAAGAACTGAGGAATTAGTTTCTGAAATTGACACAATTTGGAATATGCTCATAACGTGGCTTGTATGATGTTGCGAGGACGTCATTAGACCGAGTTAGAAACCGCAATTCGCTGTTACAAAATCAAATATCATATGAGAGCTTGATTTACAGCTGCAGGAACCTATCGAAAATTACCATCACTTACTTGAACTGTGATATGTCTAACCAACTCACAAACGAATAGAAAATAATAGTGAACGTTTTTAAGCAATGATTATTTATTTTCTTTTTTGAAATTTTAATAAACGATGAAGGTCTTCAGATTACCAAACTTGTTCTTTTTATTATTTACGTTGTTTCTACAATGTTACGACCTGTAGAGTTTGCAGCCTTCTTTTTGTTCTACTGGCTTACAATAAAAACACACGTTCTCGTACGATGATCGAAGTTAAGCAGCGTTGTGCTTAGACAGTATATAGAAGGGTAACTGCTTGGTAGAATAAGTATAATAATAAGATGAACATAGAAATATAAAAAAGTATGCATAAAGCAAAAAAGAAAGCTGAATACAAGAGAAAGAAACGAACAAACTCAAAAAAGCATGAGAAAAAGAAGTAGCAACAAATACGTGAAACAGAAGAAGAAATAATGTTGGAATAACAGGCGGCACAAAGAGTTAAATTACAGATGTAATGCTTTGATCTCTTCTTCTTTACAAATATGTCAAAGCGAAAGAGTTTTATTTCAAAGGTTTACCAACCCAAAATTGTCATGGGAGAAAAATATCAACATAAATAAAAGTAACACTTCAGATCAAAGGAGGCAAGATCAACATTTCAATATATATATGCAAAAACTCAGATGAATGATTATGGCGTATGTAAACGTTTTGGGGACTGGCAATAGCAAGTATATGAGAAAAACTTACAAACATCTTGACAATGAGAATCACACCGAGAGTAAAATTTAAATAATATGATAATTTTATCGATATCTTTGGCCATAATAAGTAACGTTATTATAATTACCAACAATAAGTAAAACTGCATTATGCTAGTATCAGTAACAATAAATTATATTTATGGTAAACAATAAAATTTAAGACTACAACGTGTGAACAAGAACAATAAAAGGATTGGTTGATCGAATTTTCTTTATCTATTTTCTTCTGATCTACATAATCTTTCGTTTTTTATGAGTTTTCATTCACATTTGGAGCAGTACATTTTTCTTAACTGATATATATATATATATATATATATATATATATATATATATATATATATATATATATATATATAATTTAATGAGATAGACAAATGTTGATTCTATGTGCATACTAAATACATCTATTAACAAGTTCTCCGATATTGAGCATTTGGGTCGAAAGTTTTTCAGGATTTGCCTAGGCAGACACACACATAAACACATACATACATACACACACACACATACATATATATATATATATATATAAATATATATATATATATATATATATATATGTATATACATATATATATATATATATATATATATATATATATTAACTGAGTTACCTTAAGCAAGGCAGTAATGCCACTAAGACACATCATAATTTTTTTAGAGAGAGGGTTAATCATTTCATTACAAGCAAGATGAAAATTCTATTAGTACGTAAGGGGTTACAGGAAGTGAAGTGAAAGAAAATCTAAGTATAAGAAGGTTTGAGGAAGGGCGAAACGATGAACGGTATTGAATTGGCGCTTGGCGTTCCATTTAAATATTTTAGAATTGTAGTTATCAGGTAAGAAGGAGTTCTACAGGGGGGGGATATGTGTGAAAATATTGTTGTAGTCGAGGTGACGATTGCATTTAGCTATTTCAACAGTAAATTGGTGAGACCTAGATGGCAATCTAGTAGCACGCTTAAATTCATGTAGTCGACCACCAGGAAAATACCTTGTCAGAGCAGTTGACATGAAAATATTTTTAGAAAGCATTTTTGTTTTGGAGGCGTTAAAATTTACAAGATATTTCATGCACCAGTTAACCAGTTAACCACAGATTGGAGGTCCTTTTCAAGAGGAACTGTTAGGTTTTCTTTTCAGTTCTGATGAATTTGCTATTGAAGGAAGAATAAATGGTAATGACATCTGCATAAATGTCTGGTTGGAAACTGATGACATCAGAAAGATCATTGATAGAGCCTTGAGGGAATCTCACGCTCGTGTGAAAGGATCCAAAATCCCTTTCAAAACGACGTTCATTTCACAATTTCATAGGAACGATTTGATTAACTCGAACATTCGTCTTATGATAACCGAGCCTGTCTAGAAGACCAGCTTGCCAAACCCTGTCAAATGTCTTCGACATATCTAAAGCCGCAGTTTGTATCAAGTGCTTGATATGCATATTCAGTGTTGGATTTTTATCACATCAGATGGTTAGTGAGTGTGGAAGTATTAGAAACAGAAACATTACAAAGAAACAACAGACGAGAACTTCCAGTATGCAGGAAAGTAAGAGGCAGCCTTGCATTTATTATACAGTTTAGATAGAACAGGAGCCAGTTCGAGAGCACACTCACTTTTTAATGACTATTAGGGAGATATCATTAGGTCCACATACTTTGTGGGGATCCTAATTTGAGATGATAGCTGAAGCCATAGAAGTTGTTATATGCATATCACTCAATAAAGACTCAGTTCTCAGTAGGAAGTTAGGCAGAGATACTCCAGATGAGTTTAAGGATACTTTATGGGCGAAAATTTAAATTTATCAGCAGGAGATGAGGAGGTGATAAAGGAAAAATAGATAGCTAACAGAGTGAATGAAAGATGAAAGCGCATATAAGAGTTGTCTCGGAACTTGAGAGAGAATCCCCTTGTCATTGGAATATTATCCCGGATGTAAACACCAAGACCATGAATGTGAATGCTGGAATCCGTTCGGTAGGAGGCAGGGGCTAGAACAGAGAATTCATTAGAAGCAAGGGAAGAATTTAAGTTTGTTTCGCAAAGTGTAAAAATATCTGGCGACCGTTCCATGAGAAAATATTATATACTACTGAAGTTGAATAGATACCACGAACATTAAAAAAAGGTTGAAAGGGTAGGTTTTTTTGTTTTTCTTATTTTGTTTTACTTACTGACTTACTCGTATTTCTTTCCATATTTTCAAGCAACTTTACGCTGCAAAAATTTAAATAGTGTTAATCGATATCCAGTGTCCTCCTGATTGCTCTTTTCTCTTTCTCTTCATTACTAATGTTTCTATTCCTGATTCCTCCACATCCCTTGCATGTAACCCCTTGTATGCTAGTGGTTGTACTACCTTGCTTGGGTTGATACCTATTAAAACAAAAAAAGTCTTACATAGGATATACTACAATTACAGTCACACGGCGATTCACCTGCAATCTAATGGAGCAGAGTGCCATCATACAACACACTCAAACATAGCATAATGATTATAGCCACATTATCAGCTACTCACAAACAATACTAAAATAATAGCCTATAATCTTTCAAGCAATACAACAAAAACAACAATTTATAAATAAAAAGAATTATAATGTAAGAGCCCGCATCTTCAAATGTTTACTAACTAAAATACGTTACACCTTGCCCGTGTCACAACTCATTGTCTGTCACAACACTCATTGCCTACGTCACAACACCCATTGCCTACGTCACAACACTTATCTGATACCCATTTCTGCCTTCCATCAGCATGGCTCATACTAACCTTCAGAAAAGTGACTCGTTGCGTCTTGGCGTCAAGGTTTCATCAATTTACAGTCGAGTTGGCTAGATGTAACCGTAAGTTCTATGTTAACAGCTTATTTCCTCGCACTTCTCGCTGTTTAGTAACTTCTTATGTCTTAGTGGCTTTATTGCTTTACTTGGAGTAAACTCCATTAAAAAAAACTCTACATATGATGGCTTAAGCTTGAACCATATCTCTTCCTAAATGAACCTCGGAAACGTTATGAAGGAATGTCCTTATCTGAGAAGGATCATTCGTAATTTGCAAAAGTTGATCAGTAAAATTTATCGACACAAAATGTCTGTTGTCAATAATAATGTATTTATATATGTATGTGTGTGTGCGCGCGTGTGTATATATGCATTTTATCTTTTCTGTTTTCTTAATGGCTATTTCAGTAGAAATTGTTTTTTCGTCAGAAATAAATCACACCTATATTTTTCGAGGTATGCTCATTTTAACATTGCGCATTTTCTATTTTCTGCGATTACTTTTACTTTGCATATTTCTTATATATTTTTTTAAATTTTTATCCTTCTTTTTCCTTCTTTTCACTATTCTTTTCTTATTCCAGTCGTTATCACACATTTCTTCCAGTCGCGAAGACAAGACCAATTGCAATAAACAAGTTCTTCACTGTAGAAATAACCGTGATCGACTTCTTCCTATTTCTCTCTGAATTTCATAACGATCAAGTATTTAAGCGAGAATTTAGATCATAAATGAAAATGGTTTCACAATTTTTAATATAAAAACGAAATACTGAAATAATTTGCTACTTTCTTTATTTTTTATTTTCATTTTATTTCTTCAACATCGAACAAAATGAGTTCTTAACAAAAAAACAATCACCTACTATAGGAAACTTTTGACAATGTACGTGATTAACTCAATCTGAAGAGACGTAGCTACCATTTACACATGTCGCCAAAAATTCATGACAGCATCATAATTAAGCCGTCAGAAGAAAAGTATCTGGAAACCCTCCCTAAAAAGGAAACAAGGGATAAGTCTCTACACCTGTTCAAGAGAAGGTGGATGAGTATGAATCGAGCGATAGGAAGGCCTATCTACACCTATTTTTTTTTAAAGTTACTAAGTTTAACTTAGTAAAAATCGAGATATCCATTAAAATTTCAAACAAAACGTTAAAATGTCATTATCCTCTGAGAAATCAAAAATACACGTCCTGCGTTTGACTTCCTGTTTAATTTGAAATCTTTGAATATTAATTCAGTTAGCTTATTTGGATAGTCTGTCATCGGATCATAGGATATTTTTAACCATGCTATGTTCAATCAATTTATTTATCTCTTATATTCTAGTCTATTTTGTGATTTTTGGTGTAGGGAGAAGTACTTAGCCATTAACGAATAGTGGCAGATTATGGCAGTTACATTAAAATTAATTAAAATAGAAAAGGCAAATTATTTAAATATGGAATTTAAACTGAAAATTAAAATTTAAACTCTCTAACTGAAAATTAATAATGATAAGTACCTCTGAGAGGAAGAGACAAATAATAAATAATAAATGACCATTCGAGAAAGAATTAAAAATGGCATATATCTTTGAGAAATCAAGTATATACGTTCAAGGTTTGGATTCTTAGTTAAGTTAAATATTTGAAAATTAATTTAGTTAGCTTATCGGCCCACGGGACATTTCCGTAGCTATCAAATATAATTGATCAGATGCCATAAGTGTATTTCACATATGTTTGGTATTGCTTAATAGCTTCTTTCTAAGTAGCATTTGGTCTCCACGTAACTCTGTGCAATAGGGATGCCATCCATCCCACCATTTAGTATGAATTAGCTGTAACTGGACATTGTTTTAATTATCCTAAGACCTTCATTTGTTTCAACGTCCTCTGTGTGTGTGGTATGTTACTGTTTTGAATATCAGCTTGATTTGACAACGTTGCTTTCTTTCATAAATCTTCCAGAGACTGAAACTGAAAGTATCTTATTCGGATTTAACACTAGTTTTACTACCATGCCTATTTAACTAAGTACTGATTTAGTAGTTTTCGTCGAAAGAATTGTTACTTATGGCCACCTCATACCGAAGTGATCAGGCTCCTCTGAAAAGAGGTGCACCCCAATTAAGGCCAATCAGGAAAAGACAGAGACACGGACTTCTACTAATCCGTCTGTATATAAGATAATATTATTAGGAGAAAAACAACGTCCTGAAAACTTACGGGCTTATATTTCAGTTTCGATCTTTAAATCAATTTGCAAACGACTAGTATTTGAAAGAAAAGAATTTTACATTATTTCTGGGTGTGTATAAATATGCCTTTTTATATATTCGGTAGTCATGCATGATATTATCATTGAAAAGTTACGTGTTTTAAGAGATGTTTAAAATTTTCTGAGACAATATAAAAATTAATAACGAATAAAATACCATAACATTTTTATAAGAGATGTACGTAAAAATTATAGGTACCTCTCTTATTGATTAAATTTTATGTTATATTAATCTTCATATTATCTTAGTTATGAAATTTAAAATTTATTTTATTGTCATATAGTATTTTAAATTTTGTTATTGTTTTTTCAGAAGCATTTTCAAAGACTATAAAGCTAAAGTATCTAATAATTAACAAAATATTAGATTGCTTAAAATATTTGTTAATTTGTAAAAATTACTGGGTAGTTAAATAATTTCACTTAAAATTCGTAAAATTTGTCACTTCTGTTAATCCATCCGATGACTTCCCTTGACCTCAGCTGTCAATACCATCAATCAACATCTGAAAAACGGGTCATTGCAGTTAAGAAATGCTTTTCTTATTTTCTACTAAGTTTTTCTGCTAAAAAGGGAAGTATTTTTTGTTTCAAATTAGATTAAGTAAACTGTATATTTTCTAATTTTACTCAGATAACCTTTGAAAAATGTATATTTTATTTTTACAAGATTTTTACAACGGGGAATTTAACTTGTGTTTACAAATCTCCCAAAATGGCAGACATCATACATTTTACTATAAAAAAAAGTATAATGTTTATTCCATTCAATATAAATTCGGTTTTAAATACACCAAAGTATTTTGCTTACTGTGTATAGTAAATTTATTCCTTTACCTTTGAATTAAAGCTAAAAAGAATGCTTCAAGAACGATTTTTCATTTTTAAATTAATTTTAAACTATAGGTATGCCATTTTTCAAACAATAGTGGAGATCCCTATAAGTGTATAATATACTCTTGAACAAAAAGATTTAAAAATGACATTTATCCTTTAAAATGTATAATAAACGTAATACTGCAAAAATAAATCAAAATATTATTGTTATATATCATATCTATTAATACTAATGGGTATGTCCCAATCCTCATAAATATGTTGGACACTAATGTAATATGCTGTCTAAATAGTCCACCACTAGCAGTGGTTTACCTACTTCACGCCGCAGGCAAGTATTGTATCTTGTTGATGTTATAAAGATTACCGATTCATTTCCAACCTCCGTTTTGGTTATTCCTCATTAAGTAACTCTTTCTATATTACAACAATTATATATAACGGTATATACTCTTGAATAAAATCTGTTGAAAAGCCATCTATTCAAAAACATGAACCATAAACGCAATATTAATATAACACTGGAAAAATAATTTTAAACATTAAATATGTGGTAGTATGGAAAATGAGGAACAACATCAAACAAGACTTTTAACAACTCAAGAATAAGTAAATGCGAGGGTTCTCCAAGGAGAGCTATGGAGGATACCGGAACACAGAGAGAAATATATGTGCAGCCCGAAAGTGCACGAAATTCTTTACATCAAGCAGTTGAAACATCAGATTAAAGCGAAGAAAGACTACATGCTGAAAGGACAAGGAGGGCTGCAGAAGATCATAAGCAGGAAAGGCTTCGGGAAGCCTGAGCTAGGTCTGCTGCTCGCAGAGCAACTGAAACTCCTAAGCAAAAACAGGAAAGGCATCGGGTCACCAGACCTAGGTCCGCTGCTCGCAGAGCAGCTGAGAAACTTGAGCAAAAACAGGAAAGACTTGAGGCTGATAGAGCTAAGAGAGCTGCTAGCAGGGCAGTTGAGGCTCTCGAGCAAAGAGACTGCAGGATAAAATAGCTAGATCGGGTGCTAGCAGAAATTTAGCGAACTTACCTGTGAGCAGTAGCATTGTTCTGCCTTTAACGATCAGCCAGAGTATGGCTACGCTTCTGAAAAAAAGTAACAAAAGGTTTTATGTCTAAAGTCTGTAGCAAATGTAAAGCCAAGATGTTTGAAGGAAAAACTCCTTCAATGGCAATGGTTCGAATTGTAACGTAAGGATTCCATTATTGGAAGATCCGCCACAGCCTTTGAAGCTTCTTCTTTCAGGCACAACGTAAGAGCCAAAATACTTTTTAGAAAACATTGTGATTTTCAAATGATTTCATTTGGGACTAACATTATTAGAAAAGCTGGTTACGAGCCCACTTTTAAAGTGCCGGGTCAGGTGTACCATAGCATTTGATCCCCACGGCCACTAACAAATGAAGAGTCACAATTTCTTCAGTTATATTTTGTTGGCAACTTCCAACAGCCAGCCAGTCGTAAGTATATTTCACCTGGCACTGTGTTAGAGCTTACACTGAGACTGCAAGAAATGATACATTGTAGAAATATTTATGTCAAAAGCTTTAAATGTGCTCTGGAATGTGCTCCTACTCGCAACTTTAATGTGACCATTAATGCAGACGAGCGACCTACTGGACAGCATCCAGGACAGTTTAATGAATCCTCCTGCAATAAAATAGCAGTGGTTCTCCATGGTGACCAACATAACAAGAGAGACATTGTTCTAAAGGACCGGGACAACACTCTTGAACGAATTAATGAGGCACATAGATCTTACAATGTTCTTCAGTATCCTCTGCTATTTTTTAATGGGGAAGATTTACTATTAAACATCGAAATCCAAGCAATCCGGAGGTTATGTTAAAGAAAGAACTATCGCGTAAGGAATTCTATCCGCACCATTTAATGACGCGTACAACTCATTGTCATCTTTATCACTCTCGATATCTCCTTCATCAATATGCAGTTGATATGACTGCTAAGTCTGAGAGACTGTGTTTCATTAGAAACAATCAAAAGTAACTGCGATCGTAGAACTATATTAATCAAAGAGATGCCGTAAACAATGATGTAGCATCTGGCAATCTTGGGAAACTCTGCAATGTAACAGGAGGACCTCGATATATGCATGAAAGGGCACAGGATGCCATGACCTATGTACGCCACTATAGTAGGTCAGATCTCCTAGTAGCCTTTGAATGTAACCCAAAGTGGAAGAAAATTGAAGATTGACTTTTTCTGCACCAAAAGGCCAAAGATAGACCGAAGTTGGAGAAGCTCATGTATCTGATTAAAAAGGGAAAACACTTTGGTCCGTATAGTGTGAAATGTACACAACTGAGTGGCAAAAACGTGTGCTTCTACATGCTCATATTCTGCTTTGGCTGGCAACAAAATTCACTGTAACGAAATTGAGAGGAGAATTTCGGCAGAGTTTTCAAATCCACCGATAGACAAGAAGCACTATGAAAATGATAACCAAACAAGGTACATAGCCCATGATGGCAGGAGCTTTAACCTCAACTCGCCATGTCCGAAGAACAATGTATGCTCAAAGAAGTTTGCCAAGAGATTTGTTAATAAGAGACACGAACCGGTAATGACAGATACCCTTCTTACAGACGTAGAAGCCCAGATGATGATGGTTTTTAAGCAAAGGTTGGACGGCATGAGGCTGAAAACCGGTGGATAGTAACCTATTATCCCTTGCTGTCAAAGGCAGTTAATGTCCACATTAATGTTAAGTTTAAACATTAATGCCCTGTGCGTATATATTGATGAAAATGAGCGAACGAATGTTGCTTATGGGCCAAAGATCTTATGACTCCGTTGTTGTCAATGTCTGCTTCTCCCAAAGTGAACAATTCTTTCTAGATGTTCCTGGAAGGACAGGAAATATATTTACCAAGCTGCTTTTGGCCAAAGTTCAACAAAACATGAACGCAACTTTGGCAGTGACCCCCATCTGGTATTGCTGCAACTGTGTTGCCTGGTGGATGAACTGCACTTCATCCGATTTAATTTGCGGTATCAACAAAACGTCTGAAAAGGCCCAAGTGCTCAAAAGGTGCAGGTTTCTCGTATGTAAATAATGTATCATGGCACACAGGGCAGCCCTGGAAGAAATGGATCGAACCATGAGAGACATTAGGGATTGTCAGTTGCTTATGGGAGATATAACAATCCTGCTATCTGGAGACTTTAAGCAAACACTACCGGTTATACCACAAGTGACCAGAGCTCATGAAGTCAGAGCATGTCACAAATCTTCTCCGTTGTGGTGACATATTTGAACGTTAACTCTGAGCACTAACATGAGTACACAATTATTTGGAGATCAGCTGTCAATTCAGTTCTGCAACATCTTGATATTTGAGGCAATGGCAACGTACCTTTAGATGCCAATGGAGAGATGACCATTAGCCCGCTCAACAATGTTGTCAGTACTCTTAAGGTCAAGCTTTTCCCAAGCTCCAACATAATTACAAAACTACGATTTGGCATGGCAATACTGGCTCCAAAGAACAAAGCAGTAACAATGACCAACTATTGCAGTCCCTCCCGGAAACATCTCATATCTACAGGTCATTGGATACCATTCAAAATTCGGAACTACCTTTACATAGACTAAAACTCAAGATGAAGGTGCCTAAAATGCTATTACGGATCTGGTGCAACCAAGGCATTGTAATGGCACCAGACTGGTGTTTAAGAAGTTGATGCCACATGTAATTCAGGCATCGGTTCTTATTCGTACGGAGAAGGCGAAGATATCTTTATTCCCAGGTTTCTTCTTATTCCATCAGAGTCGGATATTCCATTCACGTTTAAGAGAGTTCACTTTCCAGTATGAGCAACTTGTGCTATGTCTATTAACAAAGCACAAGGTCAGACTCTATCAATTACTTCACTACAGTTAGAAGAATCTTGTTTCTCACCTGGGCAGTTGTATGTTGATTGTTCATGCGTGGGAAGGATAACCAATTTGTTTATTTATGCTCCAAAAGGAAAGAAAAAGAATATTGTCTACCAAGAAGTACTGTAATGTAAAAACTGTTTAAAGATATTTTGTGTTGAATCAGTGAATTTGAAGTTATATTATTGTTATAGATTTACATTTACTTTTTAATATTTTAAATCCCGGGCAGTGCCGAGTAGTTCTAATGGCTAAGTCTCAGTTTGTGATTTGTAAATCCATTACAATTATATTATAGGTTTTCACCACTCTTTCCAAAAAGTAATATTGTACAGTTCTGTTCAGGAAATCAGTGATCTACCCATTCATTACCAACAAGATTTTTTCTCATTGCTTGTTTCTTTTCTTGGAAACAAAGAAACGTTTATCACGGCACAAACAATACTTCACTCTTCCAACCTTCCTTAAAAAAAGAGTAAATTATCGCGTCGATATTTTAACAAAATGAATGATTCGTCACAGTTTCATCATCTCCAATCAGACATTAGCCAGAAGGGAAATGACATTCATGTGGAAAAGCATATGTTTAGTGTCGTTCCTTGACTTTGGTTATGTATGGTTATAATGGTGGCTTATAGTGAGTTCAGAAAATTAATTTAGACAAACGGAAATCGCTGAATGTTTTTACTAGGAATTCGTCACGTGGAAAACGAAACCTGAGTTCAAACAAAAGTAATGGCATTCTATATGACTCATTCAGCACAGCAAAATCAATTTGCAAATAACATTATTATTATATATTTAAAATATATAATTGAATTTTGAGGAACTAAATCATATTATTTGAATTCTTTTCATGAAGCATTATCAATTACTAATTTCCTTATCAGCATTTCTCTCAACTTAATATCGCTGATCACAAATTAAGCATCCAAACTCAAATCGCTTGTCATCAGGAGTTTGTCTCATTAACATACAGTAGTATAAATATATTTTTAACTTTCGTAAATAAATAATTTCCAGTATTATTATTGTTATTTGGAGTACTATTATTATTATTATTATTATTATTATTATTATTATTATTATTATTATTATTATTATTCCTTTGATTTCTGGTGTGTACTCATTTCTTTTTGGGTCCGAAATGGCATCATGACATTTTCCACTGAGCTATTTTGAAAAAAAAATCACTCATATTTTACATAGATAAAGTTCTTCGTAAGGTATAAGTTGTACACGTGAGAACAATGTTTTGTATTTCTTTAAGGTATGAGCTTCCAGGAACCCCTTCAATGAGTCTATTGGAATCTTTTCCAACCAATCCGAGGGACCCAACTACAACAAGGATTGTTGATGTTCTCATGTGCCACATTCTTAAGATTTCGAATTCAAGGTGCTTGCATTTTGATAGCTTTTTGAAGATCTTCAAAGATACATTGCAGTCTACAGGGATTGTCATATCAATAAGGAGGCATTTTTTGTCTGCGGTCTCTAATAACGATGCCAGGGCGATTAGCTTTGATTTTTCTGTCTGTGTGTATTTTTCAGTCTCATAAAATTGTTACAGGTCTTATCTCCGTAACTGGGACTGTGTGGTATTTATACCAATTTCTTTCAGTTTCCTATTATTATTATTATTATTATTATTATTATTATTATTATTATTATTATTTCCTTGGGTTTCTGTTGCATACACATTTCCTTTGGGTCCCAACAAGAGACCTAGTGTCAAGTCATTTTCCAATGATCATTTTTTGTAAAAGTACTCCAAGATCCCACACATTTTAAATATAAAGTGATTTGTAATGTGTGAGCTGTACTGCGTGTGCAATTTTTTTGTATTTCTTTAAGGTATCGGCTATCACGAACCGAATCAATGAGTCTCCTGCAATCTTTTCCAATCAATCTGGGGGTTCCAACTACAAGTGGAACTATTGATGTTCTTATAAGCCACATTCTCTAAATTCCCACTTCATGATCTTTGTATGTTGAGAGTTTTTTGAAGATCTTCAAAGATATATTACAATCTGCAGGGACCGCCATTTCGATATGACAGCACATTCTGTTTTGGTGGCTTTGATCACGATGTCTGGGAGATAAGCTTTGATTATTCAGTCTGTGTATATTGTAAACTCCCATAACATTTTTACCGGTCATATCTCTGTAACCGGGTCTGGGTGATGTTCATGCCAGTTTCTTTCCCGTAAATTTATATTCAGTGGATGCTAACACCGTGCAACCTGACAGAAGATGGTCAATTGCTTCTGGATATTTATCACAGAATCTGCATTTCGGGTCAACACAATTTTTCAGTATGTGTGCTTAGTAATATCTACATCAGCTTGTCTGCTACGCGCAGAGTATTGACAATGAAGAGGCTTGTCTTGCCATCGTTTTTGCATATCGTACATTGCATTTGCTTCTGCGTTCTTTTGTGTGTTCTTTGCCGCTTCACTAGGTATATTTGTACTTCTTCACCTAAGTGAACTTCCTTTTAAAATTTTTTGAGTTCATTTATTACTGAATAAAGTTTCTTATTTCTTTCATGTTCTTTGTCACAAATAATCATCCAGTCTTCTGTATTTTGCAGGTATATTTGAAGTCTGTTCGATTTGGTTTTGTAAGATAGTTCTAGTTGAACTAATACTCTCCCTCCTTCGAATTTGGACACATACAGACGATCAACATCAGGTTTAGGAAAATGCATGTGGTGTAAAGTGAAAAGCTTTTTTGTTTTGACATTCCTTTGCTTAATGTCAGCTATGGTCCAATTAAGGATGTTGAAACTGTATTGCACCGCAGGGACAGCCAATGTTCTTATGGCTAATATTCTATTTTGTGAATTCAACTCGGTATTTAACACCAGACGCACACGTTGTAGTATTCTCTAGTTCCTTTCTCCTTCATCTGGTTATTTTATATTCCATCTCCTTCGCTGACTCCTAGGTATTTATAGGCGTTCCCTTATTACAGCTCCCTAATCTCTTTTGAAAAATCTAGATCTATTGAGTGTGTTTCTGTATTTCTCCATTTTTTTGGTTGTTACTTTTACACATTTATCTAATCAGAAATCCATACCGATGTCAACACTGAAACATTTTACACTATTGAGAATACCCTTCAACTCATTGTCGTCTTGGGCAAATCCATCTAGAATAGATAATTAAACATTTTATTTTTACCTTGTGTCCATCGTTATAATTGTTTAGTTAATGCGAAATACAGTGCAGAAAGGTGAAAGGGAGTCTCCTTGAAACATTCCTTGTCGGATATTCCAAACATTGGAAGTGGCAGTACTTTGATGTGATTTAAGTATAATGTGGTTTTCTACAGATCCATGCTATATTTAATGAAATGTACTATCAATGAGGATAATTTGTAAATTTCTAAAGCCTTAAGGATCTAAAAGTGTGGCAAACTATCAAAGGCTTTACGGTAATCTATCCAAGGTGTCCAGAGATTTCTACCTTTTTACTGCACTTTTCAAGGATCTTTTTAATTATTAGTAGTTGATCTTTGTAACCATATGATCCTCTTCGACATCCTTTCTGTTCCAAAGGAAGAAAGTTGTTTTCTTCAAGAGTAAGTACAGTTCGTCAGAACTGACATGATCAATTTATATGTAGTGGACGGACATGTTATTTACTTATAATTTTTGGATCATTTGTTTCACCCGTTTTTGGTAGGATATATTTAATACCTTCAGTGTTCCATTCTGGAATGTGATTGAGGTTATTATATGCGTTGAGGAAGTTTGCTCAAGGGTTTGATGGATAGATAATAGATGATCGAGCCAAAAGTTTGGTACCTTATCATTTCCTAGGGATTTCCATTTTGTGGATTTTGTTAGAGTTTGCCTAACATTATTCTTGGTTATATATTCCCATTCTTGCACGAGTTTATCCGTCATTCTTTCCTGTTCTCATTTGTTCAATTCTGCATTAAGGTTATATTCAATCGATTTGCTTCAAATATCATCATCATCATTATTATTATTATTATTATTATTATTATTATTATGGTTGTTGTTGTTGTTGTTATTCACTGTTCTTTTATTATTATTCTTATCATTATTATTATTATTTAACCAGAGTTTATGTCACGTTCATTTCAGTTGCATTTTATCACAGCGTTCAAATCGTTATTATGTGATCGTTAGTAAGTAGCTTACCTTTCCCTTATTATGTGGTCTTGCATTATCATGTAAGGGTAACGAGAAGCGTTTTTTCTGTAAATTTTTATGCAATGCTTCCAACTGACAATATTTCCCCATTTATTGATTCAAGTTTTTTTTTCTCTTTCTTTTTTACCGTTTCATGATAGTCATCTTCATATCCCAACAAAAATTGGCCATAGCTATTTCAAGTGTAGTCCCAGCTGGAGGATGGATTATCTTTTGACTTTTTGTTAGATAGCATTATAGAGAGCACGCATTTCGTCACTTCCGGAGCTTCTACCCAGGAAAGGCTCGGAAACAAATCTACTCTTCAGTGGCATAGTATAACACTTTGATTAAACTGAGAAGCAACCAAATGATAAGTGACCCACTGTCCAAGTTTAGACACTTTCCGACTTCATGAAGGTTTTCCTAATCGAATAAGACTTTTACTGACTTGTCTTTCTAATTCTCGTGCAGTTTGCTTTGGGTTTTCCACAATTACCGTTTTCAGAAACTCAGTATTGACAGAAATCTGTTGAAAAGACCGAAAGCAATCATCGAAAGATATATTTCCCGATCGAATTTGGCCAAACCACTGTTGGCATTTCAGTATACATAAAGGTTCATTTCTATAGACAGAAGAAATACTTCTTGTCCCTTCCATTGTCGAATAGCCCATCTTCTTTTTTTAAATTCATACAGAGTAGTGTCTCGTTTTAAAAGAGCAAGATGGATACAAAATTTACTTACTCTAATAGTAGATAATCTAATATTAGGTAAGAAAAATATTGAACGTAAAAATCAATGATTATTTACCGTCAGTAATTAGTAAGTATCCTATGTGATCATGCGACTGGACTTTCTTTCCAATCTAATAAAATTAAACATTAAAATCCTATTTTTTTAATTCATATGTTGAGACAGTCTAGTTAAGCCTGCCCTAAGTTTTTGTGAGCATTTGGTGCCACTAAATTTTGAGTTCTCAATGAATCCAAATGAAAAATTTGTAATTCAAAGTTTAAAAAGTCGAAAAGGGGGAAAGCAGTTATAGAATCATTAAATAATTAAAATTTAATTTATTTGTGAAAGACTTCTTAATTTGCCGTTTTCACTAGATAACACATCAACACGGCAGCAAATCTAATTCAGCTGAAAACTATCAAATTAAGTAACAATCGGCAGGAGAATGAAAGTAATTTTTCTCAGCTTTGGCAATGTCTACAACAAATATTTACTCCTTGAGGAGCACTTCTTTACTATTATTGTGATACTGCTCTTTATTGCTATTGGTAGTAATTGTACAGTCGTAGTAGCAGTGGCGGTTATTTTTATAGTGGTAGTAATAGTAAGAATCTTATTGTTTTTGATTTTTTTTTCTTTTTCCTTATGAGTTTTATGTTCATCTCAAAACTCAGTAGAAAAATGGTAAAGAAAACAATGTGTTAATAAGAAAATATGGAGCGGAAAGAATTACTACCAATAAAGAAGCATTGAATATTACTACAATATCAGCTCTGGTGCTTCTGCGACATATCTAGGGATTCTTGACAAAATTCTCACTTGTAGAACGTCTCGCTTGTAGAACTCTCACCCGGCTTCTTGTTTTCCAGCTAATTTTGATCTTCAAAAATTCAAATTCAACGTCAATAGTCATCTACTATTTTGTTTTTAATTGTCCTCTCTCATGAATATTTTCTTATCAGATTCTTTTACTTTTAGTAACCGTCCTATGTCTTAGTGGCTTTAATGCCTTTCTTGGAGTGAAATGATTGAAAAAATGCAGTAAAAATGAAAAGAATAAAGCTCAGACACATATGAACATATTTCTTACAATCATAATGCTAAGATAAAAATGAAACATTGATAAGATTCCTTTGAAACGCTCTACTATATTTTTCATCAAATACAATCATTTTAATAGAAATAAATTAATTCTGTCATGAATATCCATATTTAATATCGACTGAATATTTTAATATCAATTGAAAATTACAATTACTGTTATGATCTTTTGCTCGAATTCTGGAATGAATTTATTCCCATATATTTAGTTCAAGTTTAAAATAGATCTGTTGTTTTTATTTATGTTTTCAATAGTTCCTTTTTAACATTTTGATTTGATTTATCAAAACATTGTGTTCAATATAGGAAATATTGTGGCAGTAAATCAGACAGTATCCGACAACCATAAAATCATTAGAATTTGTATGATATTACTTAATATTCATTCCCTTTGGTGATACAAATTTAATCCTGTCAAATAATGCCAAAGAATCAGCACTTTCCACTCGTGAGTAATACAAACGTACAAGGCGGAACTGTCACGAAAACATTGCGCCAGCGGTTAACATTCTTCATATATATATATATATATATATATATATATATATATATGTGTGTGTGTGTGTGTGTGTGTGTGTGTGTGTGTGTGTGTGTGTGTGTGTTGATACATACATGAATCTTCACAAACGTACGTACATACAGAATTATATTAGTGCTGTCTTTTTGCCTGTTTTCTCTCAATCTCTGACGAAGCTTTAATAAAAGTGAAACATGTTAGATTGATATACGTTTCCTATTTGTTCTTTATCTTATCATATCTGTGCGCGTGCGTGTTTTATCGTGAAAATCATTTAAAACGCACTCTGATGAAATTATTATCACTACCGCAAACTTTTTCTTCCTTCGAAATTTTTTGCCGCAGATTACGTAAATGTAAAACAAATTTCCTATATATTCTCTTATAGTAATATAAGGATGCGTTACCCTATAGATACAGATTCAGGTTCGAACAAGTAGTATGTTTTACTCCTTAAAAATAAACTGAATATTTTTCCGTGAATAAATTTATCATAAAACAATATAAAGTGATAAAAAGGCTAGGAGAATTTATCACTTACAGGACACACTGAATGAAGGAGTGTCTGGGGAAAACAGCGATTAATTTAACTAAGTGGCTTATGCAAATGGTTGTCAGAACAGTGGCTGAGAGCCAAATTTTGCTTAGAACTACAAACGATAAGAATTGTGGAAAGTTATAAAGAGACCGGTCACATAAAAATAGAATGTTCTCATTCGTAAGAAACGATTCACGTACTTTTTTCTCCTTCGAATAAATGAAAAACCCCAATAAATACCAATTATTTCCATAATTTTGTATGTTCTGCTCAAAAGACTCTCAAATCTGGAACTAACTTTCGACTTACTTATTTTTATATAGCCTTCAGAAGAACAATTAACATTTCTATCTGGGATTTCCTTTTTTAATCGAGCTCACCCCAAGAAGGCAGTAAAGCCAATTAGACAAAAGGGGTTAATTGGTGTGGAATAATTAGAAAATAGAAATATTTCTAAGGCGCGAGAATAAAAGAAAATCAGGAGGAAATTGACATTGCATTTCAATTTTTTAAGTTGATGGAAAGCATGGAGCCGGATGAGAGTTCCACAAGTGAGAAGTGTGAGGGTAAAAATTGTCAGCCTAGGATTACGGTTAAATCTAGCCAATGCAACTGTAAATTCATTAGAGCTCGTCGCCAAAGTAGTACTGCGCTTTAATTCAAGTCTAGGTACCATAGCGAAGGGCACATTCGAACATTTGCGATATCATTATTTAAATTCATTTACATACAGACTGTTGTTCACATCCTTTTGTTGTTATCACGACGATTCGGCTATTGTTCCCAACGGCCTTCAATTTTTATGGAATTTTTCCGACTGCATTCATTGGTGTATCACCGATTCGATAATGTATGTCTAAATTTTTGGGATGACTATTTTTCATTATTGATAGGATTTACATGCGAACTATTATACTCATCTTATTGTCGTTATCACTAGATTTTGGTCGTTGTTCTCTGATAAAAACAACAAATATGAGGGCAATAACCCGCCTCTAAATAATTTAATTAACATTTAATATATCAAATATTGTTCGAACGCTCTTGGTTGCACGGACTGCAATCTACATTTTAAGGATATAATGGATATACCAATGTACGTTTTAGCTTAAATGTTTTTATTATAAGTAATTACAGTAGTGTGAAATTTTATTATGTGACTCGTGAATTGCTCATCCTATTGGAAATCTCTCTCTCTCTCTCTCTCTATCTATCTATCTATCTATCTATCTCTCTTTCTATTTCTCTCTCATCCTCTCTTTCTTTGTCTGTCTGTCTGTTTCTCTCTCTCTCTCTCTCTCTCTCTCTCTATATATATATATATATATATATATATATATATATATATATATATATATATATATATGAAAATATATTTCAATTAGGCACTGTTGAATGGCAAGCTAATTCTATAAACAACAGCCACCTGCGCTAAAGCAAAGCTCTTCCGTAAAATGAAGCGGGCTCTATGGCTGACTGGCATTTGTTTACATTCGTAAAAAGAATACGCTAGATTTAGCTTGTTCATTTCGTCGGATGAAGATAGCACAGTGGTAGAAGCTCTGACTGACACCAAATCGGTGAGGCATTCGGATGTCTAGTCGCAATGAGTAACTGCGAATGGCATATATATATATATATGTGTGTATATATATATATATATATATATATATATATATATATATATATATATATATATATATATATATACTAGCAGCATGGCCCGGAGTTGCCCGTGCTTCATTTAAAAATCGTACGACTCATACAGCTATCACTTGACTTAATTTCTTTTGCCCTTCCTTGCCTTTAAAGGAGTGCCCTTTGCCGTGCTGATGTTGCTACATGCCTTACTTCTCTCACACTGCGAATTTTTTCTAAGCTCTATACTAAATATTAAATTTGTTACGAAAAAAGAATTAAACAAAATGAACACAAAACGATCAGCTTTAAAAAAGGACTCGTAACTGGAAGAACCGAATGAAAAAAGAATGTTAACAACAAATACTTTTTCACACCCAACCCAGTTCTTCGGAATCAGGATCAACGTTGAGTTTAAGCAAGCGAATGAGCCAATTGGAGTAAAGTGTCATGCAGATTTAAATTTTTCCCACTTGTGACGAATGCAGCTATCGATTTTTTTGCATACTAGCATGCTAGTTAACATTCGTGTCAGTCAGCTGTTGGCTCTCACTCTGGCCAATAGAATCTTCCTGCCTATTCGTGGCAGCCAGCTATAGGCTCTCACTCTGGCCAGTAGAAAATGGCCACAAACTACATGAAAACTGCCATAGAAGCACGAAAAATCGATTATTTCCACAATCGATGGGAGTTGGGAAATGCAAAGTCGGTCTTGGCCTTCTCACTAACTTGGAGCATGTGCATGTAAATTTTGGTGTAAATCCGTCGAAAATTGCGGCCGTGCATTCGTTACACACACACACACATCCTGCCTTTTATAGATATAGATATGAATTAAGGTCAGATACAAATCAAATATGGATTAGAATCCGACAGAATGATAGGATCATTTATTTATTCGTTATTCTATCATATATGTGTGTTTATTTAGGCAGCAATCTTTCATTTACACATGTTTCATTAAAAACGACAGACAAGATAATACGCTTAAGCTTCTTATTTATTTTTTGCTTGTGTTCGAACAAGTATTTCTGGATACGGTGTGTAGAAATGTCCAAAGGTTCTATAATTCCGAGCGCTTTGGCTATACTTTTATCCATTTTCAAGGATGATTTTATTTTTCTCAATTTAATTGGGAGTGTGCAATGTGTGTATGATTTTAGTTTATAGAGATGCTTTATTTTCCGAGCACTGTCAGGAACCCACAGGCACACAATTAAATTGAAAAGATAAAATCATATTTGAATATGGCTAAAAATATATTACACAACATTTGGACAGTTTCTACACACTCTGTGTTCACTTGTTTCAACACAAGAAAAATAAAAAGAAAGCTTAATCGTAGTACCTTGTCTGTCGTTTTTAATGAAACATTCAATATGAAATATATTTGAAATATGCACATATATATTTATATATATAAATATATATGTATATATAACAGTATAGTTAGTGTTATTTTTTCAGACATATAACATTTACTCTGAATCATTAGAAATATATAAACTTAAAAGAAAACAAAATTTTATGAGGTCATTGAAACACAATGTTGGAAATCACAGAGCAATCAAAAATGAAATTGAAAATATTAGCAATATAAGAGCATTCGGATGATTGATTTGTTTGTTTTTTATGACTTATCAACCTTTTTTGTTTTTTATGACTTATTAAAAACAAAAACCGCATTATCTGAAGACTTTCAACAGCAACAACAACTAAAGCGGCTAGCACATTAACTCGCAAATAGAATAATGGCATAATAAAGATGCTGACTTGCTATACTGCTCCAAACAAAAGTCATACTGGATGTGTAATCGTTAAATCACAACGTGGGATAGGGGAAGATTGCTCGATCTCAGAGCTGCCCTATCCCACGTTATGATCTAAGTTTGATCATAAGGCAGCCAAGATCGAATCATTGCATGTATATTCGTGCTGGGCTGGTAAAACGTACAGGAAAAAATAACACTCGAATAAATTGAACAAAAGTAAATATTGTTTTTGTGTCAGTCCTTCCTACAATAATTGGTTATATCATAGTTCGCATGAAATTAATTATCAGCCGAACTCGCGTCTAAGTCGGAAGTGATATTACTGTTGACTTGGTAAATTTTGGGTTGCTGTTTTGGTAAAGTTCAGCACAAGGCTGAAGTCGGGGGGGTCTCTTCGGCAGGCAATCACGTGGGGTGTATCACGACCAGTGGCTGAGACAAACTCTCTGCCGTCTCTCTCCTGTCTCTGTTGCCGTCTCTTGTCTGACGAATTTGCTTTGCGTATTTATTGACATTCGCTCAAACTGGTGCGAGACATAGCGCATAGAGGTATTTCGGTAGATCCCCTTTGTTGTCAGCTTACTTCATAATTCTGGAGATTTCCCTTCTTCCACCGTCTCATATTATTACCTCTCACTAGACCTCATCGATAAGCATGGGTTGTTTATCCACCCTCTTTTGGTATTTCAACTCGGTTTTCGACCAGATCGTTGTTTACGAATATGAAGTTTTCGCTGTAAAGCTTGTATTGTCAGCTACGTGCAACACATATCAATCATCATTGCCCTCTAAGTCTAGGAGATTCTCCATTGTTCAAACCCTCGACAAATCAATTTCAGGTGTCGTCTATATGTGAATTAAATCGTCAATTTTTCAAAGGATTTTAGATATTAACCCTCCAAACTCTTTCAGTATATCGCTGCTTCTATCCATAAGAAAACGTTCCTATAATTTACCGCGGTAACAACAAATACTATCACAGAAACTGTAACAAAAAAAAAGAAACTGGTTACAATATGTATGGGCAAGGTGTTGTAATAGACTCTTCCGACGACCTCTGCAGTGCGGAACGACGACTTGTAACTTTGTGCTAGTACAACCACGACTTCTGAATAATTCCGTCTCCCCAATTTCAGACAGTTTTCAACACCACCTCCCTGACAAGTCAACCATTATGAGATTCGAACTGATTGACCGCCTACTTACTCTTCATGAATATTTGCTAAAAATACAAAAAGAAGGAAACTGAAATAACAAAGCAATTCAAAAAAATAGAAAAACCGAGAAAAACAGAATGTAAACTGAGAGAAAAAATTAGCCAGATAACGAGAAATAAACTCAAACTAAAATAATTTTAAGGAAATAAAGACAGAAAGAAATCCACAAGAAAATATAGCCTACGACTAATAATGTCCATGAAACTAATTTTCAGAAAAAAACTATTTAAAATATTATCGCATTAAACAGCTAGTTTACAAAACAACATAACGGTTTTAATTCTTGAAATGCAATAAATATTAACATCTGCAACATTCGAAGAAGAAATTACAAATTTTTCGACAATATCATTAAAAAGTTCCGGTGGATCGTTTATTTGAATGAGCACTCTTTTTTATGAATCGAGAAATTTCCAACCGCATCAATATTCCAGACTTTAATTTTATTTGGTACAAAAAAAACAACAGCCAAGAATTTATTACAATGCAGAAAGAGGTGTTGAAATGTTCTCGGCCTGATCCACTTCCCAAAATCAATATTTCAATGATCAAATATTAGAATACCAGTATTTGATTTAATAAATTTACATACATCTATTTCAACACCTGCCTATATGTATTTTTCTGACACTCGCACATGCATATAAAATCAGGTATATATGCATACAAGAGGATGCGCCAATTCATATGCACAAACATATTCCTTCTCGGTCTATAATGGCCTCTATTTACTTTTCTATCATTTTTATGGCTTTATCTATCTTTTTTCTCTCTTTTCCATCATATTCCATCATATACCCTTCACTCTCTATTTGCATTTATATTTAAGCACTATTTCTCATTCTCTCACAAGCACTCTTTCTCTCTCCCACTCTCTCTCTCTCTCTCTCTCTCTTTCATTTACTTAAACACTCACGTTAGTAAACACATACACACATACGCATCTAAATTAATATTGGAAGCTTGTAGTTATGTTGTTATGTGTGTTTATACGATGATCACCCTCAAATGACAAATTCCGCCGACTTAACCTTTGTCAGAAAGTCTTACATGACATCTAGTTATGACATTACCCATGTAAAGCAGGCCGTGGAGGTCATTTGAGATCGCCAGAGGTTATGAAAAGGGACAACAGATCATCGTTTCTAGACAAATGAAGCAATTTCTACCAAATGGAGTGAGATATGAAGTTGATATGAAGTATTAAATGAATTTGACCTCACAAATGGTCAGGTGTATGACGTCAGATTCAATCTCCAAGGTTAACGGAAGTAATTGGAGATAGAATTAATGTGTTGCCTTTATAATCTGCGTTGTAACCTGACACTTGCATTTTTTAATCTAAATGTAATTTCTACAGAAAAGGATGATAGGTGATACTGATTTCCATTTTCCCTAGAGGTCATCCGGTAGGCAGTTTTTAGCTAAATGAAAGAAGTGAAAAGTCTAAAAAGTTTTTTTTTTCTAAAAACGAAAATTATAAAGTTTTCAACCTTAACAATGATTTGTTTCTTAATTCCACAAAATATCCAAGACTACATAAAATATCAGTAGTTTGGTTAGTGAGGCAAATTTGATCCCAGGTCTGATAGAGTGGAGTAAAGTCAAATCTCTAGCAATATCTTCTTGGAAGAGTTCAGCTGTAAATGTCTATTGATACAGGTCCATTCATTGTGACGGGTTACTACGTGTGAAAAAGTAAACATTCTTAAGAAGATGGAACAATAAAAGAAGAGGAATTAAGAAGACGACATAACGATTAATATTGCATTTAAACTTTTGAAGATCAAAGTTGTTTGGAAATCAAGAAGCCAGAATAGAGTTCCACAAGAAAGAAGTGCGAGAGAAGAAACTGTTAGCATAGAACTTACGTTTAAATTTACATATCTGGACTGAAAGGTGATGACACCTTGCCACCAATTTAGCTGTATGATTAAATTCATAGGTACCAAAGAGGAAAGCTCATGAGAAAAATCTCCATGGAAATATTTATTTAGAGGAAAGTTACGTTATGGCGATAGGAAAGTAACTGAAGCAAAAATGCCAGACCAGGACAAACAATATTGCAGATTTGTTTTTGTATTTTATGAAGCAACTCTAAATACATAGCAGTAGCATCAGATCAGATGTGCCAGCAATATTCAATACATAAACGAATGGTAGACGTATAATTGAGTAAAATAGATTCTGACGTGAAAAAATTTCTAGTGCGACAAGGTGAACCAACATTCTTAGCAGCAGACATAGCAATTGATTCACTATGATTTTTCCACATCATGCCAGGGAAAAACGTTAACTCGAGACGCCACTAGGAATCACTCTCCTGGAGGTTATCATCCACTATTCTGATGGAAGACAACAAAAGCTTCTCTCAGACCAGAGCATTTTTTTAATACATTAAAATTAGCAAGCCATTTTCTGACCCAGTTAACGTAGAATCATTTTTGAGCTCACCTGCAAATTTGACCATTTGAAACCGATCAGAATTACCATTAAGACAGAAGTAAATAGTTGTGTCATCAGCAGAGAAACCGAGTTGAGAACTGATGATATCACAAGTTACCTGGTGTTCCTTCGTACAGTCTTCGACTAAACTTTGAGAAGCACTTCATATTTCCCAAGAATATCGACATACATAGAGGTACCGATGTTCCAAAGAAAATATAGACATAATTTACTTACATTCGAAATTAGTCATAACTAATATTGCCATGGCAATTCGAAAACTTACATAATTATTAGATATTTTAATCTATTCGTAAGTAAGCACCTATAGCAATACATGCTTATATATAATCGGACAGATACTAATTGAAACAGACTGTTTTATTTATTTATATATTTATTTATTTATATATATTATATTATTTATATATATATATATATATATATATATATAAGCCGATATATATATATATATATAAGCCGATATATATATATATATATATATATATATATATATATATATATATATATATATATATATATATATATAAGCCAGTTTCGCTGTATCACATATCACATATCACCAGTGTTGCTAGACATCCGATTGGTTCAAGCCGGGATCGAAACTCGATTGGCATCAGTCAGAGACTCTACCCCTAAGCTATCGGCGCACGACAAAAAAAGGCAATCTTTTAACGTATTATATACGTGATGTATATAAACGCCAAGCCAGCAGCCAAAGCGCTCAATCTATAACTGAGGAGTGATGCGTTATAAGCAAGAGCAGGCACTGTTTTAAATATTCCCTTTTCCCACATTGCTCAATCGCCGAACGGAAGGAAATCATGCACATACAAGCCTGTTTCGCTGTATCACACGACATCATTCTGACTAGATATCCGATTGCTTCAAGCCGGGATCGAAATTCGACAGATTTGGCATCAGTCAGAGAGTCTACCCCTAAGCTATATATATATATATATATATATATATATAGTCAAACCTAATGAGCCAGACACACCTACCAAGGTTTCACTTAGGCAGATCGTCAGGGTCGGCTGGCTAAAGAGGCAACAGAAACTGGCATATATATAGAGACGACCACCAAGACAACACCACGTGACCAAGGAAGAGGAAAAAAAATAGCTTTTATTTTCTCTTTTTTCCTTTTTTTTTTTTTAGCCAGCCGACCCTGACGATCTGCGTAAGTGAAACCTTGGTAGGTGTGTCTGGCTCATTAGGTTTGACTAGGTTTGCTCTACGCTTGTATTGAGCTCTTTAGTTAGTTGTTTACTCGTATCGGGGTTTTTTCTTTGGGCCTTGAACCTGTATCTGTGCGATTATTTTCGACAGACTTTCATGTTCCTGGCTCTTTCTTTTTTTAAAACCTTTTTTTCCTTCGTGATTGATTTGGCTGTTGTTAAATCAAGAGTTCGAAGGTTTTTCGACACGAGTATAGTTACCTATATTTATATATATATATATATATATGTGTGTGTGTGTGTGTGTGTGTGTGTGTGTGTGTGTGTGTGTGTGTATATATAATATTAGTGGTTAATATATATATATATACATATATATATATATATATATATATATATATATATATATATATATATATATATATATATATATATATATATATGTATATATATATATATATATATACACACATACAAATATATGTCAAAATTTCCAAGAGGATAGAATCCAGGTAGAACTTAATGTCCAGGACAGAGTAAGAATATAATAAAAAGACTTAAACACTAATATTCTATGGTTATAATTTATTACATTGGAATCATAATTACGATCCAATTCATCAGACCTACAAATTCAAAAAGCTTTAACTATTAGGTCTGATGAATTGGATCGTACTTACGATTCCAATGTAATAAATTATAATCATGGAATATTAGTATTTAAGCCTTTTTATTATATATATATATATATATATATATATATATATATATATATATATATATATATATATATATTATAAATTAATAGATTTAAAATATGGTTTTACCGCTACACAGTGATGACCATGTTTCAGAAATGGAAGCTAAAGCCCCTGAATTTAATTTTGTTATTAAACCAAAGACATTAGTTCCATTTCCTCATCAAGCGAATTTTGGAGTAACTTACTTTTTAAAATTTACGGTTGTTAACGGCACAGGAAAGATTCATAGTTTGAGGGTTTCCAAGGTTACCGATAAATCCATTCATCTAGACAAGGGGTGGTAGAGGGTTCAATTTTTAATTTTCGTTGTCTCAGTTAATAGTTACATTTGAAAGCGGGGTTATGTTTAGGGATGGGTAGGGATGTATCTTTTAACAAATTCTGACATCCGCTAAATTCATGTCATCTGGGTTTATTTCTAACGGCAAAAATTCTTATGGTATTATTTCTATTTGTATATTTAAAGATTTTGAGGGACTGTTTAGGTTAGAATATGTTTTATCCACCTTTCTAAAAAGTTATTTTTAATATTTAATATACTATACTCCTAGTTAAAAACCAAGTAAATGTATTAGGATTACTTACAGTATTTAAAATTATTTATTCTTATCGAGTATAAGTAAATATTATTTTATTTTATTTTATTTTATGTAAACTTTATGACAATGACGGCAAAGGTGGTTAAATTATTTCACTAATTCAATAAACTTAGTATTATAAATGTATATATGTATGTATAAAGGACATTTAATGTTCAATATTATATTCTAACTTATTAATTTCACATGACTTTCGGTGTTCACTTGGATTCTTTCCAGTGTTTGAATTGCTTTGAGAGAGGTATTATGGTTAGAGTACGTTTTATTTAATTACAATTTTAAAAGATATTTAGGTTAGAATCTGTTTTATTTAATTTCAATTTTAAAACATTTTTAAAAATTCTACTTTCAAATTTAACTTTTTAATTTTAATCGGCTATATTTCTTTATAAACCAAGTAAATGTAATATAATTATCTACATTATTTAAAATTATTTATACCCATCAAATATGAGTATGTATAATAATCAGGTAATTTTTTTTTTTTTTTTTTTTTATAGATTATTTAAAGATTATTTAAAGAAAACTTTTGGCAATGACGACAAAAAATAGCTATTTCATTTCTCTGATTCAGTAAATTTTTATTTTTTATAAACTTAGTAATATATAGTTTCTCATGTATGCATAAAGGACATGGGTCATTTAATGACCTACATATTCTAGCTCTTCTTATTAACTTCCATTTCACTGTAGTTGTTTTATTGGATTCTTTTAGGTGCCAAAAGTACTTCGAAAGAGATGTTTGACTTTTATACTTATTTATCCTAAACGAGGATTGATGTTGGTAGAACCTCTTTTTGAACTCATGGCTAGTGCAACCTATATAAATTTTTATGTTTTCAGGGTTTTCAACAGAAGATATATTACATTGGTATACTACTGATTCTATGCAACATTTATTTTGTAAAGGACAGTTTTGAGGGTTTCTACAATTACATAATTTTTGTTCACCCTCATTAGTTGTTGTTTGTATTTTTCCCTTGTCTACAATTTTTTGGTTCTGGTATAAGTGTTTATTTAAGATATTAGTATTATGTTTCTTAATTATCTTTTCTAGGTTATCAGTACAGCTATAACTTAATTTTAGTGTATTTCTATTGAAAATGGTACTAAGTTTACTTCCACCGGGAAAATGCTTGAGTATTAATTCAAGGAATTTTTGTCCCAATTTGTTTTTTACCATTTGGTTGTATGGGGGTGTATACCAAATTATTTTCCTGCTTCTGTTTTTCCTATGTTTACCGTTTTCATTTTTAATATAAGTTAGTTTTAGGTTTTTGTAGCCACTATCTTTTAGAGCTTTATTATAGAAATTAATATGTTCGTCGAAAATCTTGTCATTTGCTGAATGACCCATGTCCTTTATGCATACAAGAGAAACTATATATTACTAAGTTTATAAAAAATAAAAATTTACTGAATCAGAGAAATGAAATAGCTATTTTTTGTCGTCATTGCCAAAAGTTTTCTTTAAATAATCTTTAAATAATCTATAAAAAAAAAAAAAAAAAAAAATTACCTGATTATTATACATACTCATATTTGATGGGTATAAATAATTTTAAATAATGTAGATAATTATATTACATTTACTTGGTTTATAAAGAAATATAGCCGATTAAAATTAAAAAGTTAAATTTGAAAGTAGAATTTTTAAAAATGTTTTAAAATTGAAATTAAATAAAACAGATTCTAACCTAAATATCTTTTAAAATTGTAATTAAATAAAACGTACTCTAACCATAACACCTCTCTCAAAGCAATTCAAACACTGGAAAGAATCCAAGTGAACACCGAAAGTCATGTGAAATTAATAAGTTAGAATATAATATTGAACATTAAATGTCCTTTATACATACATATATACATTTATAATACTAAGTTTATTGAATTAGTGAAATAATTTAACCACCTTTGCCGTCATTGTCATAAAGTTTACATAAAATAAAATAAAATAAAATAATATTTACTTATACTCGATAAGAATAAATAATTTTAAATACTGTAAGTAATCCTAATACATTTACTTGGTTTTTAACTAGGAGTATAGTATATTAAATATTAAAAATAACTTTTTAGAAAGGTGGATAAAACATATTCTAACCTAAACAGTCCCTCAAAATCTTTAAATATACAAATAGAAATAATACCATAAGAATTTTTGCCGTTAGAAATAAACCCAGATGACATGAATTTAGCGGATGTCAGAATTTGTTAAAAGATACATCCCTACCCATCCCTAAACATAACCCCGCTTTCAAATGTAACTATTAACTGAGACAACGAAAATTAAAAATTGAACCCTCTACCACCCCTTGTCTAGATGAATGGATTTATCGGTAACCTTGGAAACCCTCAAACTATGAATCTTTCCTGTGCCGTTAACAACCGTAAATTTTAAAAAGTAAGTTACTCCAAAATTCGCTTGATGAGGAAATGGAACTAATGTCTTTGGTTTAATAACAAAATTAAATTCAGGGGCTTTAGCTTCCATTTCTGAAACATGGACATCACTGTGTAGCGGTAAAACCATATTTTAAATCTATTAATTTATAATATTAATGTAGGCCACCCCACGAAATCGCTAAAAAATGGCATAGCATGATAAAAAAATACGCCAAACTTCACGAAAACAAAATTTTAGCGTCTAAAAACTTATGTTATTATTGAGAGGAAAGATCAAAGTATTTTTTAATTATTTTTAAAAAATTTTCTTTCTTTTTCGAACATTCTAAATTTTGATTTAAAAAAACCTTGTTTCTCGTTGTATCACCGGATCTAGTAACATAACATATAAAATTTTAAGCACGTTTTTTTTTGTATGACACACATTAATTTGGAAAATGTTGCAAAAATAAAAATAATTGTCGAATTTTAATGAAACTTTCAGAAACTATTCACAAATGATGGAACTTATTATAAATATGTTTTTTTTTATTAAAGTCATGGCAGAATTTTTTTTTTCATATGTATTACCCCCCCTCCAACTAATTGTACGAAAACTCTATAATTTTAATTTTGAGGAGTTTAGTGATTATATTAGTTAAAAGCACAAGGCTTTGAGGAAACCAAATCATGTTTTTATTTTTTTTTTGATGGACCACCTCTACCTGAAAATCATCTCCGAAATGTAACATACAAAACTCATTAAAACAAAAATATTATTTAATTTCAAAAGCTTTTAATTGCTTTTATTTATTTTGATGAACATGGACAATATTGTCTGAAAGCAAAAATATATTTCGATAAAAAATAAATTTTTAAAACAATTATTTGTTGTTTCTGAAATAATTTTTTTAATTTTTACATTATGTTGCTAATTCTTATAAAATTAGGGAAAAGTTTGTACAACTTTACGAATGTTGTTATTAAGTAGATATATATTTACAGATTATAAATTCCAAAGCATATTACAAACTAACGAACAGATCTATATTAAAAAATTTAATTTGTCTCAATCATGTGTCAATAATGTGTCTGCCAATGAAATCTACGGAAGACCGGAAGTATCATGTGTGCAATAAAAAAACGTCACTTATAATACGTCAAAAATAATACTGTATAAATTTCATTGAATGAAATTTATACAGTATTATTTTTGTATTATGTCAGTTATGATATTTTTCTATGAGATATTTTTAAAATTTAATAAAGTGAGCATAAAAAAGACAATGAAATTTCATAAGTGTACTTTAAATTATAGCATAATTTAATGTACATGTCTTGTTAAATTTTATCTCACTCAGCCACAGCTGATTAAAATGCTTGTTTCTGTCATTTAGGAAAATCCAACAAAATATTAGGTAAATATTCTCATTCGTCAGCAACATTAAACCCATCATAGAATGCAAAGTTCTCAATCTTATGCGTGTAATGGGGAAAATTTTTGCTTAGAACTACAAAAAATGCAAAATTTACATTTTTTTTTTCTCATTTTGGCCCCTGAAAAAATTTCTTGAGTCATTTAAACTGACCAATTTTATTTTTAAATGAAAGATCATATTGTTTGCTTTCAGAAAATATCTAGTTTCATGGGGTTCACATAAATGTTCCTTGATATTTTCTTCAGATGATAAATCATTTTTTTTATTTTTACCCCAATAAAAATATGAAAATTCATTTTTTTTTCAGAGAAAATAGGCTGTGACTTTTACTATGTTTGATTATTTTTACTGAGGATATAATTTTTTTTATGATAGATCTGAATTGACTTTATTTAGTAGGGTCTATATGGGCCCTGAAACAGCAGTGCAGCACTTGTATCTTAATTAATTTTTTTTTTTATAGTATTTATAATTTCTCCAGATAGTATCAACAAACTTATAGTGAAAGCTACAGTACTAAAAACACAAAAAAAATCCAAAAATTGGAATGCTGAAAGTTTTTTTACTTTAATTATTACAAGGTACTACTTAAGCAAGTCCAATTAAAAAAAATATGTCCATTCTGTACTTCCGTATGAGAACTCGAATCTCACGTCAGCTGTCAATAATTTATAATGACATCTTTCATCACTTGTCAAAACGTCGAAAATGTTAAGATCGGCGCCCTTTTATTTAAACAACATTTTTCTACGAAGAAAGTAAGTAAAAGTTTCTTTCAAAATATTTTAAATAAACTTTAAATTTTCTAATTTTCTTTGAATAAATTTTGAAAAACGTATAATTAAATTTTTAAACGATTTTTAAACAAGTAATTTAACTTATTTTTCAAAAATCAAAATTTTTAAAAAAAAATGGCTGATATCGAGTTTTTGTTCGATATTTCGTAAACAATATTTTTAACTAAAATTAAGACATGCTAAGAATGATTAAAAAATTTCAAAAAATATTCAAAAAATACTTTAGTGTTTCTTCTAAATAATGAAATATACATTTAACACGAAGAAAATTTTTTTTCATTAATTTTCAGGCCGTTTTTGTCGAGTTATCTATTTACATGAAGGTTCCTATATTAATGCTCTGTAAATTTAAATTTACATAGAGCACTATTGTGTAAAAATAAAAATATCTATAAGAACACCGGATTTTATATCTTACTGTTCTTTCCTTTTTATTTATATATACATATATATATATATATATATATATATATATATATATATATATATATATATATATATATACAGATATATATATACATATATATATATACATATATATATATATACATATATATATACATATATATATATATACATATATATATACATATATATATATATATATATATATATATATATATATACATATATATATATATATATATATAAGTAATTGATTTGGGGGTTTAGGCTAATTTTATAGTAATTCGTCGAGCTTAGAATCCTCAACGTTTCGTCCTATGAGTAGCGGCGTTATATCGAGTCTAGTTTATGTCTTCTTCGTCACCGAGTCCCGTAGTACAGTTGGTATGACCTTTGTGTAGTATCGAAGTGATCCAGTTTCTATTCTAGGTAGTGAATTCGCACGAAACGGCCGTCCAGTGCTTTCTGCATTCTGTTGAGCTCGACGAATTACTATGAAATACATATATATACTCGAAAGGATACAAATATATTCGTATAAACAAGCATGGACTTAGACATAGGTTAATATCAATAATTGTACCCATGTATGACTATATATAAACGTCCTGACATTCATTTTTTAATCACTTCATCCCAAACTAGGCGACAATGCCGCTAAAACGATAGGGGCTACTGGGAGTGAAAAAGAATGAAAATATTCTTGAAGGAGCCGAATACCCAACCCTAAACAGGAAACAAGGGATAAACATCTACACTTGTTCAAAATCCAAGAAAGGAGTAAGATTTGGTTTTTTTTTTTTTTTTACGGCATATCAACCTCAATAGGTTCGTATGAACAGAATATGCATTCATTGCTGTTTTAAAAAAATTAAAAAGATATTGCCGGTATTTTTACTATAAAAATGTATTTTTATATCTTGACTCCAGTTTGAGTGTAAACTATTTGCCCATAGCTGAGAACCTAGCAGGCGCTGACCCCTGGTTAGTTTGGACCTGCAAACAGCAGCAATTAAGAGGTGGTTCCAAGCTCGTCAAAACATCCCGAACAGACGCCTTACTGTCGGATGTAGTTTATCGTCATACTCAGAACTAAAGGTAGTTAGAACTCGACAATAGGCGAACATATCTACTCCTATTGAGGAAAGATAAATAAATAGTAAATAGCATTTCAGAGTTGAGACGTTAGAAGTATAGAGTGGAAGTAGACTTTAGAAGGAAACATAAATCTTGTCGCCTGTTCAAGAGACCGAGGAGGAGTATGAACAGGACGATAGGCGAACTTATCTAGCCCTATTGAGGAAAAAATAAATAGTGTAAAACATATCAGAATTGAAGAGTAGAGGTTAGAAGAATAGAGTTGTCATAATTAGGAAAAAAGGGGGATACGCTTAAAAATAACGAGAAAGAAAGGAAGAAAGAAAGAAAAAGGAAGCAAAAGAAAAAAGATCGAATAAGCAGTAATGTGCACTATACAAAAATTAGTTAATAAAAAAAATCAGTTGAAGCAGAAGTGAAATAAATTAGTGAAATCTATTAAAGAAAGAAAGAAAGAAAGAAATTGAATAAGAACAAATGTTATTGAGAGAATAACGATTGAATGATTGAAATCGATTAAAGTGATAAAGAAAAAATAAATTGCAGTTCAAATTAAAAGAAAGAAAGAAAGACTGCATAAGAACAAATCAAGAAAACTGAAACGACAGCAAAACACTTATACAAGAAAGACCCGAATTTCCAATCGATTCTCAATATCCATAAATTTTTCTTCAGCTCAAAGAGTCATTTGCTACAGTAATTTTTCAAGAATTATTCTCATTGGCTAAACTGATTTATGTCACGGACCGATCATACGTTATTATCGCAGTATTGGCTACACCCCACTCGCCGTCACAGTTGTCTTGTAGAACCGACATGTGTTACTACTTTCTGCTTGAGCATTTTCTAAAATTCAACCGCATACAAATTTCCTACAAAACAAGCTGGAAATCTTCCATATTGCATAGCTAGAGATGCATCTTTCGTTCTCAAAATCGACCACTCTCTGCCAAAATTATTGTTTATATACTCTCTCTTTCTCTCTTCTCGCTTTCTTTCTCCTTTTCTCCTCTCTCTTTCTCTCCCATCTTTTCACTCCTTTTTCTCCTCTTTCTCTCACATTTTCTTCACTTTCCCGAATTCTTTCTCTTTTTGTCGCTTCTCTCTTTCTTTTCATTACTCACCTCATGCGCACACAATCACCCGCAAGAGTATATAACAGAAGAAATGGAAATTCTGTGACTTGAATTAATACATAACACGATAAATTCTTTATGATATTTCTTTTTTTAATTTTTTAAAAACATTTTTGTGCGTCTATCAAATTATTTTTCGTATATTTTTTTACTTTCTTTATTTGATTAGCGGGATTTTTATTTTTTGTCAAATCTCTCTACTTTGTTTATGGCATATTATTATCTTATTTATATCTGTCCTTTTCTCTTCGTTTTTCTCTTATTTTTTTTAGTTCATCACTAGCTCATTCCCTTGCTATCACATATATTTGTTTCCCCCCTTTCTCTCTCTCTCTCTTTCTCACTCTCTATCTATCTATCTATCTCTTTCGCGCCCGCGCTTTTCTCTCTTTTATTATCTTCCTTTTTAAATGCTTCAGCTACAACTTTATGATCCTCATCTTTCTTGTTTCTTTATTTCACATCTATACAAAACAATTTAAATTCATACTAAGAGTTTATTTCACTCTTCGCTCTTTTTCTTCTTTCTCATCCACTCTCATTGATCTGTTGTTCACCCTCCTCCTTTTTGGCATTCATTTCTTTCTCTTCTCTCTTATTTTCTCTCTCTCAGCTACCACTGAAGCATATAAATATCTTCCCGTACACAAACACATAAGATACTTTTTTTTCATATACCAACTCTATTTTTAACTTACTTGCATTTTCCACATTTCTCTTTAAAATATTACATTTTCTACAACAGTATTCTTTCTCCTAGTAACAATTATACCGATCAAATCCGCCACTACCCTCTTCAATATATTTGTCTCTTTGACAGAAATTAAAATTTCTTTCTGCCTGAATTTGTATATGAATAAAGGTTTATAAATAAATAACTCAGAACACATATTCAGATATGATAACCTAATTAATAATATATACATTTATAAATACGTACATATAAATGAGCGTAATATATGCAGGTGTGCATGCGCTTGCACAATGACGTAATGCTTATTGGTACCAAAATTGAATCAGTTTACCGACTTCGAATTCTGACTGATTTTATTTTCAGTTAACATTAAACCTTTAATGCCTATCGTAAAATCTGGCTTAATTATGAAAAGAACATCAGAATTAATATTTGGTATTAATTATACGTTTGTAAAAAAGTGCCTCGTATTAATTATAAGTTTATGCGACGGAGGACATGAATGCGTTAATAGGGAATACATATCACCGCATTCTGTGTTCTCGCTACATATTTTAACTAAAAATGTCTTCTCTTTGGCAGAACATAGAGTTTTATTGAGAATAAAGTAGTCGAGTGACTACGTGGTAAAACTATTCTTCTACAACTATCGCCCAGGCAGGAATAACTATAAAATTCTCAGCATCAAGCTTGGATATAGGTATGTATTTGGAAATTACAAGGGCACTTACGCACAAATAACCTTGGGAAAAGGCATGAATCCATCCCTTCTCCTCCCAGTTATGGGTTGAATAGTAGCATAGCCTGCATTCTTTAGCCTTGGTTGGCAACCAGTTTACCGTAGAAAGAAATGGCAACCTACTGCGGGAAAAATCTTGTTTCATCAGTCATATATCGAAAGATACATGATCGACCAAACGTGTATCACATCTGCCACTTAAGTGTCTGGGTGATATGGAAATAACGAAAATCCATACTTAAACTTTTGTACCAAATACAAATGCCATCAAAATAATCATGATTATTCATAATCAAAATAATCATGATTGGATCCTTTCAGCTTACAAAATAATAGTATAAGTTTAATAAACTAGAAAAAAAATAACCATACCGGGATGGAAATTATTTGAAAAATAATATGAGTGCTATACCAAATGTGCACCATGTCGCGAGGTAAATTGAAAGAAATAGTTTAATCGTGCCGCCACTTGTATTTCGTACAAAGACTTTATGAGTGAATGTGTGTGTAATAAAATATAAAGTTAACCACTCTGAAAAAAAATGGTAGTCGAGATACAGTGTCTGATAAATAAATGTTGTGCATTTCTTAATTTCAAGTCTAGTTTTTACCTGAATTCCTGTTAGCCGCCGTTGTTTTCAGTTCTCCAATGACATTTTATTATAAATAAAGAAACGATTGCTAAAATTTTACTTAATTCTAATCGCTAATACAGTACTGTATACTGGACAATCTCCTCCTAGACTGAGAAGAGATTTGAAGCAACAAAGAGATGGTTCTACCAACAAATATTAAGAATACGTCGGAGAGAACATGTGAGCAATGAGGAAGTCTTAATAATGAAAACATGAACTGTAAAGAAACTGACACTTACAATCAGAAAGAGACAGCTGAAATGACTGGAAAAATGATTGAGAAAATAGGGTCTAAAGAATTTAACACTCGTAGGACATAATGAAAGCAAGATAATCAGAAGGAAAAGGCGAGTAACTTATTTAACGAGATTTAATGGAAGAACTGAGACAATAAGGTATGACAAACGGCCAAACGTTTCTTAGAACCACAAAATATAGGAACTTATGGAAAGGTTATGATCGCCGAAGTCATGAAGCAACAAGGCTCATAAAAGAAGACGGATTATGTGAGGTGTGCGTGTACACATGCGCGTAACATTTTGCATGCAGAAAGCGTTGCAAGAGAAAATGGTGAATATTTCTGGTTAACTACTAGTCTCACAACGCCAATAAGTTCATTCCTCATTAACTGCTCCAAAATATTATAAATATTTAATGAATATCTAGAAGAAAGAAAAAAGTCTCAAATAATGGAAAAGAAGAACATATAAGAAGCCTATCTCCAAATATGAAAACATAAGTTCGGATTCAATTTCATAATATTTATCCATGTATTCTTTTATTTGCTTTCTGGTATTTATCTCTGTGCGTGTGTACTGGAGTGTACAACTGAGTTTGTGTCTATTCAAATGTATGCGCTCTTGTGCAGCAAATACACACGCCTATATACTTGTTCGTTTATAGTTTTACTTCGATTTTTGTTATTCTTATTCTGCTTTCAAACTATCCTCGGTGACGATTTATTTCCAATAATACAAAACAACATATTGAAATGTTATCAATTGTATTTATTCGATTAATAGTCTATTTCCTTTATGTAAATATTTATCACAGAAATCTCCTGGCTGTCTCACTAGAATAGACATTCGACAAATATTTATTGGGACAATGCTAAAACAGACATCTGATTTGAGACATGTCTATTAATTCCTTTATTTTTATTTTTCACACTCGACTTCACTATATCTCTTTATCAGTCTCTCTTCACCCGCCTCTGTTTCTTTCGTTCACTTTTTTTCATTTTCTTTTTATTCTTGTCTTTTATTCATTCCGATCAATTTTGGACAGATACATATTGTCCAACATTTTTATATGTAGCTCATTGAGCAGAGAAAAACTCAAATAGCAACAATAGTGATGGTAGTAGTAGTAGTAGTAATAGTAGACTTAGAATATGTAGTAGTAGTAGCGGCAGTAGCAGTAGAATAACATGTTTTATCAGTAATAGTATTTAAAGAAGAAAAAAGGAAAGAGAAAAAAGAATCTAAATAATATTAATTTCTATATATTAAAATATAAAAAGAAATAACATCATTTTAAACAGACCGATAACCTCACCATTATCGTCATCTTTGCCAACACAGCAGCAGCAGTAACAGAAACAATCACAACATCAACAACAACAACAATAATAATAATAATAATAATAATAATAATAATAATAATAATAATAATACTGCTATGAATTGAATAATGCATACAAGAGCGTCTTCTTTTCCAAAGCATGTAACAAAGAACTGTTGGAACTGGTAGGTACTATGACATATTTGGGAAGGCTATTAAAATAATCCAGAACATATTCTGTCACTAAACCGCCTATAAGAACTCTCGCAGAAGACAGTGAAGGAAAGTGAGAAGAAAACAAATAGAAAAATTTCGTGGCCTATAAATATCGTGGTAATATTTGGCAGAGAATGGCTGTGTCTCATGGGTAGTACGAGTTCTTTAGTTTTGTACGACAGTTGTCCTAGAGGTGTTATCTTAAACAAAATTACCCCTTTGCGGTCAAGGATAAAACGCAAAAAAATACAAATCTCAAAGTTTACAAACAAAAATTCATACCAGACTGGTCGTCACCTGGGTAAACAAGAGTCGCGGCCCTCAAAGAGGAATCAGTCTGGGGTCGAAAAATCTGGAACAAATTCTTCCACCAACAATGAGACACCTGATCGCCAAAATTGGAATAACTCCAACATTGGGCTTGGTAACTTAATGCGAAGGAAATGGAATCGTGAAGAATATAAACATGACATGGCATTTTTTTACTGCACTCGAAAATTCACAAAAGAATATCACAGATCAGACATGCCAAATATGGAGAGATATTATAGGAACAAAAAGAAAACCCTATCTCGACCCAAACATGCTTGCCAATGTCCACAGGGACATCATGCGAAATAAAAACTCTCAAATACAGAAATAGATGACATAAAACCAAATATAAGGCAAAGTACATTCAGACATGACTCAAACGAAAATGAGGAAAGACTTGAAATAGATAATATGAGAAAGAATGAAGCTAAAATAAATAAGATATTAAATAATTATCTCTTAGGAATGAAAACGAATTAGAGAATCTGCTTATAAAGGAATATGTAGATGAGGAACGACAATAGAGGCCGTGAGGAGCCAGGCAAGGGATAAGACAAGGGAATTCAAAGCAAGGGCGACGAAATTGTCGACCATAGCTTTCCTGAGGAAGTAAGAGAGAATTTGGCCATTCGGGTCCAATTGGCGGATTTGTTCGTGGATGCTCTGGAAAATGAACGCATCAGGCACGACGTGATAAAGGAGGCTACGATTAGGTTGTCAGTGGCTATACATCTGGCCAACGACAGTGAGAAGATGTGGGAGAAGACGAGGAATAGGGGTACGCGGGTTCAGGGTAGGGAAGAGTCAGGCAGTGGGAATAATAGGGGAAAGAAAACCCCTACGCGAAATAAGAGCGTAGGACAGGAAAAGAACCATCCGTAAAAGTGGGAAGAAGTACCCAATAGGAGAACATGGTCATTGAGACATGGTTTCTATAAGCCCACACTTGGCAGACATGGGTTACTCTGCTGGACTTATAATCATGAAGGTCATAAAGCAGTGGATTGTCCGACAAAATTGGATTTTGTTGAGCCAAAATGCACTAGATGGGGCCAAAACGGACATCAGACTAAGTGGTACAGATTCAAGAAAAAGAGACCCTTTCACCAGATCCACACCTGGAAAACAGAACCAGGGGAAGACCAATGGGCCGCTCCTGAACGAAAAGTAAGAGTGAGGGTGATCCTTGTAAAAATAAGAGGCATGCAATGCTGGGCATGTAACCAAGTCGACCATTTCGCTGACAACTGCCCCAGAAGAAGGTGCTGGTTCTGCGGCGAACCAGGACACCTGAGGAAAAATTGTCCCTTTAAAAATAGGTATAGCAGACCTCGAAAGGGTTATCCAATGAATCCAAGAAATGAAGATAATGAAGAACTATTATTGCCAGCACCTATGTTCGGATTGTCAAGCGGACATTACCCCAGGAAAAATAGCATGGTGCTTACCTCATTGACCCAAGAGGGACAACTTACCTGTGAGGCAGTGATAAAGGGAAAAGCAATGAAGGCTTCAATATACATGGGGGTGCCTGTATCTCTAATAAGAGAGGGTCAGTACAAAAGTTTGAGATTGCGGGGTTGGTTGAGAAGACCTGTTATTAAAATTAGCAGGCCTTACCAAGCCATGCCAGGATAGCTCTGTGCTGGGTGTACCAGAGGAAGTACAGGTATACTTCCTATCCCATAGATTTCCCAACAGCAGGGGTCACCAGTAATAAAGAAGGAGGCATACGCCATTATGTATACCTGGCAAAAATTAGATTACTATCAAAACTGACCACAAGCCACCCCCAATACTCGCAGGAAGCTTAATGGACTAACAACAACTCTAAAAGTACCTGGTCGGTAGGGATAATGCATGCATGGATTTGCAAAACAGCTGGACGCAGAATTCTTAAAGGCAGAGTCAGGAGTAGAGGCTCGGGCCCAGGTAATCAACTCCAATAGATTAAAGGACCGTCCTATGTTGGAGACTGAGACAGAAGAGACCACACAATTTGTGGTTGATCCTCACTGGAAAGAAGGCACAGGGGAAGGAGGACAGTGAGATGGCTGCCCTCAGAGCAAAAATAGAGGCAGATAATATCTGTAAGTATGCAGTGCATGACGAAATGCTATATTACTCTTAAGGAAGGATGATGAAGTAAGGCTCAGTGATGAGGTCCAGAATTCTGATTCGAAACTTTCAGAGAAAGAGGAGCTAAGTAATTAGGATTAAATACCTCTCTCCCAATTCCAAAAACGGTTAAGGGAAGAAAATATGCAAGAGGTTGAGTCAGAGTTATCCCTTAAGCAGAGACTGAGAGGGGCGCAAAATCCTGAATTCCAATAAAGAAAAATACAAGTGGGGACGATGGAGGGAAGGTTAGACACATTCGTGATAGATTTGAACCCCTACAAATTGGTGTTAAATAAATTGGGAAGTGAACTACTTAAGTTGAAGACAGCCAGAATGAAGGTAGTGGAGAATTATATCAGAGAAGAGCAATACCTTAGATTTCTATATTCCTGGGAGGTGGAGATTTCCATAATGGAGTCTCTATGGAAGGATATTACAAATTATTTAGAAGGAATCGGACTTTTACAGACAAGAAGGAAACGAGCAGTAATCCCTAATTTTTGGAAAGGTGTTGAGCGTTCTGTTCGGAACAATGTCCGAAGCAGAAATTAAAATTATAAGGGAAAAGCTGGAAAAAGTGGAAAAGGATCAGAGAATTTTAGCCCAGGGAGAACGAGGAATCTATGTTGAATGTGCAGAGATGAGAACTGGTGAAAAACAGAAAGAAATATAAATGGGTTAATAAGGGATATGTAAAAAGTGAGACAAGAAGTAGCCAATATTTCTGTGGCTATGGTGATTGGTTTACATGGGTTAAGTAGTTTCGTCCAGCAGCATTTCCAATTAATGACACGCCAGCCTAGCCAATGCGTGATGATTTTGTTAGATCACGTGAGAGCTCAGATGGACATGTTATGATTGGGACATTTTTTCTCGACTATAGTGACCCCTGATCACTTGAAGCATTTGCTTTGAAAAGACGAACCGAGTTACCTTATCATTTGAGGTTGCCAGTCGACCCCACCGTAGAGTTATGGTGATACTACAAGGCATAAAGTTGTGTTACTTTAGTAAAATATAACAAACTGTTGGTTTTAATGGTACATTGTTACACAGAGGGAGTAATTTTGAGATATATCAAATGATAAACTTACCAATTCCCTGCCCCAGAGTAGAACAGGGACCGAGGCGGTTGTAAAGTATTAAATTGAAGCTGAATATATAGATTTAAATTCATCCAGAACGGAAACTATGTGTCTGACGACGGAAGAAGCGAGGAAATGTGATGCTGATGCTTTAGGGACGTGTACTTCAGTCAGTTCCATTTATGTGACGAAGAATCAGATTGTGTTTGCTTGAATTGTTTAGGGACGACAAAATGGTACAAAGAAAAATTATCAAGTAGAGGTTTTGGCAAATACAGTATTACCACAAGCTATCAGCATACCTGATGGGGTTTGGGCATTGGACACCCAGAGTAAGATGGATCTATCTAGAGTAAATTTGGGGAGACCCGCCAGAGAAATAAGGATAGAATCACCCTTGGCTTTGATAGAGTTACCCTTGAGATGTTTATCAATTGGAGTATCAATCTCCCTCCTCATTTTATCAGGCCAAAGAGAAATATGAGCAGAAACATTCATTAGTGAAATTAATCGAAATGAATTGGAATAATTAGACAGCGACATGGAAACTAGTGGTAGAGAAATACTCCGAATCTACATTAAAGGCAATGTCAAAGGCAGGCCGATAAAATTAGTCTGAAACAATTTAAAGACAAATTGAGTGCGATGGGAAAAAGGAATGAATTAGAGAGAGAGATAATTCAGTCATCATAATGACCTGGTCTGCTATTTTAGGTATCTTAATAGTTATTGCTGTCGTACCGACAGTAATATGGAAGCTGGAAAAGACTAGTAAGAAATCAAATAAAACACAGACATTGGCGAGCTTGCGTCAAATCGAGAATGGGATGTCATTTACTATTCCTTAACCAAGCAGGCTGAATCCAGACGAGGAAGAGACCGAATTGAATGCGTCACGGGAACAGGACGAAGAATCGATATCTGTGAAAGGGAAACCAACATCCCCTACCTTGGCGAGAGGGATTAATTGTAAGGGGTAATGCGAACCCCAATGTAAATATGCATGGAAAGAAGATGAAAGAGTTTTTCAATTTCATCACATATTTAGTGTAAAAAGGATGAATAAGGAATTATAACTGAGGAAGAAGATGAAGGACATTTTTTTTAATTCCAAATTCCACTGCATGTTTAGTGAAAAACGATGCACGAATAATCTTTGTTTCTTCATTTATTATTTTTTACAAGTAAATGACAGAAATGGGGAAGGAAAGAATGTGATACTATTGTGACACTTGTAGTATGAAATTTGGATTAAAAGGATTCGTGTGGAACCCCGTTCAGAATTGGAGAATTGGGAGGGTTAAAAATGTTACAACCCTTAAAATCGAAAAACAAAAAAAGAGATTTTTTTACTTTTTTTCTTTCTGGCACCCAGACCGGTGACATTCGAGAAATGTTGAATGTAAGTCGAAAAAGATTTGCCTGACTGGGAATGTGAACAATCTGAAATGTGCAAATAATTATTTAAAAAGTATATTGAAATGTCGGCAAGGAAATTTTTTATTTGAAGGTTAATCATCGACAGGGAAGCAAATTGGGTAACACTAAAATATAAACAATGGTCATTTTGAGAGTCGAAAAACAGAATGAAATTCTTTTACGTCAAAGGACATACAGATAATTTTTAAACACAAAAGTTTGTTAACGAAAAAATTATTGTTTGGGTAAACGGCCGATTGTCAAAAAGAATGTTAAAACAAATTTTATTGTTTTGAAATAGCTGACTGCTTTGTTTGAGGGCCCGTGTCATGTATCTCGGGTTGGAGAAAATAATTAATTGATAAATAATTAATGGACTTTGAGGTGCGGTCGGAGTCGGACGAAAAACATACAAACCGAATGGTTAGTTGAAGCTAGCAGTTGGAGCTAAAACGCAGACGAGACGTAACAGCAGCAGAGGAGGAGCCTCTGAACTCCACGTGACCTACTACCGAGAGAAGTCCCGACCTAATTCTTTGTGTATGTTTTGGCCCGTTCCAAATGTTAGAAGCACAGAGTCACGGTAGAGAGTTTAATGGGAAGGATTAATTTTATTGTATCAACGACTACATAAACCAACTGAAAATTAACCCAGAGTCCTTCGTTATTTGTTATGATATTTGTATTTTCACCAGTGGAAGCATTGTTTGTCCTTTTCGTAGAACGATTCCGCCACAAAATTATTCAGCGCTTACGTACGGACGAAAATTCGAACTTCACTGCTCTATGATCAAAGATTACAACGTGAGGCAGGGAGGATGATGAACCTAAATGGCCAGCAAGTAACCATGAGTTGACCGGTGGATGTATTGATCAGCGTGGGAACAAACAAGGATCGAACCGAGCCGGTGGTGTCGTAAGACCACTAGAAAACACCACAGAAATAATTCATGTCATATATACTTTGCTGCTAGTGAATAACTTAATATCAAGACAAATAAAAAATTAAACCACAGAGAAAGTGATACTACGTGGAAGGCAAAATTAAAGCGAGAAATTGAGGAAATTAGATGTGAGTTATCGATACTAGATGAGATTTTAAGAAATTCAATGTTTTAGCATGGAAAAGAAAGAAGATCAAGCGGAAATATAATATTAAAGCAGTAAATGAAATTCCACCAATCAAGGAAATCGTTTCTTAAACTGCAATTAAATACACAAAGCACAAGACGACATGAAAAGCGAACCTCAAGAAATTTTACAGAGAAACTAAAAAAAACAGTTATAGAAGTTAAAAGTCTCCATCTACTGAAGAAGTGCAACATTTTTGAGAGGATATTTGAAACACCCAAAAGGAATATAATCCCAATGCAGTGTGGATAAAACCAGAAATAATGACGGACAAACATTTGCGAGATTGGAAAATATAACCAAGAATAATGTTAGGCAAGTTCTAACAAAATCTCAAAAATGGTAATCCCAGGAAATGACACGGTAACCAACCCTTGGTTCTATTGTCTCTCATCTATCAATAAAACTCTTGCGCAAACTTTCTCAATGCTAATTAATAACCCCAATAAAATTCAAGAATGGGTCACTGAAGGTATTACATATCTCCTACCAAAAACTGGTGAAACATGATCCAAAAAATTATAGGCTAATCGTACATAAATTGTTCACGTCTGCCCTGACGAACTGTACTTACTATTTTCTCGATAAAAACAACATTCTTCCACCTAGAACAGAAGGGATGTCGAAAAGGTTCATATGGTTGCAAACGTCAACTACGAAAAAATAAAATTTTCTTGGAGAATTGAAGGAAAAAGAGTAGAAATCTCAACACAGCTTAATTAGGTCACCGTAAAACCTTTGATAGTGTATCACACTCTTGGACCCTTAAGGCTTTGGGAATATTGAAAGTCTCTTCGGGGGTAGTAAATTTCCTTGACTATAGCATGAAACTGGAAAACCACATTATACCTAAATCACACCAAATGAACTGCCACTTCCAATTTTTGGAATATCCGACAAGGAATCTTTCAAGGAGACTCTCTGTTGCCTCTTCTGTACTGTCTGCCCTTAAACACCTTTCCGCGTGAACTAAACAGTTATAAAAATGAATACACGGTAAAAAGAAAATGTTTAATCATCCATTGTACAATAGTGTAAGATATTTTAGTGATGACATCGGTATGAAGTTCAGATTAGATAAATGTGCAAAAGTAACATTAGAGAAAGAGAGAATTACTAGAACACACTCAATAGATCTAGATTTTGTCACAAAGATTGGGGAACTAGAACAAGAAGAAGCCTATAAATACCTAGTAGTCAGCGAAGGAGGTGGAAATCAGAATAACCAAATTAAGGAGAAAGGAAAAAAGAATACTACAGCATGTGTGTCTGGTGTTAAATACCGAGCTGAATTCACAAAACAGAATATCAGCCTTCAGATCATTGGCTGTCTCTGTGGTGCAATACAGTTTCAACATCCTTAATCGGATCATAGCTAACATTAAACGAATGGATTTCAAAAGGAGAAATAGTCTCACTAGTCACGGCATGCATCATCCTAAGGCTGATGTTGATCATTAGTAAGTGCCCAGATCCGAAGGAGGCAGAATATTTGTTCGACTAGAACTGTTTTACAAAACCGCAACAATTAGTCTTTAAAGATACCTGGAAACTACCGAAGACTGGATGATGATCTGTGTCAAAGAACATGAATGAACTATTATTCAGTAATAAAGGAAGCTAACAAATTCAAAATGGAATTTCAAATGGGTGAAGTGTAATAAAACTTAATGCACCTACTTCGCCCGCAAAGAACCTAAAACATAAAGCAAATACAGTGTAGCAAATGCAAAAATGATGGCAAGATAAGCCGCTTCATGGTCATTACTCTGACGTACCAGACAAGCTAATGTAGACAAATCCCGTACAAATCTGTGGTTACTTAGTGTAGGCTTAAAAGCAGAAACCGAAGGTTTATTCTTGCTGCACAGTGCCAATACTTGCTAACTAGAAATTACTAAGCACACATACTGAAAAATTGTGATAAATAACCAGAACAATTAACAATCTTCTATCAGGTTGTACAGTTACCACTCACTTAATATAAATCTCGGCATGATAAAGTGGACCAATGTCTGCACTGGAAAATATGCTACTGTTACGGGACGGAAACTGTAGGAAACTGGTATGAACATCACTCAGACCCTGTTACAGAGATAGGACCTCTAACAATTTTATGGGACTTTAAAATACGCAGAGACAAAACAAAGCTAATCGCCCAGGATAGCGATCAAAAACCACAAAAACAGAATATGCTTTCTTATAGACAGATTATAATATAACTTTGAATATCTTCAAAACAACTATAAAATACAATGATCTTGAAGTGGAAATCTAAAACAAAATGCGGCACATGAGGATAGCAATAAGTCCAGTTGTGTTTTGGGACCATCAGTTTGATTGGAACATGTTCCGATAGGCACATTGAAGGGATTCCTGGTAGCCTATGCCTTAAGTAGATTACATAAATTGTACTCACAAGTACTGCTCACACATTACAAAGATCTTTATCTATGTAAAATGTATGTTTGTTTATCTTGTTTTGTTTTGTTTTTCTTTACAAAAATGATCAATGAAAAATGTCATGAAGCCATTTCTGACCTTCTGCGTTTATCTGTTCTACTTTTAACTCTTCCAAACGCAGAACAGCGTTAAGGAGAAATAACAAATAAATAAAATTTATTATGTGCTACGAAGTACAGAAAATTTTGGAAAGCCATGACCGCCAACGTTCTGAAGAAAGACCCCGCAGAGAAGAATTTGTGTTGTTGTCTCAGATAAGAGATTAAGATTGCGTTAATAAGAAGTTAAAGATAACTGTATGTTTCTTCCAAGCTGCATCAACAACAACAATAATAACAATAAGAATAATAATAATTATCGGTCGATGTTTTACATGATATTTTAGCTTTGTTTATTAGTTTCATTTATTTGTTGGACAACTGCAGGACAATGAATTTGCCAACTCAATTCTCCATCTACAAATATCACTTCGAATAATTCCTATTCACGGTTCTTTGTCGACTACTGAGTTGAAGACAAATTTCTATAGATTCTTTTCGGAAACTTGAATCTTTTCTATAAATGTAACAAAAATAATTTGAATCACTCATTGTCTTACTACTGCCGTTAGTGTTTTTCTTTGGAACTGATACGCATTGCCTGCCTTTCAACTTCCAACATTCATGGCGGCACTTTCCAGTATAAGTCAATGGTATATGCATAAGACATTTTAAGTTTTATTTGAGACGCATGTTTAGCGATACTTAACACTTAACTAACTTAAGTCTATAAGAACTGAAAAGAACAAAAATGACTTTTTGTTCTTTTTCTTCTCGTTTCCTGTTTACGAACTGGGTGGAATATCCTGATAGTATTTGGTATGCTTACCTTAGCTTTAACACAATTGAAGGACATTCCGTGAGGAGAATAAGAGATTGTAAGACAAAATAACAAAACTACCTCCCAACCCTAAGCGTATATTAGAACCACAGTAGTTGGCTAATCAAACACATTACACTGACGAATCGTCTTGCGATACGTATTTGCTATCGATCCTGCTAGAGGAGGTGCCTATTTTCCATTCTTTGTAGGTACCTAAGTATGTTATTATATCTTTTCTATACGAATTAATAAGCTCATTTTTGTTGCTATACTCAGGCTCCTTAAGCTGTCTCTTTTCAAACTTATAGCGTCTTTGGAATTTCAAACCGAACATTTTTTTAATCGACGGAGGTGGATTGAGAACAATCTAACACCGTTAATTGAAGAAAGCGTTCTACCCGAAATTCGAAGAATGTTACCAGGTACAAAGACAGACACATGGGAAGGCCATAAGTTTGAACGGCCGAAGCATTTTTAGCACAACAACCAAGATGAGTATGCGCGCCACAATAGCAAAGCATTTAATAATGATAATTATTCATCTCAAAACATCCGATAACATTTACCAAACACGATGCGTCTAAAATAAAAAGAAACATTTTAGAGGAGGCTTTGACAATTCCTAGTAGCATACGTCATCACAGAATGTTAAGAAAGCAGCAGTTATGATAAATAAATTGAGAAGTTTTCTTTTTATTTTAATTGCTCAGGCATAGTGTTTTTCGCCATTATCAAAAGAGGCTACATTTAAACATATTATTTAATCTTATTAATAAACGTTCATGTGTTACGGTCATAGTATTAGGTCGGAATAAAAGTTGTTAGCGATTTTTTATGTGAATATCAAAAATAATACTTAGAAATCTGTACATAAATTTATTCGAACACATATATACCATATGGTTCCAATACATCTTGCCATCTTTGATGCATCTTCATGATTCCATTCTCCCAGAACTTGGCAATCTTCTGGGTGTTAAACTCCCAAAGAATTTCAGTTTTTCCATTAAGAGAATTATGTCCGGATCGAAATACGTAATAATCTTGAGTGCAAGTTCAGGTTAGTGCGTCGGGTATAGAAGGACACCCCAACCAAATTGTACTAATTTTTGCTGGGCCTGCAAAGAGACATGAGGTCTAGTGTTGTCCTGATAGGAGACAATGTTTTTCCGATTAGACAAACCCGGATGCGTTTCCTCGATTTCAGCCTCTAATAGGTTCAGTTGGGAAAAGAACTTGTCTGGATTCAATATCTGATTTTGTGGAAGAGGCTCGTAATACGTAATGCACTTTTTCAATTTTACCAAATAAACATCACCATCTCCGGATCCAGATCTGATTTGGCAGGGTTAATGGTGGTTCATTTTGTGTTTTGCTCTCCATTGTTGAAAACTATGCATTTTTCAAGCCTGTAATCGTACTTTAAAAAATGAGTAGTTTTTTTTATTGTGAAAATATCGTCCATTACTTTTTCCGTCAACATGTAAAGATTAACGTATCCAAATGTTCTCAAATTCCTTACAACGCTCAAATGGGCTATATATAAAGTATCTCTGCAGCGTCTCCTGTCGTGTGATGTGAATTATTTATTTTTATCTGCATTTCAACGGCTGCATGAAGGCAGGAACTTAGATGATATTCCAGATCAAAATGCCGATTATCGAACTCATCGAACCACTACAAATGAACTATGGAATCCACTCGGAATTTGCCATTCTCTCCAGAAGTTGCACGTCTTTTTTTTTGCTCTTTGTAAGGTGTTTTTGTTGGGGTTTTTTAAGAAATGAAAGATTATCAGATGACGATAATACAACTCAATTTCTTCGAAAACTTCGTAAATGTTTGCAATCTTAAAGTATAAACTTTAAAATTGCAAACATTTAAAACTCACAATCTACTCAAGAATCGTATAGAAAGATGCGTTGAGAATATAGGTCATAATTTTCATTCACATGTGAAATTAAAAACGTTACAAAATTCTGTTCCAAAGCAATCGTTTGTGGTTGTTTAATTTCTATATTCGAAGGTACTATTTAAGCTTAAAAACATCGCCTGAATATGATTATACATGCGTGTATAAGCGTGTACATGTACGCGTGGTTTTGCATATGTGTACACGCGTGTGTGTATGTTCACAAACAGAAAGTATGGTCTAAATTTCAACAATTCATCCTGACATCGTAAGCTGCGATTGATATTTAATTGACCTTTACGCGGGCCCGGAAACTGACAGCTGACAATCAGTGGGAATCTCCTGACCGATACGCCAGCAAGCACTTCGAGCGGGATGTTTTTCATTAAAAAAAATTGATCACAAATAACAGAATCAACAAATACAGAAAGCACACAAATTTCGTTGATTTTTCTCTTTAAGCAACCGAGACATGTTCTAAATCCCCAGACATTAAGTTAAGCAAAAAACTTAAATATGGATAATTAACTGACAATTAATTACGTGAGGCTCCTTAGAAAATCTACAATGTAGATTATTAAGCGAAGGCTTTAAATATTTAGTACAATTTTGTTAAAGCGATTCATTACTGCATAATGTAGAAAATATGCAGCATACACAATTTAACCCCATCTCTTTCTTTGTCTCTCGTTCTCTCTCTCTCTCTCTCTCTCTCTCTCTCTCTCTCTCTCTCTCTCTCTCTCTCTCTCTCGTTCACTCTTTCGTTCTACCTCTCTTGACCTCTCTTCTTCTTTTTTCACTTCCACACTATACCTATCTAAATCTCTGTCTCCTCTCTCTCTCTCTCTCTCTCACTCTCTCTCACTCTCTCTCTCTCTCTCTCTCGCTCACTTTCTTGCTCTTTCTTTCTCTATTTCTCATTTTGTTCCGTTATCTCTCTATATATATCTCTCTTTTTATACATCACTGTCTCTCATTCTTTCTATCGTTTTCATTTTCTCCTTCTCTCTCTCTCTCTTTCTCTTTATCTCTATATCCTTGTCTCTATCGTTATCATTGACTCCCTTTCTTTCACTATTTCCTTTTCTCTCCCTTCCGACGTTTCTGCCTCTATCTCTCTCTCTCTCTCTCTCTCTCTCTCTCTCTCTCTCTCTCTCTCTCTCTCTCTCTCAGATAAGGTAATAACATATATAAGAACTTAAGAAGAAGAGACTGTAGAACCTACATTAGTGTTATAATAACAAGTCTGTGAGTTTGATCCTAACTGAATATAATACTATTGCCTTATGCGAAAATCTACTGTCTATCTGTGTGTCTGTCGTGGGAGTTGTTACCTCGCCCAGGCCGCATTTCTCACCCGATTTCGATGCGGTTTTCACCACAAGTTTGCAAATGACTGCCGTAAGGACATGACGGAGCCCTATTTTTGAGTTCGAACTCAGGTTCCGAAAAAATCGATAATCGAAAAAATCGATAATCGAAGAAATCTGCTTACAGAAGGAATGATCGCATTTCAACCAAATTTGACACCCTCTTAAAGTCTATCATTAGAAGTGTTGTCCAGAAGTTTCATGACCACGGACCCCTAAACAGCGCGGAAAATCGATAAAACCCAAAACCCGATACGCCCAGATTGCTCCTGAACCGCATGTCGGTTTTTAGCGAAAACCGACCGGATCTATGAGGAGGCCATCGGGAGTCACCATGTGAAGTTTCAACTATGAGCGCCCCCCAAACAGAGTGCAAATCGACAATCGGCCAAGCCTTAAAAATGTTTTTCCGTTTGGGTATTTCCTAAATGCAGATTAATTTAAGGTCACGCTATGTGCGGGAAGAAACAGGTCAGTGCGTGCAGTGGAGTGGAAGAAAACATTTGACCTCAAATTCTGGAATGGGTGCAGGGCCATTGAGATTCGTCTTTTTTATCCCTGCTACCAGGTCTGACTTTGAGCCACAAATGATATATTCGACTTTTCTCAACACTTTTGCTTTAATCGTCGCATCTTACCAAATAAGCACTTCCTTTATTCGCGTCTTTACTGAAAAAAAACCGCATACGTGCTAAGTGAAAATGGTTCTGCCCTCAGCAGTCCATTTTCCAGTTCTTTAAACCTTTTCCCCTAGCCCAGGCCGCATCCCAGACCTGACGAGGAGTTTTTGCGCTAAAACAGCAGGGCTTCCTCCCAATCCATTTCAAAGATAATGCCGGCAAACGGTTAGCGGCTTTTCGTTGTCGCACAAACCAAACGAGCAAACGCTCATCGCCGGCATCACGTGCGTTAGAGCCAAGATGCATATGCAGCAGGCAGCTTGACCCCGTTTACGGCCAAGGCTTGCGCTTGCCAAATCATGAGCGCGTTCGTGAATGCGCGCGTGCGTGAATGCGCGCTAGCATCTTCCATTTTGCGTGAGCTCATTCATTGGTCTAAGTCATGGCCATTGTCCAGGCTACACCAATCAATGACAAGTCACGATCCCTTTAAATACCTTTAGCGCGGCTGCATCCGCACTCACGTCTTGATTTGATCGCCATTAACGCATCTCACCTTGGATTAAATGACAGAAATGCTTTCCAAAAGACTGGAACTTATGGCGAGACAGGATCGCCTACGTCTCGTGGGAACACGGCACATAAAAGAAGAAAAAATATGTAGGTTTGAGTGTGGAGGTTCATACTTGTCTGTATATTATATAATAACATAGAAATTATATAATAATACCCGTTATTCTATCAATATAAGGTAAACTAGTTTATTTAATGAGGTGACAACAATTATCTTCGTACAAGAAAATACGAATTCTACTAAAATAATATTCACATAAAATACAAGTAAACGCTGACGTTAAAACCCGATAATTCTTGTCTAACAATCACCTACCGGAAGAATTTAGGCTGATAGCAAAAACTGTGTTCATTTCTTCTGTTAATTCAAACGTACCCTGGTTAATGGAAACACCATCAGACGAACCAACTACAACTCGATATCGAAGCTGAATCTCTCAACTGACGTCGATATTTGTAGTCGAATTTAGCTGTTTCATTATACGAGGGAAAGTTTGCATATTATTTCCACCTCTTTTTTAATATTGATTTCTGAATTTGCTCAATCATTTCGTCGTAATGAAAAATCATTGGTAAACGAATTTTTGGCAAGAGGGGGAACTTTACAAAATAGAGAATATACAGAAGAAACATCTCATGATATTAGTAGTAGTATTCAATTTTGTTCAATAACATAAATAAAAAAGTTTGACAATTAATTCAGGATTTAGCTCATAATATTGATAATCTATGTTTAAATATAAACATAGATTATCAATTTTGATATTATTATAATATGCATGCGTAGAATGTTTTGTGTTAAGTAAATAAATTCCTATTACGATGTGGATACTGAAGCAAGCTTCCATGAAGTATAACTAACAATCTTGAGAGGGGAAAATGGAATTACGTATGTATAGTTATACATATGTATCTCAGTTTAACCGTCTGCAAAGGTGTTTAGCCAATCCCTAGTGCACTCGTCTTCTCAGACACATTTACGCTTATTCAACACCCAAAAAGCCCACCCGCGGTCTCTACTGCAACTATGCTTAGCGGGCCTTAGTTACAGTTTCTGGAAGAGAACGCATATCTCTTGTGATCTACATTTTGAATAAGGCCAGTATGCCCAAACTCTCGGTCACAATGACTGGTGACTTCATCCCAGCACAACCACTGACGGCTTCTGTCTAAGCAATTTCACACACAAGGCCTGAGTCAAGCTGTGGTATGGTTTCACGAACTTTCCGACAGTACTGGAAATTTCATCTATCGTCCGATAACATCAAGTCACTTCCCGGAGCAATACGATCCGGGTCTTGGGGTTGGCAAAAGATTCTAACCACTCGGTCTGGCCCACACACAAATACAGATTCGAATTATCCTCATACCAGTTCCTTTCAGAGAGTTTCGTACCAAGATCCGCTAATTCATGGTATCTGTCAGTTTCCCGCCATAAACAATCAACTCGACATCTAATGATCGCTTAAGGCTGATCACAGACTATATATATAATGAACATGTCTGATTACGGGCTCCTCTTTATGAATATAATTTCATACAGACACATTCATATAAATATAGATATATTAGCAAAAAGGCTTATATCTTCAGAAATATATGCATTTTATTATTTGTACATATATATATATATATAAGGAATATTTATTGAGGTAATTTCCGTTGATGGATTATAGGATTAAAACTGGAAATATGTTATTTCGAATCGGTCTAGTGCTTTGATGTCTTGTTTGATGTAATTCGGAATGTAGTCAGAGTAGAATTATATATCGATTAGGCGAGCGTATCCATTTGTATATTCGTCATTCATAAGCCGCTATGTTAGGAAGTCTACACTATTTTATGAAGCTGAATATATGTTGGCTTAAATATATGTGTGTGTGTGTGTGTGTGTGTGTGTGTGTGTGTGTGTGTGTGTGTGTGTGTGTGTGTGTGTTTAAGTCGGTATGTCTGCTGGCAGATTTCATGGTACGTTGTTGACTAACATTGTTTTTTATATTCTAATAAATGAATATTCTAATCGGCAAAACCCTCACAAACATGGCATACAATAGATATTCTATCTGTACCGCCTTTCTGAAGGCATTTTTTCTTTCAATATGAAGCAATCACCTTCACGAAATATGCTCCTTCTTCTTCTTCGGCTTTTGGTCAGATGTTAAAAAAATGGTTCTCGTTCGATCACCAAAGTTAAGCATCATCGAACCTGGTCATTACCCAGATGGCCGCCCGCCTTTGAATACCAGGTGCTGGAAGCCTGGGTGTGCTGGTGGTGTCATAGATAACGGCTCGGAATTAGGACTCGGAGAGCCGAGTTCCAACTCCAAAGTTGGGTTTGTTATATTCGCTTACGCGTAAATACCCCTGGGAAAGGTATGAATCCAATTCTTCTCCCCACCCACCAATGGTTTAATTAGTAGGACTTGTAATAAAGCAGTGGCGAACGTAGAGATTACTATTTAAAGAAGATAACTCATTTGGATATTCGACTTTAAAAGTCAATTTAAAAATATAATTAATTTGCCTTTTAATTGCATTTGTATTTTGTATAAATAATTAATTGAATTGTTGAATTCTAATAAAATTGCTAAGTTATTTTAAAAAGTTACATTCTGCTCCTAACGTTGTATTAAACTAAGCATTCTGATGACATATCGGAAGTAAATGAAAATAAGCAATGTATAAAGGGAATTAAGTGTTTTTGATCTTTTAATGTTTGAAAAACTAACAAATCTAAATTTTCATTTTTGAAACATAAAATATATGAAAAATTACTCGATTTATTTTTATTAATAATAGATTAATTTGTTTATTGTTAGTTAGTTGAAAGATAATCAAATATTTTATCGTTGAATGATAAACTATTGGGAATAACAAAAAAAGACATTGTCCTGGGTAAGACTATATCCGGCAACAATGCGTCTGCTCAGGAGTTTTTGAGGAACGTGGAACCACTTCTTAATTGTTGGTCTTCCCAGGTCCACCCTGACCAGAGGTGGTAGCACCTGTTAAGGTCCCAGCTATGGGTAAATAGTTGGGCCCCACACGGAGGTCAAAACACTATGAAAGTGTAAAAAACAGGTTTTAATGCCAGCAATATCTTTTTGTAAAAAAATATTATCAGCAATGAATTTTGAAGAAAAAAATTATTAACAGCAATACATTATTACCAGCAATACATTTTTGGAAAAAATTATTACCAATAATAAAAATCTTGTCTGCATTAAATGATGTTGATATGTCGTAAAGTAAATCAAACCAAAGCAAAAAGACATGAGAGTAGAATTGAATTTTCTTCCCTTTTTTTTATATTTTGCTTTAATGTGTTTTCATAACCGCAATCAAATAATTACTAGACCAAAATACAAATATAAATATTTCGTTAAGATTCGGTTAAGCAAATCAGTAGATCCTTTCAGAAAAAGAGTAATTTTCCATCATGAACTGTATTGTCTTCATTTCTTTGGCAAATTTTTCATTTTTGAAAAACAAAATCATTTTAAAGTGACAGCAAATGAAGAGGATCTTAAATGGAGCTACGATTTATAATGCAAAGCAGAAGACAAAACTGCACTTTGGCTATGTTTTCGTCTTTTTAACAGCGTAGGTTAAATTTTTAATTTGACAATGTAAGAATGATACTAAATTTGACTTTAATTTTGTGATTGTGAAATTTGAGGAAAAGACGTGTTTCTGTTCTGATTTTCTAAGCGTAGCTTAGATGTGACATAAGGCCGAAAGTATGCGACACCAAGAGTGGATTGAAACATGGTGATTTTCTAAGCGCAGCTTAAATATGGCAAAAGGACGAAAATATGGAGCACCCAGTGAGGATCGAGCACACTATTTAGCCCTAATCGATCTTGTGAGATAAGCTTGCTAACCATTAAACCACGTCGAAGTACCCAAGCCGTGTTCCTATGTGCGTATGCATGGTCTTTGTGATCATTGTGGAGTAATTAAAGGGAGTTGCTTGGGGATAGTCAGTGAAGTCATGATTACTATATATAATTCCGCCACCTGACTAGAATACATATATTAGGATTAAGGTTTTAGAAGTTCTAGATTGTGCAAGAGACACAAGGCCTATTCGGTTAAAACATTTGTTAAAGCATGTGTAGTTCTTAGTCCCGGTAGTCTTGAAAAGTCATAAAGTCAGGTTCAGTGGATGTAATGGATGAGTGATGCAAAGGTCAATAAATCTGGCGAGTATTAATGGATAAAAATATTTCCTATGCATGGAGAACGGAATGAGAACAATCTACCCCTGTAGATAAATTGAATAAAGGGTTTTATACGAAATCCCAAGAATATTACCGAGATACACACCTAAAAAAGCCAAGAGGGTACAATAGCCGAAACCTGGTGACTATGACAACCAAGATGACAATAGCAAAGCATACAATAATAGTAATTTCTCACCTTAATGATTACGATTAAAATTACTAAAGCTATGTTTATTTAAAAACGGAAATGTTTTTAGGAGAGGTTTTTACAAGTTCATGTCGCAGACTTTATTGCACAGTGTTAGGAATATAGTAAATATAGTGACTAACTTGGCAAGTTAAGCACGTTAACAAAAATAAAGGAAAATAAGGGATGAATTCATGCACGTTCAGATTTTTTTTAATTGCACATCTTTTGAGAGGAACTTTGAAATATTATTTCACTGATTTCATAGCTAGAGAGATAATTATCATACTACAGTGTGTGGCTTGTCACAAAGTGAAAAATGTAAACGAAATATCTAGATGTATGTTGGTTTAATGACTGGGTAGATGAGTCTGTTCTTTTGTGCTAACCTATCTAACAAACAAAGCAATATTTTATCTTTTTCATTCTTTTTTTCCTTTCGGGCCAGTGCTAGATTAAAAGCTATCAGATGAGAAACATTATCGTGTTCATAATTCAATTGAATGATCATGAAAGGACAAGAAAATGTCGTGAAAGAGAGTGCGGATAGCAAATCGAAAACAAAATATGCAAGCATGGAAAAAAAGAAAAATATGGTTTTCCAATAAATCGCTCTTTTTAACCTGCCACTTCTCAGGCGATGTCCCCAAATCCTGCCAACGCGAACGACGTGAAAAGATGGATAATTCACTGGTTAGGCAGTTCTCATTATATGGTCAGTGAGAATCGTGCGTGTGACAGCAGTTGGGAGACAAAAACAAATGTTCTTGGATAAATGATGGGACACTTACAACCATTATCTACTTTTATCAAGCTCATCATACAATGGACAGACGTCAATACAAACGCACTACTACCATTGCAGACAATATTGATAAAAGCAAATAATAGTAGAGCGCATATAACAGCGTATTACATGGGACAAGTAACGGTCGAATTTTTAGTCTCCGACGGATAATTCAAGCACGAGTCCGATTATCAGTCCAATCAATATCAGAGAAAAAGCTGGTAAAGAGTTAATAAGACTCCAGAAAACAGAATTACAATAATTAGAAAATTATTAAATCTCTCGTGTTTGTCTAAATGAAACTGTCGTCTCCGTGATTTGAGCAATGTTATATGTGTAATAACTGAAAATACAGTAAAAACATCTGCAATATTTCGATATGGAGTACAAAATATATAAATACTATCTCAACTGTTACAATTAAAGACTTACAAAATGATAATGATGATAAAATGGCAAAACAATTATAACAGTCACTTATTATTATTATTATTATTATTATTATTATTATTATTATTATTATTATTTAGGCCGTGTCCCTTCAGAACGTTGACGCTCATAGCTCTCCACATTTCCTGTCCTTTGTAGATTTTAATAAATGTTGTATTTCTGTTATTTCTCCTAAAATTGGTCCGACATCCATTCTACTCAAACTCGCTAGGTATGTTACGCGTTGTTTTCTTCTGTCCTTTTTGCCTTCAATCTATCCTGTGAATATCAAATTTTCCAATCCCTCTTTCCTTATTATGCGACCTAAAACTTTCAACTATCTATTCCTTATGTTAAGTATAAATGTTCTTTTTGTTTTTATCTTAAGGTTCCATTATTGTTGGTCTGACTATTCTTAGTAAATACCACGTCAGAAAATGATTACATGAGGCTTATATCTTAAAGTGAGTTCGGTATCTATTTTTCTGTTTAGAAACAAATGAAAAAGATTAATCCTCCAATATGGCAGTGAATGCTGGCAATCTCCTCACAGATGAAGAAGAGACTTGAGACAACAGATCTGGTTCTACAGAAGGATACTGAGGATACCATGGATGGAACATGTGAGCAAAGAGTAAGCTTTAAAGAAAATTGGAACAAAAATGGCACTTCTACTTATTCAGAAAAAGAGACTTGAAATTTCTGGGACCCATAATGAGGAATTGATTTGACACTACGAGACATACGGAAAGCAACAGAGACAGTGAATACCTAACGAGAATGTTTATATTAATGGTATAATAGGGGCATCGGGGTATTGTAAAGGCAACAAACATTGCTTAGAGGTACAAAGGATAGAAAGTTATGGTCAATCATGATCGACCGCTTCCTGAATAGAATGACACGTAAACTAAGAAGCTTTTCTGATGTAGCATTTTTTGAGCATTTACAATTTTAGATTGAGCAGGACCGAAGGAAACATTATCGCTCATTATCAGCGATTCATCAGTTTACAGTATAGTGGCTTTCTTCGACGTAAATTTTAGTAAATTGGACAAAGTGTAAAATATGAAAGTAGCATGAATGTTTATAATCAAAGAATCACTAGAAATTGCCAAGAAGAAACATTTCCAGAGAAGTATAGAGATGATAAAGACTACGGTATTTTGGAACTCAACAACAATAGACAAGTGTTTGATCCAGACCAAAAGCCAGTAGAAATTTCGCGTAAAACCCCATGAGAATAAGTATAATTATTGTTATGAACCATATTATACTTCTGTGAGGTGAGTATACATGCTTTCATTCAAAGGTGGAATACCACGATTAAGAAAAGAAACTGGCAATAAGATTAGTAATTCTGAATGTTTTATGTTCATTTTGGTATGATCTGTGACGTTCTACTATTATATAACTTGTAATTAAAGAACAAGCATTACTATTTTGATGACATTACAACTCCTTTTGTGTTATGTAATGCTATGATCTGTTTAATGTGGGATATTTTGTTTTTAGTTTGAAGGATGAGTTAATTAAAAATTGTTGTATTGATAGTTCCATTTTGAAAGAAAATCATATTTTTCATAAGTCCTTCCGCACAAGTCCTTTGACGTACGGAAGTGTAAAGGTCTTCAACTCCCTGAAGTATGTAATATATGAACATAATTATTGTTTCCCTGACCTTTGTGTAATATATATATATATATATATATATATATATATTATTCATTATTAGTTTTAATTTGTTGATTTTCCACATTAGACGGATTTGAACACGGGATTGAGTTACTATAGGTTTCTTAGATAGTCCACCACTTTCCTTAGTACTCTTGCTAGATTAAATGAATATGTCTTCTGAAGAATTTCAAGTTATCCTCAGATTCTCCCGTTCTTTTTGCAAGGCTCTTTGGAACTTTACCAAGGGCACAATAATGATGGGTAAAATCCTTCCAATTCTCTGTCAAGATCCAGATATTTTTCAAGTTTTGTTTCTATTGCATTTTTGTTTTATTTTAGAATCCCCTGTAAGTTGACTCGCCATTATGTGAGAAATGTTCTCTTTGTTTACAACGACGTTTGAATTGCCTTAAATTGAGGAAACCGTTTGAGCTTCAAAGTCCCCTTTCATTTCACAATTTTCATTCTTGATGACAACTTCAGGTTTCAGAATATATAATTGATTTTCATGATAAAATTTTAGTCTTTTATGTTTTTTGACTAATATTCACCTCATATAAGTCCCAGGTGCCACTAAATGTAAAGGACTACTGAACTAGGCTATTGTAAGTGCCGATTATGACAATATGTATGATAGACAACTTTTGAACATAGATTTGAAAAGATTAAGATTGTAATGATCATGGTTATTATACTGGGATTTCGACATTCATATCATTTAATAAAAATGGTTGCCGTTTATTTACATCTGCTCAGAAATAGGCGGGTTTTATATTGCGAAGCTAGTTATCGTCATGCAGCAAATAAGCTTTAGTTTCCAATAAGTATTTTTCATATATCGATAAAACACAAAATGGCCAGTAATGTGAGATTTAGTGTACTTAATACTTAAAATTTTGAATTGAAAGCACCTGAGTATATATGAGTAGCAATCCTTATTTTATATATGGTGAAAAAGGAAACTTTTCCAATTTTTAATTTAGCTTTTTATGTGAACTAAGTGTCCATATTAATCATTATATTAAAATAACCACAATATGCAGTGCGCGGTTTTGGGTAATTTTAGTGTTTCCTTATCGAACTCAGGTCACTCAGGTTGTTAGACATATACTTAAAAAATTTGGTTTGTGACTAATGTACTCGTTTGAGGTTTGACTTTTATTACAAGGTTCACCGATTGCACAGGACAAAGAAACTGATATATTACACACGCACACAGATATATATATATATATATATATATATATATATATATATATATATATATATATATATATATATATAAAGATAGATAGACAGACGGACATAGAGAGTATTGATTCTGAATCGAACAAAAGGTCAGTCTATCGCATGTAAAACCCTTAAGACATCTACTGGTTCTGTCTTCGTTATTATTCTTCCCCACAAAGTAACTCCAACTAATACCCACAAAGCTAATACTTACAATGTCACCAATACTGATGATATTATTCTTTTAAAGGAGAATGCGTTATAAATCAAGTTACACACTTCTCGCGAGGTTTAACTCGCCACCCATAAGTACGTCTCGCTCCCTTCACTGTTTATCCAATTCTGTAGCTAAGTTAATGGTGTGTAACTTTCACTTAGTCAGGGCCGGGCCAAAATCGTTCACTTGATTTAGGTCCAACCACCAAATCCCCGGCCAACAAAGTGCGGGAAGAAATATCTGCTGTCCATCAATTTATCAGTCCATTATGTGAGCGGATCTGGAAGTGTAGACGAATGTGTGTCTATACATTGTATATGTCATCGTGTGTCGCTTTCTTCTTATGTCGTTTATCTTGACGTCAACATTGAAGAGTAAACACACAAATACACACATACGTATATATATATATATATATATATATATATATATATATATATATATATATATATATATATATATATATATATAAAGTCGATGCATGTTTTCAACATATCAATAAATACATATATTTATATCAATATATACATATTTCTTCATAGATAGATAGATAGATAGATAGATAGATAGATAGATAGATAGATAGATACGTATGTGTGTGTGTGTGTCGTAGTGGCTTGTTTTTATGTCGTTTTAAGATACGCGCGCGCGCACACACACACACACACACAACAAATCCTGATTTTCATCTGGACACAAATAATTAGACACCGAAATAAAATGTACAACTATTTCGGCCAGCCAAAACAGATAGATAGATAGATAGATAGATAGATAGATAGATAGATAGATAGATAGATAGATAGATATTTTGTGCATAGGAAACAAACACAGATGCTTGTACACACACATCTATACACAGAAACACGCCCATATCACTCTCTTTATGCGTCTCTATGCATATAAATCAGAGAGCATATATTTATAAATTATATATAAAAATGGGTGTGTATGTTTGTGTGTGATTGCATTATTTAAAATTTATATAATTATTGTGTCGTAGCACAATAGTAAAAAGAAGAAAATCAAGTCGAGGTTGGTTTAAGGAACAAGTGTATTTAACATCACAGATACAAAGGTAGGAAACGGGTACTACTCAGCTAGACAGTTGTAGTACTCACTGGTCTTTTTTGGAAGGATAAAATTCACGAACTTTGTATGCTCGGCAGTTCCCAATTTTCTTAGCAGAAACCTAACTTTTTTAGCGTCTGTCCATGTACCGCAATCCGATACAAAAATATCCTCATATCTTCTATAGAAATGAGCAAACGTGATATCGTCTTCTGGATTATAATTGAAACTTTTAATAGCGTTCCACACAGCCGTCTGGGAGAATGCGTTATGATTCTCGTTTGCATTCGTTAACTGTGTTGCCTCCAGAAGTTTCCTCTGTTCCTCCTGTGTTTTCATAAAGATTTCTTCGACGCGTTTCTGTTGTTGTAACAGTCTTTCTTCAAATGTTTCTTCCTTTTTTCTTTGGGCATTCTGTTGCTCCAAAAACTCTTTTTTAAATTTCTCCTCACTTTCAAGTTGTCGTTGAAGTTGTTGCTTTTGCAACGCGAGACTTTGTTCCGTTTGAAATTTGAACAATTGAAGAAGAGACTCTCTTAATTCTGCGTCCATGGTACGAATTCAATTTACGCACCATATAGTTTACACTTGTATTAAAAAATCAGTTTTCCCAAGGCTTGCTTAATAAAATTAGTTTGCTCAACTAATACACAAACAAGAAATATATTATTTCTTAGCCAAAAAGTCAATCCAAGTTTTTCTTTGTTACAAAAAAATAATTTTGCAAATGTCATTTGTTGCATGCGGTATTTCTCGTAAAAAAATCCGTCGCTTTAAGGAGTGTCGACTAATGGGAAAGTCACAATTTTTTTTTTCAGCCTCTTTGTGGTTTTGCACAAATATGACTCGAATATTTAACAGTCTTTGTTAAGCACAAATGACTTACGCGAATATATATTTTTCACTCGACAAATCATTTAACTTTGAAGAGGAGAAAAAAAAAATCTTACCGTGAAAAAAAAACTCTGGTTTCTTGTGAAAAAAAGCAGTGAACCTTTTTTTTTCGAAACACTTGCTGTCAGTATTTTCAATTATTTTAATAATTGACAATATTATTCGAGTTCTCACGCTGTAGACTTTTGGTAGCAAGTTTTTGGTTGTTTTTTTTGTTGTTGTTTTTTTTACGTCGCCAAATTACTATTGTAGTAATTAATTTGCTATTAATCCTTGGGTATCCAAATATCTGTTTGAAATGACGAAGGTGTTTTGCCGTAAAAATCTTCCGAATCCTTGTATTTCAATCACTTTAGGTGATTGTCTGCAGTGATATCGTTTCGATTCCGACGTCGGCAATCTGTTGTGTCGTGGCACAATAGTAAAAAGAAGAAAATCAAGTCGAGGTTGGTTTAAGGAAGAAGTGTATTTAACATCACAGATACAAAGGTAGGAAACGGGTACTACTCAGCTAGGCAGTTGTAGTACTGTCGCTGCTTACGATGTTTATTAACACGCCCACGTGTGTCAAATGTGGCACAAGGCCGGTTTAATGTGGGCTTTCGAGCCCGTAGGCTCGGGCAAAAATTGCCCGTAGAACCCGTATAAACGGGATCGGGGTGGTCAACCTCCCCGAACGAGGCTCTGCCCTTCGGCGGAACCTCGTCCGGGTTCTTCCCCGCCCAAAGGCAGAGAGTTCCCCTCTGCCTCAGAGGCAGAGAGTTCGACCGGCTAGCTGAGACGTCCAGAAAGGACTGTCGCTGCTTACGATGTTTAACAACACGCCCACGTGTGTCGAATGTGGCACAAGGCCGGTTTAATGTGGGCTTTCGAGCCCGTAGGCTCGGGCAAAAATTGCCCGTAGAACCCGTATAAACGGGATCGGGGTGGTCAACCACCCCGAACGAGGTTCTGCCCTTCGGCGGAAACATAAAAATATGGAAGAATCTGTAGTTTTGAATCCTGATCAAGATGAATAGAAACAAATTAACAGGAGCAGGTGGGATTATAATAGAGATTCTGTCAGACTTAAATGATTTGGGCATCTACAATTATTTTTAATCGAGTTTACACCAAACAGAAAATGTTATGTTATAAAGGAACAAGAACAATAGAAAAGTAATCAAGAAGACAACAGATAACCGTTGACATCATTTAATTTTTTGAAGATCAAAGGTGACAGTGAAGCTAGAAGCCGGAATAGAGTTCCACAAGCGAGAAGTTCGATAAAAGAAACTGTTAGCATATTACCTACGATTACATCTAGCCATCACAACTATAAATTGATTAGACCTTGTTTGCTAATCTAGTAAATCTAGTATTGTGCTAAATTCATAAAGCCTAGGTACCATAACGAAGAGCTCACTGAAAAATGATCATTCATATATATATATAGATAGATATGTGTGTGTGTGTGTGTGTGTGTGTGTGTGTGTGTGTGTGTGTGTGTGTGTGTGTGTGTGTGTGTGTGTGTGTGTGTAAGGAATAGGGAAGCAGCCTTATGGCGGTAGGAAAGTGACTGAAACCGAGACGCTATGTCAAGTCCATTAATATTGCTGGTTCTTTTTTTATCAAGAATCTCTAAATATATAGCATAACCACCGAACTAAATGTAGCATCAATATTCAGAGCATGGACGAATGTTAGACTTATATATATGTAAGAGAGAAGAATTGCCTGGCACGACACAGTGAACCAAGTTTCTTAGCAGCAGATCCCACGATGGATTCAATATAGACTTTCTACTTCATGTCCGTTGGAAAATGTTAGCCAGAGAAGGCGCCGGAAGTCACTCTCTTAGAAGTTAGTATCAGCTATCCTGATAGGAGGCAGAAAGGGGTTTCTTAAATTATATTACTGAAATATTAAACTAAATATATGACAATGGTGAAATATCGGAATAACTCAGTAGACCTATGTCCATAATGATGTCAAAGATGCTGGGTGCAAATGAATGTGAACTCGATTGGACGATCATCTTAATAAACTACATAATTAAACTTATCCGGAATAAAGCTTATAGTAGAATTAGACCGGAAATTGTGAAGGATCAGTGTGGTTCCGTTAAAGAAATCCGTTATTTATGGTCTGAATAATATCAAAATGATCAATACAACTAAAAAATGACCTGTATCTATATTTCATCTATTAAATAAAATCATTTAATAAATTGCGATGCCAAATATCTGAGTTTAACTGCTCGAAAAAGCTATTTACATAGGAAAGCCATTAGAATAATCCAGAGCATTTGCTGGGAACAGACAGCCTGCAGACGGATAAAAAATGAGTAAGATAATTATGCGTTTTCTCGCTGCATATGTTTAACCTATACAGCGAGACGATCCTAAGAGAACTGTATGACTTACCATCGATGAAAATAATATTAACAATATAAAATACGTCAGTGACACTGTTAATAGCAGACACAGAAAGAAAGCTTCAAAATTCCTAAACAAGATTGCAAAAGAAAGCGAGAAGAAAAGACTGTTAACTTCAAGAATACATAACAGCGATGTAATACCTAATGTATTTGGTTGGCGGTGAATACTGGACAATTTCTTAACACATGAAGACAAGTGGGTAAACAATAGACACGTGGATCTAATGTTGAATGTAGAGAATACATTGGACGAAACATGTGAGTAACAAGGAAGTTTTAAGGATAAGAAATGTAAGGAAACTGATACCTATATTTTAAAAGTGTTCAAACATTGGGGGGAAATAATAAGAAAAGATGGCGTGGAGAAATTAACACTCAAGGGACATACTGGAGACGAGAGAATAAGGAACCAGTGAGTAACCTTCTTAACTAGCTTGAAAGATTTAATGAAATATTTTCTCAAAATAAAGCTGGATGTCTTTAATCAAATTAACTGATAGATAGATAATGGTTGCCGACACGTTTTTTGGGTGCAAGCGTCTGCTAGGGTGGCTTGACAATACATGTTGCAGACGCCTAATCAGCCCATCTGTGGTTTGTGCTAAAACTATGCTGAGTGAATTTTAATTTCTTGAAGAGAGCGCATAATCTGGCATGATCAGCAGTTTGAACAACGCCATGATGGCATTGACGGTTTCCAAAGTGTTCCATCTTTCCGATTTCACCCACAGGGCATGGGTCAACCTGCGATATGGTTTTCGGGGACTTCCCAAGAGGGATCACTTCCCCATGCTGATAACATCAAGAAAACAACTTCCTGACAAATCTATCATGGCGAGTTTTGAACCCGGGTTTCATGGTCAGAAAACTAACATTATAACTCGGTACGCGTCCAGATAAATAGATAGATAGATAGATAGATAGATAGATAGATAGATAGATAGATAGATAGATAGATAGATAGATAGATAGGTAGTAATTTTCCTATATTGGGTATGTCGTTCTTATTAAGTACTAATATACATAAGAAAAATAGTTGTTTTCAGGCAGTAAGAATTAATTAACTTCAATGAAAAATTTCTTATGTAAATATATTTTAAAGTTAATATTTGAATTTAGTTAAATAAATGGACCATCGTAATTGAGTCTTCCGAATTGCTATTAGACTTTCTTGCTTGATATATTTGAAAATAGTTCGATTAAAATCTTTGGTAAATATTCGAAATTTTCTCTATACATCATCTTCTCCTGTGCCGTGTCCATTGAAAACGTTGGCATTCCTGTCTCTCCACAGTTTCCTGTACTTTGTAGCTCTTAATAAAGTTTTCTTTTAGTTATGCCTCCTAAATGATGTTCTTCCATCCATTTACTCAAGTTCGCTAGGTAGATTATACGTTGTTTACGTCTGTCCCTCTTGGCTTCAAACTGTTCTGTGAGTATCAGATATTCAAAACCCTATTTCCTCATTATATGACCTAGAAATTTCAGCAATCTCTACCTGATTTTAAGTATAAGTGTTTCTTTTCCATTTTCTCTAAAGCTTCTTCGTTGTTTACATGTTCGGTTCATTGTATCCTCAACATCTTTCACTAGAACCACATTTCTGTTGCTTCAAGTTTCTTCTTCTATGAGGCGATTGACCAGCATTCACTCTCATATAAATGTACTGACGTTACATAACAGTCCAGTACTCTTTTCTTTGTTTCTAACCAAATTTTCCTATTTCTTAATACTTTGCTTAGCTTTTGGAAGGCATTTTCCACTATCCCAATGCGCCTTCGGATTTCAGTGTCACACTTTCCGTCCTCTGTTAAAACAATTCCGAGATATTTAAATTACTGTACTTGTTTGTTTTTGGTCTGTTCAGTTTGTAATTTTCATGTTGGACTAGAACAGTTTTACTAACAACCATGCATTCTGTTTTCTTGCCATTGATGTTTAGTCCTTTCTTCTCACTTTCATTCACTACCTTCTGCGGGATTACTTGTAGTTTCCTTTTTGTCTCTGCTTTTAACACTGTATCATCTTATGTTGTTAAGATTGTGACCGTCAATAACGAATCCTGGTAGGACTGCTAATTCCCTCAGAATCGGCTCACTGAATACGTTGAATAAATTCGAAATCTGAAAGTTAAGAAACTTGAAGATCATTTGGGTATTGCATATTTAGTTATCTGCTATGAGAATAGAAAAGAGGATAAAAATCTAATTTTTTTGCCAGTTCTAAATTCCACTATTGAAAATTGGTGCTGTATTTAGATATGTTACCTGCAGTGTGACAATAAAACTGCCAGACAGCGATCGATCAACTGAATTTTACTACTTTAGAACAAATAGTGAAAACCAAAGTTTTCTTTTAAGGCCGAACTCGATGTGTCACCCGAATCCAACATAAATGTCCACTTCTTCAATTAATTACAAACAGCAAGAACTTAAAACTTTCTTTTCTGCAGCTGCGGGCCAATTAAATGTTGCCTTTGCTCGTCACCTGACAGTGCACCATTTAATTCCAAACAGGCATTAAACTGATTAGAAGTATATACACAAAAAACGAATGAAAAGGAAATAAAGGAGGTTGATCTGCTTCTCTCAACTTACTCTGGCCATCCAAAAGAGTTGAATCGGGAAAAAGTAATGTTTAGAAACAAGCTGAATTTTCACGGTCCTCTCTATCATGAGGTCTGTTACAGACTTAATTCAGTTGATTGACGACACTTGTAAGACAAAGCTGAGTGAAACTGTAAAATCCTTTTAATGTTTGCCTAACATTGTGCAAAATAAAGCACTGGGATACCTGTCTCAACGTAACACACACACACACTCACACACACACACACACACATATATATATATATATATATATATATATATATATATATATATATATATATATATATATATATATATATATATATACCCACATACATACACACAGACACTACAGGCATATATATATATATATATATGATAGAATCTCCCGTCGAATTCGAAGTTCCTCGAAACTGAAAACCCGGCACCGACACATGAAATTTGATTATAGTGATGTATATATATATATATATATATATATATATATATATATATATATATATATATATATATATATATATATATATACAACTTTAATGAGTGTACCGGCGTGCAGTGCGTGTTTTCAACGCAAGATGATTGAACGCACCGAGCAGACATATTGTATCAAGTTTTGCTAAATGCTTGTTAATACAAAATACAAAAATCATACAGAAGATTCAGCTGGCCTTTGGCAATGATACCGTGGACTTAAATCAAGGAGTGAGCGGTAAAATTGCTTCAAACATGGCCGCGAATCACTGAAGAGCGAAGCACGCACAGGCAGGCCATTCACAAGCCGAAGTGCATTCCATTTTAACAGAGGATTTTTGCATGGTGAAAGTGTCAGCGAAAATCGTCCACAGGCTGCTGGCAGAGCAGTAGAAGCTATTCTACATGGAGTCACCTGCTTTTCAAATTAGGTAAGAGCCAGAATTCACACAGTGAAAAGAGAAGTGAGCCTATCGAACAAGTAGTGTGCTGTTGTTCACCAGCAAAACTTGCTACAATATCTATGCCCAATGCGTTCAGTCATCTTGCGTGAAAGCGGAAATTCGACGATCCCGTACTACTCTAGACGTAACAACCGGAATCGTCGCTTACCGGAGCGAAAACTTTCACGCATAACTCAGGAAGTGTGGCGCAACCTCCCAAAGAAAGGATTTTGCCAAGGCTGCTTTAATTTTGGCGAGAAAAAATAAAGTGGGGTACTATTTTAATTCACTTAGTATATATATATATATATATATATATATATATAAGTAAACATTGAAGTCAACACTCAGAGGCGACAGGCTGTTTCATGCTGTATGATTGCGTCCAATATGAAACAGCCTGTCGCCTCTGAGTGTTGACTTCAATGTTCACTATTATATTTATATTTACATATGCTCTATCTTGAACACTTTATCCCATAAATATAGCATACCTTAAAAATGTTTTCTTTACATATATATATATATATATATATATATATATATATATATATATATATATATATGATACAAATATAGTTTTAAGTTACCTAGTGATACAGGGTATGTAAATATAAAAGTGGGCATTGAAGTCAATATTCAGCGGCGACTGTTTGTTTCATGCTTAATCGCAATTTTCAGGATTATGCATACCGATATTGAAGCAGTGTCAGAAACATCAAAACTGGTTTGTTAACTGGATATTGATTATTTCTGGCAATGCTTGAAATATATATATATATATATATATATATATATATATATATATATATATATATATATATATATATGGGGGTCTGTCTGTCTGTCTGTCTGTGTGTATTATTGTCATTATTTTGCTATAAGCCTTATATTATATCGTGGTTACTGTTGTTCCTTTTTTATTTCATATTGTGAAATTAATATCAAGCAACCTAAACATCGAAAGTCTAATTAAAGAATATGTGCATTTAGTAAGACTTTATATCTGGAGGTCGATAGATATTAAATTCACATTTTGCAGAAAGCAAACACGTGGACTCATAAAATATAGTAAGAATAATTAATGCCGGATTCACAACATTTATTAATTGCTTATATATATATATATATATATATATATATATATATATATATATATATATATGTGTGTGTGTGTGTGTGTGTGTGTGTGTGTGTGTGTGTGTGTGTGTAAAAAACTGAAAAGCTATTAAGATTAAGAAATTATTTTCAATTTTTCGTCTGTTTGAATAAGTGATTTCTTTTCTGACCATAATTCAATTAGGACTCATTTGAACAAACATAGAAACCTAACAAACTCCATCCACAACATACTCGTAGAAGATACTAATATAATAGCCCCATTCATATATAAAATGGGCTAAAAATAATGGGAGCACTAATAATAAAAAGAAAAGGCCAACTGAAAAAAATAACAATTCCATCACTCCAGGTATGTATAGATAAATGTACACATCCAGTTAAGAATAAAAATAAAATCATCCTTGATAATGGTTAATAGAACAGTCGAAAGCACTCGGACAGTTTTTACACACTTTATGTTCAGGGAAGAAATCACTTATACGAACACAGGAAAAATTGAATAAACGAAAAAATCTTCAGAAGCCCCCAAATTGAAACAAGAACTAGAATAAAAGAAAAGATTTAGTGCTTTAAAAGTGGTACGCTCTCTAGCTGACAAATCTATTTCTGTAGCCTCTGTGTAAAATCCTGTTTGCACCTGTTAGTACTATATATAGAAAAACTTTGTAAATATCCGTTCGAGAAGTGAAACCAAGTCAAGCTAAACCAAAACATAATTATACTAGCATTTGATAAAACTAGTGATATCACAAGTAGGATCTATTAATCAATTACGTAAAAAATTGCATTCGCGCTAATGAGTACATTTGAAGCGACGAATTCTGACTGTAGGAAGTAAAAATCTGAAATAAAATATTTTAACTAAGTGATTTTGAAACTGATAATTAAGGTTTCGTGGGTGGATATCTTTGCTTACTGACTAAACAACTAACCTTCTGTACGGGTCGTTTTATAAATAATAATAATAATTTCCGTTATGAAAAAATTGACTAAACCGTATTTTAGCATTTTACCAAATTTCTTCACTCATTCCATACGTTTAGTTTTGAAAATGAGTATGAATAGTCAGTGATCAGAAATGAATACAAATATTACTGACATAATATGTTGACTTAATATATAATAATCCGTTAATTGATATTCTGTTAATTGTATACTATTATTAAACTATATCGCGTTCTATTTTTACACATTTTACACTCTTAAATTATTATCATCACCGTCAGTTGATGAAATATTTTCTTCTTATAGAACATTATTTTACTTAAAACTTGGTGATTCCAAGTAACCTCGCTCATTTGTCGATTCTTCGCAACGGTTCCTTACTTTGTATAGAGCATAATCATCAGTACTTCATACTTGAATTTGCATTATTTGAATTCACTAAGAATTTAGAAGATATTCTTAGTGAATTCGAATAGTTTCATTGTATCTCGTCAGGATTATTGTCATCATTAGTCCTATAGTAATTTGCATTGATTTTCATGTAGTCAATGTTTTATCTTATTTGCCTTACATATATTAATCCTCTAACTGTAATTTCAAACGAAGCTTAACATTATCTGTTCTTCTAAGTTGTCAGTCTGCTTTTTTGAGATCAAGCCCTTTGCATAATTCTCAGTTAATCTCATTCCATGACAAATTTATTATCTTAAACTAATTAACTGCATTCATTTCTGTAATTACATTAATGAAATTAACAGTTTCATCTTTGTTGAATATAGGAAGCATTTTGCGTTTTAGCTTGTTTGTGTTTTTACTTTGATTTAGTTCGTTCATGTATATGTGGTATGACAATTTAATTCCCCTTATGGCAAAATTTACTTATCTGATCACTACAGATCAATATACTACCCTTTTGAAGCAATGCAATTTGTGAGACGACGAGGCCATTGCTGGAAACATTCTTGCATCTTGTTTTCTAGAATAACTTTCAGTGATGTAGGCAGGTTCTAGTGGATACCAGGGATGTTAGGAAATCTTTGTCTCTTCAAGGCAATTTTCATTTTTGAAACGAGTAAAAAATTACACACTGGGTTAATTCTCGTGAATAAGGTGGAATGCACATTTTGTAGTGAATTTCTCAGCCAGGAATTCTTGGAATCCGAACATATCATTTTTGTAATTCCCAAATCCTCTGTTAACTTCCGTCGCACTGTTTCTTTAATCATATCAATTTCTGCTGCTACAAACCGTATACATAATCTTCCATCTGAGTTTTGCGCTCTGTTTATATTTGTATCTGGTCTATGGATTTGGAATTGCACACTTCTTGCATCATTGCGCCTATTTTTCACCTTTCTTTGAACTATCCCAGCCACTCAAAAACAACCAAAATCTTCATAGCAAGTTCGCCATAAGAAATTTGAATATGACTAACGTTTCGGCATTAATCATCACACGTGACTTGATGTTAAGCCGCTGTTCCAGATTCTTTTCACTCGTTTTCCGTCAACAATATAACATAAATATGTACGTATTCCGCTACTGTTACGCAGCAAATAACTATACTAGTCTGTTTCTAAAGACAGTGAATATTGGAATATAACCGGACGTATAAATGATTACCATAATCATTACCCCAGAGACAGATTTTCACACCGCGTATTTATTACAGACTTGCTATTAAAAGTGATTTCTTTCTCCATATTCAAGTGTTGTATGCTTAACCATGTTTGAATATTTTTGTCCCCAGTTATTCAGAATCTTCTGTTGGCTTCTAAACTCGTAATTTTCTTCTCTCTTATGTGTAGATCAGCATACAGGGTCATTAATTTTGTAGTTCGCAGACCTATACATTTTACCTATTCTCTTACGTAGTTTAGGAAGAACTCACAATATCTCAATATGTTTATTATAGATTATTGTATAACTTTTTACTGCTTATTCCACTCTCCCATCTCTTCCATTTCTTATATATTTCCTTTATTTTCTCTTCCATTTCAAGTTATTTATTGTATTTTATTTCATTCTAGTTCCGTATTACTTCAGCTTCTGTTCTCTGAATTCCTTCTAGAAATTCTTTTTTTCCTTGGCTATTAAACATTTCTAACTAGTAGATACATCCCAATGGCTTTGTTAAAAATCTTAACCTTAATTGATATTAATATGTTTATTCAATGAGAAAATCTGTATCGATTTTAAATATCCTTTGTTTAACCACACCCATGATTTTTTCGTCGATAATGACTTCTGTCATCCTTTTAAATTTTCCATAGAGCTTTTTCTTTCGCATTTTTCTTTGCATTCATCGCTTTCCGGCGGTTTTGGTTATGTTTTCTGTTGATGCGATTTTGTGAGATGTATTCATAGTTTAACTGTACCATTATGCGTATTTGGCAAATTCATTTTTGTACGTATGAAGACAGTCCTCAATATCTGATGAATAATTTTCTCTTAGCTTTCAATCCCGTCTATTATTTTTTTTCACTTCACTCCAAGCAAGGCGATAATATCACTATAGAGCAAGGAATTACTGGGAGAGAACGTGAACGAGAAGACTTTAGTGAGGAGAAAGGACAATAAAAGAGCGGGTGTCAGGAAGCGAGAAGATTCGCCTGACGTTGTATTTAATATTTTAAAGAATGTCGGTGACAGGAAACAAGAAATTGAAAGAGACTTCCACAGGCGAGAAGGAAGAGAAAAGAAACTATTAAAATAAATCTTACGGTTACATCAAGCTATTTCGACATTAAAACATTGAGACCTAGTTGCCAATCTAGTAGTACATTTAAATTCATATCGTTGGAAAGTACCTGGTGTCAAGATGCCAGTTCGAGAAAAAATATTACAGACCTATGTTTGGATTTTGTCGAGAATCGCGATAAAAAAAGCAGAAGCACTAGAGCAAATATGAAAGCGATATTCACTTCATGGACGAACTGTAGACTTTTACGATACAAGACCAATCACCGAATTCCCTCAAAGTTCAAAATTAGGAAATTTATGTATTTTATTAAACACGTCGATGTGTACATTTTTAACTAACCAGTGGGGTCCTCTATCACCCCCACTAGGGAGCAAGTTCCCCGAGACACAAAATAACTACATCTACTGTGTATGACGCGTAAAACTTAACTCCCTGAAATCCTGTTCTATCTCATTCCCACCCTAATTTTAACCAATCAAAAACGACTTCCACTGTTTTGTCTGCCACCTAACCTTAAAGGTCACCATTAGAAGGTCTGAGCCAAAATGCACTGCCATTAAAAAATAATAGTCTGAAACTATTATTTAACATTATACTTATATTTAAGAAAATTAGACAGACACTGGAATCTAGTTTCTACGTAAAGAAAGCAGAAAATGCCGTTTCAGCTTCTAACTGAAATAAAAATTTGAATTCTCTGTTACTTATTTACTGTATTAATTCGTCTGATGCAATTTGCATTATCTGATGTCCCCAAACAGCTACCCATCTACCTGCTCAATGCTGATAAACTTTTGTGATCAAACGTAAACCAATGCTTTCGGTGCGATATGGTTGTAAGACGAACTATCTGTATTTGTTATATCAGGTTTAGTATAAAGGACAAGGCTGCAACAAGTCGCACCGACGGATAATTATACATACCAAGAAATATATGAACATGTGCGATAGATAGAGCGCGAAAGGGAAAGGAAGGCAAAAAGAAGTGTTCTGCAGAGTTTCTAGAATTCAATTCTGTGTGCGTATTATATTATTGCAATTAACTTGTAATTCGTGTAATGATGAGAGTATAATTATCCGTGACATCTCCTAAGTAGACTGCATCACAAATATCGCAGGCGAGACTCTATTGGATGAGAATAAGTCACATTGGGAGACCTCAAATCCACCCTCAAGAAGATAAAATTAAAATGGTATGGGCAAGTAATAAGAGCCAAAAATCGTCCCACTGCCATCCTACAAGGTTCTGCTTTATACATGCAACCGAGACATATGAGGTTGCACAAAAAACCTACGACTACAAACGATCATGGGATTGAGATGATGATGATGATGATAAGCAGGAGGAAGAGAAAGAGAAAGAAAAATAGAAAGAAGTATCTGAATCATTTTAGCTGCCCGGTATTTTTTCTTTTTCTTTTTTTTTTTTGTGGATTGTTGACTAGTTTCAGAAGTGTCTGTATTCTCGTTATTCTCCCATAATAATATCCAACTAGTAATCTATTATTTCAACGACTGTATCAGACCCCTGACTTTTGATGATTGTTTTATTCTATCATATACCCTTATTTTCCTTATCATACACCTATTTATATCTACTGGTATTTCCTGGTTTCTTTTTTCGATCTGTCTTCGAAAGAAATGAAAGGAGATTTTACATTGGAACCGGCCAGCAAGCTTTGAAGCTTTTCATACATTTTCTGTTTATGTCTATTCTTATTGAGAGAACAACATTCGTAATTGTATTCGTTACATTTACTTGACGGCGATATGAATGGAATATATTAGAATAATCACTTTATCTTTGGGGAAATGAATTAACTACCACAATAATACATACACAGAAATATCAGTATATGTAAGGTTCATGCGGGTATATATATATATATATATATATATATATATATATATATATATATATATATATATAAAGTCAAATAAACATTCATAATCATACTTACTTAAAACTCCAGTATAAATTCACACACACACTCATACATATATATATATATATATATATATATATATATATATATATATATATATATATATATATATATATATATATATATATATATATATATATATATATTACAATAAAGTGAAAGAACAGTAAGTCATATAATCCGGTGTTCTTTTTAATATTTTTATTATTTTATATATATATATATATATATATATATATATATATATACAACGTCGATAGCGCGATTATTTATAAAATCTTCAGGTGCGGACCATTATAGAATTCGCGTTCTCGTGGTGATGATTCAAATTTGTATGTTAAAACTTGTTTATTTTATTATTGTTGCGTAAAATATTAGAATTAACTATTAATAATTTATATCATTCAAATTCAAAGAATTAAAATATAAAAAATAAATTATTTTTTTTTAATTATTTAAATTTGAATTTGGATCCAAAAGTAAACAATATATCAAGTGGGTAATTCCCGCTTTTTTATATACGATACCCTAATTATAACGATTAGCTTATACTAGAACGCAGGTTCGAAATATAATATCAGGGTGCAACTATAAAAAATAATAATAGGTTGTGGCTATATATCTAATGTACTTATAAGATAAAATTATTTATACACGCATGTTATAAATTAATCGAGTACAGTAATATTGGATTGTGTGCGTGTATAGTTATATAAGAAATGTGTAAAAACTATATCGCTTAATCGTCAGGAAGCACACCTGTAACTCCACAGTTCATCTTAGCATCGAGAACTAACGGATACTACTGAACGGTCCAGATGCCATTCACAAATGACAATATAGTAGCTTCGATAATTACACATTCTGATAGGATAACCTCCTTACGAGTGATTCTAAGTTTCGTATCTATAACTATTCGGTGGATAGCACTAACTCAGCTAATGCTTAACTCCAGCACCTGCACCCCTGCTTGTGTGAAAAGATCAAGTATTATCGCTTGGACCAAAAATGGGTGATGGTAATTAAAAGGTCCTTCTAGGTGCTGCAAAAACTTATACAAAAGTGAGAAAAAAATCTCTGTCTTTCAATATAATCCACAACAAATGAGCTAGCAAGTAAGTTGAATTCTCAGCGACGACTTACGAGATATGTTATTGGAAATTCATGAAAAGCTGTTTGAAAATTGGTCACATAATGAGCCATCTAGAGCAATTATTGAAATCATACATTCACAAATTATTGGCCAATAAATCTCATATAATACTGGCGTGAAAAATTGAAACTGTGCGCAGATGCCACAAATTACTATCAAAGAACAATCTAAACTTCAGAATGAGATTTAGATTGTACAAAAGGTGTTCAAATCTTGACGGAGCCGACTGCTACCGTATTTTTGTTTTGATATGCGATGAGAAACGTGCAAAAAGTCGTTCGTATGTTTGAGGTGAAGACTAATTATGTGACATCATAGAGGGCTTTGGTCGAGCTTGTATCAAAAGACACGAAGCGCTACTGTTCTCGCAGTTTCCGTCTTACTCTAAATAAGAATTGTCCAGTATTATACCACTGCAGGTAAATGCCACAATTCGGGTCGCTAACATTTTGCCATTGACCACATCCAAATATCGATGGTTTTCCGTGACCCTAGCAAAGATGACTTCCGAGTGCTATACCTTGCCAAAGACAATCCGTGATTAGGTCCGAGGCCACGCAAGATTTTGAATTCAGTGTTGCCCTTCTTTTAGACTGATTGCCAACCACGCTAGAGACACCAGTATGCTCTTTAACCCATAGATAAGAAGAAAAGATGTGTTCACATATTTTATTTAAATGAATGTAACGAACTTGACTAGTATTTCTTATTAAGATCCACTAAACATTACACTACCCGCATATTGGTAGGAGAAGAATAGTAGTATACAGTGACTTTGCTAACTAGGCAGTGGCTTACGTTGTCAAGTTATTGTTAGTGGGACATTGACAGCACTAAGATGCAAGAAAACAGCATGATGTAGAAGCTAACTATTAAGAAAAGGGAAAGGAACAGTTATTTTTCAACAAAACGATGCGAGTTGTCATTTTGCGAAGACAACAGTTTTGTACCTCAGTGACCAAGTTATCTGTAATGAAATTACCTTCTCGTCTCCAGATCTCATTTCTCGAGACAATGTTTGGGGAATTTTCGCAAGAGATGATCTTGAGGATATGAAATACGCTATCATCGGGGAATGGAACATAATCCATCAATCTATGTTTTCAAAATTTTGAAAAATTAGTGACAAATCGTGTCATTTGTATTTTGGAAAAAGGTGCATCCATAAACTTAACTTTCTTGAGTAATTTGTTCTTTGTAAAAAAAAAGTCATGTTTTTTTTAAAATTATTTTTATACAAATTACACATTTAAAAATGTTTTTACACATTCTTATATAAGATAGGTTTCCTGAAAATGAAATAACAATAACTATTTACCACCACACAGTAAATACTTAAAAATAACGTTGAGACTTGAAAAAATATCTGTATTTACTTTTAAACCAATTCTACCAAAAATTAAAAAAAAAGGTGCAATTGTCAATTTCTGGACGTCGTGCGTTTGGTATTTTGTCATTGTTGAATTAATATAGATACATTGATATAGAGCTATTTACATATATGCAAAATCTGTCAGTATTCATCATTCCATAACTACACTTGTATACAATCAATTAACGATAGACAGAGGAATAAAACAATAAGAATAATATATAATGACGAAACGGAAAAACATATATACGCTTAAACAATGAGAAAATGAAGGGTAAAAATGAATGTTTCGCCTGCGTGCGTATGCACTTTACAACTTATTTTGCATATTGGCTTTGTTGGTATGTCTCTTAAACGTATTATTAATTAAAACTCTAGCATGCTGCTTAACATCCTCTACCAAGTATTCCAAGAAATAGAACGCAAAACAGAAACAAGAAACTATGATCCAGAAAAAAAATAAAGATATACTACACGGAGTGGGCGCAATTTTGTCTCATCGGAAATTGAGGTAGCAGAACTTCTCGTGTTTATTTTAGATATTTATATAGTATATTTGAGATGTTACCGAAACTACCTTTTTTCCTAGGAAAATCTTAAAATCGTGAGCGTTTCGGATTTTCAGCTGTAAACTGCATTCTTAATATCGTATCAACATGAAAATATCTAAAGGTGCGATATCGAAGTACCCTATGATCCAAATTAGTGGTCTCTCTCTCTCCCAAGACATCGATATTGGCATTTTTATCAAAAGAATTTCCCAGTTGTCTAGTAAATTATATCAGTAGTTGAACTACTGATAATGACTAGTCTTATTATAATTTATTTTAACATTAGTCAGCTTCTGTAATATAGCTTCATTTCAACAATCAACCCATAGGGTATATGCAAAATAGGCGAAACCGACTTGTCCTATGTTGATGCTTCTGATGGTTTGCTTTGTTTTATGGCATATCAATATCAATGCCGACATGATTTTTATTGCTGGCAATATTTTTTTTTCAAAAATGTATTGCTGTTAATATGTTTTAATGTATTGCTGGTAATTCTTCATTTTTCAAAAATATATTGCTGATAATATTATTATTTTTCAAGAACGTACTGATGGTAATAATGTATTGCTGGTAATAATTTTTTCTTCGAAAATGTATTGGTGGTATTTTTTCCAAAAATGTATGGCTGTTATTAAAGCATATTTTTATACTTTCATAATGTTTTGACCCCAGTTTAGGTGTTAACTATTTGCCCATACCTGCTATCACCTAGAGATAGGGTGAACTTGGAAACACCAGTAATTAAGAAGTAGTTTCACACGTCTCAAATCCTCCTGATCAGAGGCCTTTCTGTCATATATAGTTTATCGCCTTATCCAAGACGCGGATATAGTTTACCGCCATGCCCAGGACGGTCGATGGCCCTGAATGACCTTGAAAATAAAGACGCTATAATAAAACTTTTTACGAGAAAAAAGTACGCCAATAATACAACAATTTCTGGGGATTTGTGGCAACTGAAAGATAAAATCAGTAAAACAAAAAAACGGAGAAATGGGAAATTATCAGGAAAGTTTTCTTGCGGGGAAGGCTCTAAATCTATTGATTATGCAGAAAAGAAAACATTTTCATTATAATATATTAGAATACTCACAGTAGAACAGGCTGAATTAATTTTTTTAAATTTAGGCAATAGAATAATTACGTGTTATTCTCCCACCCCCTCTATGGCGTGATTATGGACTCTTCTATTTTGAACAATCAAGAGTTGTTCTGCGCATCTTAATATCTTTCATCGTTCTGACGGCCATATTTGAACAAGCGTTTGTTTGAAATATTTTTGTTTCAGCTATAGCGATTAGTTATTCTGCTTAAATTTTCTTTTCTACTATTTCTCTATTTTATTTTGAGTTTGATATTTTTTATTGCAGGGATAATTTTTATTCCATTTAAACGTAGTGCTTTTGTGCCAGACATTTTTGGGTGGGGAACGACTTCCTGTTCGTACTTTTGGCTGTTTATTAATTTCTTTGGATTTATTTGTCTTCTACAGCCTTTTTTCTCGTTTACTTTTACTCCAAAACTAATGTCGATATAAAACTTCACACACTTCTAAATCAAACATATGACTCTGCCAAAAAGAATATAAACAATGCTCCCAGTAATACATTTGTGAGGAGGAACATCCTGAAATTTAAAGAAAAGATTATAAAAAGAGACTTGAAATTAAACTACAAACTAAATTTGTACTAGTATGCCACCGAAACCATTATGGTCACCAAAAAAAATCACTCAGACGTGGATGTAGTGAAAGTGCCATGATGTACGAATCCCATATCTTAACGATTCGTGTTTTATTCTTTGTAGTGGATACGCACTAAAAATAGGACGAAACGGCCGTCCAGTGTTTTCTGCATTCTGTTGAGTATTCATCTACACTCGATGAATTAATTATGATTATTCAAATCCCCCTTAAAATATATATATATATAGAGAGAGAGAGACAGAGAGAGAGAGACAGAGAGATTCGTGTGTACATTTGTAGTGTATGTAAGGGTATACACGCGTGTATGGAAATTCACGATTTACACATACCATCTGCTGTATTTAAATATGTATTTTTAGTATATATTGTTATTTATTGGCAGTGATTGAAAATATAATACACACATTGAAAAAATAGGCGTAAAATCTGTAATTCACTTGTCATTCTATAAATGAATACAGCGCAAAATTCCAGTCCAAATGAGATATTACATTATGTTATATAGCATGAATTCATAACTCTCGGTATGGGATTCGTCAAGGAACGTTGATTCTTACGGGAAAGCAGACAAAAAAAAACTCCTTATTTACTTCTGGCTTTGGCAGACGTCTTCAAACTAATGAGATTTCTACCGTTATCAGAAGTGCCAAAATATTCATTGATCATTCAGCCATTGTTGGTCTTTCTCATAAAAATATTTTTCAGGAAAATAGGTTTCTCGTGTTCACTGTAATCGCTCTTTCCATTATTGATGGAGTTTTCTTAGTAACCTTTTATTTGAAGTAGTGTGGAATGTCAACATCATGATTGACATTTTCTCTTCGAGTTACATGCGCTACCCATTTTATTTCTTCCCGTTGTTGAAAGTTCTCAAATTATTTGGTAAAGTTCATTATTTGTAAATCTGTAGCGCTAGTCCACAAGGTTCGACGTATGGTCCTCATCAAGACCTACTGTTTTATTCGTTAAAAGATAGGTTAACTAATTATCTTTGAAAGCGGTTATACACAGCAGAGTGTTTACATATTTCTGAAAATGTTTGGCGCCAGGCATGACAACCATATGATAGTCATGTTTGACGAAGCTATTTAAGATATCTCGAGATTTATGTCAATGATTTGGTTCTGCCACCTATTTTCTGTTCAATTTAATTATCTCCTATTCTGAATTTGTCATAACTGATCAATATACCGAGGTATTTGAAGCATTTAGTATTTACTTATTCCACATCTCGAAACTGTATTGACTCAGAATGTGCCCTCACTTCATTCATACGAATTCCAGATCATAGTTTCTAGTTTCTGTTTTGCGTTCTATTTCTTGGAATACTTGGTAGAGGATGTTAAGCAGCATGCTAGAGTTTTAATTAATAATACGTTTAAGAGACATACCAACAAAGCCAATATACAAAATAAGTTGTAAAGTGCATACGCACGCAGGCGAAACATTCATTTTTACCCTTCATTTTCTCATTGTTTAAGCGTATATATGTTTTTCCGTTTAGTCATTATATATTATTTTTATTGTTTTATTCCTCTGTCTATCGTTAACTGATTGTATACAAGTGTAGTTATGGAATGATGAATACTGACAGATTTTGCATATATGTAAATAGCTCTATATCAATGTATCTATATTAATTCAACAATGACAAAATACCCAACGCACGACGTCCAGAAATTGACAATTGCACCTTTTTTTTTTAATTTTTGGTAGAATTGGTTTAAAAGTAAATACAGATATTTTTTCAAGTCTCAACGTTATTTTTAAGTATTTACTGTGTGGTGGTAAATAGTTATTGTTACTTCATTTTCAGGAAACCTATCTTATATAAGAATGTGTAAAAACATTTTTAAATGTGTAATTTGTATAAAAATAATTTTAAAAAAAACATGACTTTTTTTTTACAAAGAACAAATTACTCAAGAAAGTTAAGTTTATGGATGCACCTTTTTCCAAAATACAAATGACACGATTTGTCACTAATTTTTCAAAATTTTGAAAACATAGATTGATGGATTATGTTCCATTCCCCGATGATAGCGTATTTCATATCCTCAAGATCATCTCATGCGAAAATTCCCCAAACATTGTCTCGAGAAATGAGATCTGGAGACGAGAAGGTAATTTCATTACAGATAACTTGGTCACTGAGGTACAAAACTGTTGTCTTCGCAAAATGACAACTCGCATCGTTTTGTTGAAAAATAACTGTTCCTTTCCCTTTTCTTAATAGTTAGCTTCTACATCATGCTGTTTTCTTGCATCTTAGTGCTGTCAATGTCCCACTAACAATAACTTGACAACGTAAGCCACGGCCTAGTTAGCAAAGTCACTGTATACTACTATTCTTCTCCTACTAATATGCGGGTAGTGTAATGTTTAGTGGATCTTAATAAGAAATACTAGTCAAGTTCGTTACATTCATTTAAATAAAATATGTGAACACATCTTTTCTTCTTATCTATAGGTTAAAGAGCATACTGGTGTCTCTAGCGTGGTTGGCAATCAGTCTAAAAGAAGGGCAACACTGAATTCAAAATCTTGTGTGGCCTCGGACCTAATCACGGATTGTCTTTGGCAAGGTATAGCACTCGGAAGTCATCTTTGCTAGGGTCACGGAAAACCATCGATATTTGGATGTGGTCAATGGCAAAATGTTAGCGACCCGAATTGTGGCATTGACCTGCAGTGGTGTAATACTGGACAATTCTTATTTAGAGTAAGACGGAAACTGCGAGAACAGTACCGCTTTGTGTCTTTTGATACACGCTCTACTAAAGCCCTCTATGATGTCACATAATTAGTCTTCACCTCAAACATACGAACGACATTTTGCACGTTTCTCATCGCATATCAAACAAAAATACGGTAGCAGTCTGATCTGTCAAGATTTGAACACCTTTTGTACAATCTAAATTCATTCTGAAGTTTAGATTGTTCTTTGATAGTAATTTGTGGCATTTGCGCACAGTTTCAATTTTTCACGCCAGTATTATATGAGATTTATTGGCCAATAATTTGTGAATGTAAGATTCCAATAATTGCTCTAGATGGCTCATTATGTGACCAATTTTCAAACAGCTTTTCATGAATTTCCAATAACATATCTCGTAAGTCGTCGCTGAGAATTCAACTTTCTTGCTAGCTCATTTGTTGTGGATTATATTGAAAGACAGAAATTTTTCTAACTTTTGTATAAGTATTTGCAGCACCTAGAAGGACCTTTTAATTACCATCACCCATTTTTGGTCCAAGCAAGAATACTTGATCTTTTCACACAAGCAAGGAACTTTTCGCCATTTTTTGAGAATCTTTCAGCGTTAAAATTACAGAAATGCACCAAAACAAATTTTGTTATTCTTACTAGTTTTAAGCGGTGAAAATTTGGCGGTTTTCCTATTTTCATTTTCTGATGGATCTTAATTCATATTTTAATGATTCAGTAAGATCACGTCGAGTGATTTCTAGGGATGTTTTATATCGTAGAGACAAAAACATCAATAGAAATTCCCCTATCACGACGTTAAATATCTGAGGTTAAGAACTTTAACAAACTATTGCAATAGCAATCATGAATATAAATGCTGGTCGTTATTTTAAGAAGTAAGGGGGTACAAATAAAAAGATTTGAACCTGAAATAAACGTTAAACATTTCTTTTTCTTTCATTTTCTCAATGAAACCAAGTCATGTCTTTTCCTCTTTTCAACGTGATCAAAACAGAATATTCTATTATTTATGAGGTATTTGCAGAATATAACTGTCGTGTGAACTAACGAAGGAATCGAAAAGCACAATTATAATAGGATTGTACATCAAAAATGAGTTTGAATTGGAAAAATTTACGTAATTTGGCTATTAATCATGAATTAAAAACTCTTCTGAATTATATCTATAATTCAATTACGCGTAACTTTGTAATTTTCTGAACATGAAACACATAATTCAATACCATATAAGTTATTTTAACAGTGTACATTTATTTCTGGATAGTGCTCCTAAACATATATAATAAGCATTAAACTGGCAGACAGACTGATATATTTATCATTTGCATTTAGACTTTTAAATTTAATCGGATATACTAACGACTCGATTTATATGATAAATCGATATTGACATTGTTTTTTACCTGGACTACAGAAAAGCAATTAACATCGGTAAATGTGACACAGACTACTGGTATTATAAATGTTACAAATAGACTGATTGTTTAGGATAAAAATACCGTGTTCCATAAACATTCGACTTGCTCGGAGTCGTCTGTAAAGTTATTTTTAAAATGTTGATGCTCGTCTAAGTTCAAAAATTGCGCAAACCATAATAGGTATATAAACACTGAGTTAACGTGAGCATTACAGAAATTACCAGTATAAGTATGCAGTGACGGCTCAGGACAAGAAAATTGTGTCAACTTTATTAGTGTAAAACGTTTACCTGCTTTGGCAATCACTTTCGAAAATCCGTGGAATCAAAAAATGGCGACTGGTGCTTGAGTTATATTAATTAATGTTGCATCTGCCATCAAGTACAATACAATGTGTAAGTAAATACTTTTATAAGTCAAGAATATTGCTGTAATATCTTTGCTGGAAGTGCTCAATCCTTACTCACTATCCTTGACAATTCAAAATCACGGTCTTTTAGAGATTATTTTCCACAAATACAACGTCGGAAACCTATGGCTATTTCCATTACAAATGTTCTAGCGAGCTCCAGTTTTTATCTTCACTAGCGATGACGAACCCTGTAGCGTTCGCAGTCGAATCACCCTCCTACTCTTCGTATTCATTTTGTAAGAAAGAAGTTCAACACTGATGTCTTCTTTCCTGAAACCGCTACTTTTTGGAACAGACTTCTGAGTTGATGCTTTCTCCAACACTACAACCTGAATCTCTTCAAGTTCAGGTTTAATCTTTACACATCCTCCTTATCCTTATAATTTTTACTTTCTATTTCCTCTTCTTATTTTCACACCTCATTCAGTAACCCTCCACCTTGAATGACTCTTGGAACAGTAGAAAAAATAAATATCTGACTATTCAGTTAATATTTGTTTGACTTTGTCAGAAAGCAACACACACAACAAATAAAAAAATTGAATCTCAAAAGATTTCAATACCAGCACGCTAACATTTTGAAGTAGGTTGGAATTTGTCATAGACCAATGATAAACATTTGACAGCAAAGATGGGGGGATGAAGATTCGTGGTTTGATCCTGATTCAATTAACAAAAAAATCTGAAAGAATTGGATCGTATTAAACTAAACATAGTTAAATGCATGCACCATTATAAAACCCGGGCGCAAAGCAAATATATGGAACGACAAGTGTGGTTGTCACCATGGTAGAATAGAAAAATGCTATGGCATATATTAAATCTGGCGTCGGCTATTATGAATCAAATTGGGAGACGCTCTACGTTAAGGAAATCTTTACTTTGCATGCGTTCTCACTGTGACACCAGGAAAAATAGTCATAAAAGAATGCACCGGTGGTAACGATACGTGGGATGAGGAGACAAAGGAAATAGGTAGATGTAGAAGAATATATATGTCGCTTGATCATTCTAGGTTTATTCAAGACAATATTTGTCGATACGAGTGATTTCTATTGATATCATATTAAAAGGAAGAAATTTATGTTTACCTCTATCAAACAAATACACTGTTGCTTTCTCCTTCTCAATGGATAGTAAGAGAGAGAATGTTTTGTGGTGGTCTTGATTTTTGTTAAACTGATTGTTTTATAGCTTACTATTTTGTGCCAAATACAATTGACGTCTGGAAAAGAGGGTCGTTCAAAAAGTTCTAAACCTCACCCAGAAAGAAGAGCCATAGCTGAACATTTTTGTTGTGGCAGCATACTACCATTCTTAACTAAAAAAAGAAAAAAAACTAAAAAAATAATAATTCAGTTTTCTGTCTTAAATTCTGTACAGATGAAGCTTATACAAAGGCGAGGTGTGCGGCAAATCTAAAAATAGACAAAACAGAGACCCACCAGTCATAAAGTATCTGCAAAAGAAAGATATGACACCCAAGGAAATAAATGACAAGGTATAAACACTTTCCGAGAACTTCTCTTCCTATGCAACTGTGAATAAGCGGGTGCGGTATTCCGGCGGAGCTGGGAGAGAACAGGCAATAACCCTCGATCAGATCGTCCAAAAATCTAGACTGCTGATGAACAATTTGATGCCATTCACTGTATGGTTTTGAATGAAAGAAGTCTTACAATAGACAGCTAAATCATGGGCATTAGTTCTGGTTCGGTTTTAACTGAAATCAATCTTGGGAATGAGCAACCTGTCTGCAAGATAGATCCCAAGAATACTGAAACCAGAGCAGAAAAGTGTTGACATTTCCAGGACACTTCTGACTGGCTTCTAAGCTGACCCTGAGAATTTCCACCGTAGATTAATAACTCAAGATGAAACCTAGGTTCACCACGTCAAACCTGAATCAAATATCCAAAGCAAACAGTGGTAATACTCTGGTTCTCCACCCGAAGTATTTCAAGCAGGCAGCGTCTGTTGGCAAGGTTATGGCTTCTGTTTGGGTGATTCTTAAGGCGTAATCATGATAGACTACCTTGAAAAGGGAAAGATTATTAATGGACAGTACTATGCATGTACTCTTGCTCCAGGTTGCAGTAACTAAAGCAACTAACCGTGGTTTGAATTTCTATCCCACCACTTTACTCACCAGACTTAGCTCCATGTGACTTCTACCTGTTTTCTAAACTCAAATCCCACTTGTGTGGTCGCTATTTTCGAAACAATGTGCTGTGAAGGAGTTTGTTGGGCCAGGAATCTACCGTCTTCCGTGATAGGATTGCAAAGCTTAAACAACTTTAGACCACTTGCACTGGTGTCAAGTTGGACTATATTGAAAAATAGTGGCAAACTGTCTTGTTTCTCCAACTCCTTCTGGATGAGGCTTAGAACTTTTTGAAGGACCCTCGTAGTCATGCCGGTGAAAATTTTCAACTACAATTCTCTCTCTTCCACTCACTCAAAACATACACACATGCGCGCGCACACATTAAAAAGTACATCAAGATGAAATGCCTACTTTAATCTTATTTTAAAAGTATGTCAGAAATCCGGGCATTTAACCATAATCAATAAAATGTCAGGGGAAATTTATAAATTTTCGTTCTTTTTCACCGTCCCATAATATTCTTTCGAAATGATAATCCCTCTGGTTACACGTGGAAACAAAAGAATTCCTGTTTTTGGAAGAAGACAGTACCGAAAAACAATCGCAGCAGTTTAGTAAATGTTTATGGAAAAATTGCATTTGATGTAAACACACTAAGGAGATGGGTCAGTAGAATTCGTAGCCATCTTCATGTGAAGGGAGAAACTTCTTAGTGGAACCAGCTCTGGTGTGAATTAGATAAATCCAAACAGATTGATGCTCTCATTACAGCTGAAAAAAGAATCATGATTCCAAAGGTCTGTAGATGAGCTCTAATATTGCCTGCAGTTTGGTGCAGTCTCTCTTGACTTCTTAATAGTCTGTGCGAATTGGGTTCACAGAATGCCATGATGGAGCAAACGGCTGTTGCTACTGAAGTGTTTCTGGAGTCCTGATCTAGCATCCTAATATGTTCCTTTGCTTGAGGCCATGCAAGAAAACCCTCTGATGGGTCTGTGGAAGGAGCAACTTGCATACGGTTATGAAAGCATCCAATGAGCTTCTGTGATGTGAGTATGCATGCCTTCATTCAAAGCTGGAATACCACGATTAAGAAAGGAAACAGTTGGCAACAAGATTGTTAATTCTGAAATTTTTGTGTTCAATTTAGCATGTTTTGTGAATTTCTATTATTAAATTACTTGTAATTAAAGAACAAGCATTATTTTTAATGACATTTCAGCTCCTTTGATGTTATTTAATGCTATTATTTGTATAATGTGGGATATTTTGGTTTTAGCTTGAATGATGAGTTAATTTAAAATTTTTGTATTGATAGGTCCATTTTTGAACAAAAACTGTAGTTCCTCTCCTTTGACGTTCGGAAGTGTAATAAACTATGCAATGTGTTCAACTCCCTAAAGTATGTAATATACAAACATAATTATTGTTTGAAAAACCTGTGTGTAATATATATATATATATATATATATATATATATATATATATATATATATATATATATATATATATATATATATGTATATATATATATGTGTGTGTGTGTGTGTGTGTGTGTGTATGAAGAAATATAGTTTTTTGGTATGGTATATTTATGGGATAAAGTGCTCAATATCGGAGATAGACCGTATGTAAATATAAATATAAAACTGAACATTGACGTCAACACGCAGAGGCGACAGGTTGTTTCATGTTGGACGCAATCGTCAGGCCGCTATATCTATATATATATATATATATATATATATATATATATATATATATATATATATGGAGAGGGGGGGAACAAAAGTAAAAAAAAATGAGCAATAGATAGAGAGATAGAGAAATAATTATTGCAAAAGAAACAAATGGGTAAGTACATAGGGAAATGTGTCAGACGTAAATACGCGTGAAATTTTACGCTAAAAAAGAATGAAGATAAAACTGAAGTGTCTGAGAATAATCTATGTCTTTCTCTGTCATATATTTTTATTTCTTTTTCATATGCAAGCACATTGTCTCGTATACAAATACTTTATCGCTCACTCTCTCTCTCTTTCTCTCTCTCTTTGTCATATGCTTGTTATATATTTTGTCATATACTTTCTCCCTTATGCATACATATTTTATCTCATCGTATCTCTCTCATATGCTTTATCTTTCTCTCTTATCCGTGTACTATCTTTTTTTCTTTTTCATTCGCTTTACTATGTACATACTATCGTTTTCTCTCTCCTATACACACAAGTATTTATCTTTTTCTCTTTCCCTCGTTCTATTTGCTTAATTTGTTTCTTTTTGCTAAGTTTCTTCCTTTTCCTTTTTCTTTTTGGTTCAACATGTCAAATTATTATTTCCTTTATTAAATGTCTTGTGTTCTATTCATATTCTTGCAGAAACTTTGGAAAACATTCTTTTATCTGCGATGTGTGCTTTGAATTTTAAATTTTGAATTCCAGCCATGCTTATCGAATGCACAAGCAAGAACTCCGTCGCGCCAGGAAGTGTAGTGGGAATGTCGCAATCAAATAAACAGCTCATAAAACTATCTGAATTCAATAGATTAGGTGGAAACGTGCAATGTTTTCACAGCAAATAATATTTCACGTTTTACGAACAAACAGGGCCAAATACAACAACAAAGCCAAAGTAAATTATGGAAAATACTAGAAACGACCAAGTAAGTAACAATAATGATGTTGCTACTGATGAATTTTACAAGTAAACACTGTTGGTCTAATTAAAATCAGGCATATTATTAAAAGTAGAGAGTTAATTATATCGAAATCAGCAATAGAATGGACATAGATTAGTAGCACGGATGATTTTATTATCTGCACGTAATAATTTCGTCATTACTTTGAATATGACTGCTAATGGTAGTGACAGCAGTAATCACAGGTTGTGCATGACGGCTGTGGCAGTGTTGGTACTTGTGAAACTAGCTGTTTAATTGTTTACTCTTTTATATGAAATACAACTGCCGTCTGTAATAGTTATGCCGGTGGGGATTTTTCAACTCGTATAATAAGCGTGCTGGTTCAAATAAACGTTCCAACGGGAACTTAGATGTTATTTTGATATAAACATGCCTGTTGGCAAAACAGCAAACAAAAATCGTGCTATATTAAGTAAGCACCATATCATTGGGGGAGGGGGAATTGAAGGAAATAATTTTATAGAATTGTATTTAGTTCAGAGTACTATTGATGTGATTTTAATATAATGCTGAAGTGTCTGGGTAGTTTAATAACTGGTGAGTGAAAGTGTGACACAGAAATCCGAAGACTTTTAATAATGAAGAAAAATGCCTTTTAAAAACTCACCAAAATATTAAAAGATAGGAAAATATCCATTTTAAACCAAGAAAAAGGGTTTATATCAACAAAACGGAAGTGAATTCTGAACAATATCACAGATTAAAAGACTATCATAGAACATATAAGCAACGAGGAAATTTTAAGAAGAATCTTATATGTGCTATGCCACTTCTAGTCGTGTGCGATAATGTCTCTCCACAATTTCCTATCCTTTTTTATCCTTAATAGCGTTTCTCCCTTACGCCATCCATTCACGTAAGCTTCTCAGGTAGTTGGTTTTATGACTTCTCCTCTTCCTCTTGTACTCAATATGCCCTTTCTTGGTTAAGTTTTTACAAGTCCTCCTATCTCAGGTGTCCAAGAAATTATAGCTGTCTCTTTTTGATTCTGAGTATTTTTTATATGGAAAAAATGTATATTAACAATCAGAAATAGACTGACATTTCTGGTATACATAATAAAGAAATATTGTTTGGAGAATTTCACACTCACAGGACATTGGACTAGAGATATCGAATAACCAATTATAAAAAATGAATTAGATGACGGAACGAGACAATGAAAGATGATGAAGTATCAAAAGTTATTTAGAGCAACATTTTGTTGTTACTAGTTTCACGCTGACCAATTCACACATCATTTACATTATTCGGACTGTTGTCCTCATCTTTGTCGCCATGTTTATTACAACGTTTCGGTCGTTGTACGCTCCGGCCTTCTTCGGGTGGTTGGAATGTCGAACTGAACCCTTTATTTCGTTCACTGGAGTAGACTGTTCTAGTTCCACGTGCCATGTTTAATGGATGTCAGTTATCAGTTATCTCCTGTTAATTTCCCTCTGAAAGTTCTCCAATATTTTAACCTGGTATTGAACTCACACTCTTTTGGTCCTGTCACTGGATCTAACCAACGCCTTTATACACTGTCCCATGTGTACTTGAGGACACATGACACAGTGTATAAAGGCGTTTTATTTGAAGTAATGTGGAATTTCGAAATCATAATTGTCCTTATTTCTCTTCGAGGTGCATGTGATATCCATTTTAGTTGTTGCTGCTGTTGAAAATTCTCGATGTGATTTGCGTTATTTAGATTTAAATACCCTGACATTTTGGGCTTAATGATAGAAATATTTAAGTAAATGTTCTATTTATAATAAACAATATTGACAACATTTACCGACCTAAATGTCTAAGAAATCTCAAAGAAAATCTGTGTCCCCCGACAGGAATCGAACCAGTATCCTACACGGAACTGTCATATAGGCTGACGTGCTATAACATTTAGTTACAGACGAAACTTCTGGTTAACAAGGTTACACATATTTTCTTTGAGCATTCTCAGACATGTTGTTAATACTGTTTATTATAAACAGAGCATTTACTTAAATATTTGTATATATAAACGTATAAACAAAAAAATATATTCAAATAATTGTCGGACTTAGTCCAATTCATAATATATATATATATATATATATATATATATATATATAGAGAGAGAGAGAGAGAGAGAGAGCGAGAGAGAGAGAGGATGTGATGGTTAAAATGTTGTCTACATTATACTAAAATGAAAATAACATTGACACATCATTTGTTCTTGTTTAATTTGGTGAATGCTGCCAGAATCCTTGCCTTCAGTCCATCTTTGGTGTTACAAGGAGTTTTTTGATCTCTCACTGAACTGCACTCCACACATAATAATCAATGGGTCTGCAGCCTGTAGAGTTAAGTAACCAGATTTCCGGGCTGATGTTTCTGCAAAAATTGTCTGACAGTCATGACTTGGTTCTCCTGCTTGTGTGGCATGATAAAGAGTCCTGTTTCCAGGCATAGGGTATTCCTGCAGACACCCTCTTTACCCAGGGTAACGCTACCTCTTCAAGGTACTTGACGCAGGCCTCGGTGTGAAATCAGATACCCTGTGGGAAGATGAATGGCGGCACAATGTTGCCATCACTAATGCTCACTCCAAACACCATGATGTTGACTGGACATATTATCCAACTCTTTCCTAATCCGCTTCACTGTCTTCAGATTGATACCCAAACACTCTTAAATGCTCATAATGGAGCTTCAGTTTCATTTTCTATGAAGCTTTCAAAGGATAAACGTCTTTTGCTTTAGTGACATATATCAAAGAAATAACAATGCTTCTTAGAAACAGGTTGTTTTAGAACTCACTTGATGAAAAGAAAGTATAGTAACAATAAATTAAACTTGATACAACATATAGTTGGATAACTTTATTCAAGAAGAATGTCTGCTAAAAGAAATCATCTTTAGGAAGAAAATTACCTAATGCTCCACAATGCAGTGTCAGAGACAAGCTGAAACTGAGGATCAAAAATTGCAACGACGAGAAGAACAGAGATGAACAACAGAGGCAGCAAGAGTCGGAAGAACAAAGCTCACAAAAATTTCAAGGACAGAGAATTAGATATGAGCAGCTAAGACTGCAAGTGTCTCTGGAACAAAGATTACAGAAACTTCAAGGAGATAGGGATAGACATGAACAACACAGACATCAAGAATCAAAAGACACAAGATCACAGAGAATTTGATGAGTGAGTGTAAGATCTGAGCAGTTGAGTCAACAAGAATCTGAAGAGAAATGCTCGTTAAGATTTCAAGATCAAAGAATAAGGTAAAATGCATCCGTGGAACAATGGTTGCAAACGCAAAACCAAGACAGGATACGACTTATTCATCTTCAAGCAATAAAATGAATGCAGTGGATTTCAGCGACATTTAATTATGATCCTTCATATGAATATGCTTCTGAACCCTCAATTCAAATTTGTTCCATGGACAAACTTTTCATTGTGATGCAGAAAAGTGGAGTAGAGAACATATTGGATTGTGTTGTTCCAATGGCAAGGTTATATTCGAATATTATCCTAATCCACCAGATTTGTTGATGAACCTTCTTGTGGATAAAAACCATAAGAACGTTAGAAAAATATCTGGAAATACAACAATGCATTTCGAATGCCATCCTTCGGTGCTAAGATCATTTATGAGGAACATTTTATACCCACTTAAAATGAGCAGGGACAAGTGTATGACAGGTGGAAAACTTCAACCACTACCTGATGAAGAACGTTAGTGTTTACAGATAAACATGCTGAGAAAAATGTTCAAGCGGGCAAGGATACAAACATTAACATTATCTGGAATCTCCAAGAAATGGAAAGAATATTTATGTGAGAAGTTTAAAATATTGACAGACAGAATCAGAAAGGAGACCCTCTGAAGAACATTCTCGGCGATATAATGCATCTGAATGTAATGAAGTTGCTTGACAGCTGTTCTGTCTAATGAGTGGACGTCGGAACATTATTTTTCATTGGAGAAGGAGGAGCTCCTTTTGAAAAACGGGGACTGCTTAAACCGGTTGCCACTAATCAACCCGGTAGAGTCTGGTCTGGCAAAGAATTAAGTACCAAAGTCTTCCCAATCATCAAGGAATATTATTAGACTCATAAGTGATTAATTGGGAGATAGATTTTTGTTCCAAAAATATTACTGTTAATTCCATTAACTTTTAACTTTTGAAAATCTTCCCCAGAGAGTGTGACACTTATAAGTCCATTTATACATTTGTAGAGCCTTCAGAAGCATTGAATTATCCAGGTGAGTTTTTGAATTCATTAGATCCCTCTGGACTACCACCTCACAAATTAGATCTCAAAGTTGGTTCTCCAATAATGATATTAAGAAATATAGATCCACAAAGACGTTTTAATGGAACCAGACTGGTAGTTAAGAAAATTATGGCACACCTTATTGAATAAACCATTCTGTCAGGATTTGGAAAAGGAGAAGATGTTTTCATCCCAAGTATAGCATTGATCCCAATTGATGTAACAATTCCTTTCAAGAGATTGCAGTTTCCAGTGAAACTAAGTTTTGCAATGTCCATCAATAAATCACAAGGACCTACCCTCTCATTTGCTGGCATACATCTTGAAGAATCACACTTTTCCCATAGACAACTTTATGTTGCAAGTTCAAGAGCATCAGGAAAACAAAAACATTGTTTATAAAGAAGTTCTTTCATGAAGATGTTTCAATGATCATTCTCAATTTTGCTGACCATTTGTTCTTTTCTCATATTAGAATCATTTAAAAAAAATTGAATTTGATAGATTATTCATCACGTGTGTTATGGTTTTTGTGTTAATAAAGAAGTTTATAAATTGCTTACATTTTTATGCAATAGGTTATTTCATCCCTATCAACGTCGAGGACTTCTGCTAATATATATATATATATATATATATATATATATATATATATATATATATATATATATATATATATATATATATACGCGAAAAAATGAGCAGCATTTTCCGTAATATCCTTGCGGAATCGAATGCTACTGAAATCTTATTTTTAAACTTTTTCATAACAATTGATTGTTTTTATTTTTTGTTTTAGTGTAACTTTTATTATTTTTATTACTACTGTTTTTAACAATACTTGCATAATAAACACAGTTATCAATATTTTATTTCGGTTATCATCATTAATATTCCTGTGGATTCCTTTTCCATATTTCATAAATCATATAATTACGTTCATCATTATTATATCATCATCGTCATTATATTGTTAATGTTGATATTATTTATGTTGAGGACGAGACACCAGAAAAAAAAAAACTTTTAATTGGTTTCTATTTCATGTCTTCTCTTTATAATCTCTTATCACTGTCTCTGCCTTTTTCCTTGGAGAAAATTATGTCCTGTGACTGCACTTTTTGCCGTAGGAGGGGATAGCGTTAAAAAGAAATCACGAAACTTTCAAGATAAAGAATAATCATTGTTATATTGTTTGCTATTCGAACCAGCATGATGATTTTGATTATACTCACAGCATTTTGATCATTATAAAATCGGTCATTTTCAGTATTAGATTGTTCAAGAATCATATAGTCTAGTGGGTTAATGCATTGGTTATAGCATATTGGGATGCCTGATTTGAGTTCAATCTCTGGGCCAGGTAGTGCTGAAAAGTCACGAATTTTTATTTCAGTTAAAGAAACGAATTAGCAGCACACATGATGGTCAAATGTCGAAATATACCCTAAACATGAAAAGCTAAATGCAAACAATCCCCCTATCTGAATAGAAAAAGCATATAATTCACCTTCTATACACTACCTGATATCAGTTACTACGTTATTATCCTTTAAAATTTCCATCAATATAGTCGAAAGCCTGATGTTTGGAACAAATAAATAACTATTCTTCACATTAGACCGGGAAGTATACATTTGTATCTTCGTTTTCTTAGATTGTTGCTGGCATTTCATCATTTAAGATGTCATTATAAATATGTATTTTGCTGATTAATATTTTGCGAAAGGAGACCTCCATTCTTAGCAATGACTCGTCATAAAAATAACTAATTCTGCTAACTCTAAGAGGCCCGACTTAACCTGACAAGAGAGTAGTGTGTTCCTGACACGTCTTCGGTATCTGCTTGGCAATAAAGTGCATGCTGATAATTCTTTCTAAATCTACACTGACTTAGTAGTAGATGGTTCTGCTCAAGATCAGCAATGTGGCCAATCAAAATAATTCTGGCAATCTCTAGGCATAAGCCACGAGTGAATTTTCTCACTGTTGCAAAATGCCCATTGTCCAGATTCTAACGATGTCATAGAAGATAGAACATAATTTGACTATCAAGAAGTATTTAGCCTCAAGGGTTAGCAGATTATGGCTAAGTGACAAGTTAATAACTGTTGTTCAGAGAGTATTATTGATATTATTGTATTATAGCTGTATTTAAAAAGGAGGTTAAGCCGGCTATACCCAATAACTGTACATTCCTTAGCCTCACAAATAGTTTTGCGACTGAGATCCTAGTTCTACCAAATGACAGACCGTGGGAGGTACTGCGATAGTTGGCTTAACTCTAACATGATGTAGGAGATATGAAGATTCTGTAAGCACCGTATTCCAAAGCGGTTCCAACTGGGTTTTCACACTATGTTTCTATTACGCAAGACGACCTTTCACTATTGTTATCGGCCTGTCTGCCATAAGTGGCTCCAACAAAGGATTTATGTCTCCGATGGCATAACTCACACACAGACCTTTTGTCAATAGCCAACCACGCTGTTGTCGAAGAATAAAATTTAACGGTCGTTTAGATGTTAGCTATAAATATTTTCTGTCAAGTTACCTACTTGAAAGATAAAAATTTAAATGACAAAAATATCAGAATAGTTATTTTTAGTGGACAGACTTTAAACCCAAGTCTCTTTTGTTTATGTAAATGAAGCGGAAGTAGAAGAACAAGAAAAGACGGGTTTAAAAAAACAAAAATGAAGAAAAATAAGATGAAGCTGAAGAAAAGGAAGAAGAAATAACAGAAAATTAAAAGGAAGAGCAGCAGAAGAAAAGCAGCAGAAGAAAATCAGCAAAAGACAGAAGAAAAATAAGAGGAAGAAGAAAATGAACAAAAAAGGAGATGGAGAAAAAAGACGAAAATGAAAAAGAATAAATGAACAGGAATAAAAATAAAACGAGGTCGCAAAGCAAAAAGGAACAACAAATGTCATTATATATGATTAGTGAATTGAACATGACCAGGTATGACGCTCTACTCTAAACCAGCGCTTCTTAAACTAAAGGTCAACATGTGGTATTCCCAAGCAGTCACCCACCTTGGAACAACATTAATTAATTTCGGTAAGCATATGGGAATGGCTGATTCAATGCAATTTGATCATAAGCCTTTTTAGCATGGAGAACGTTTCTATAAGCATAAATTAATATACATACTATAATAATTACCAAGGTCCATAACTTCCTGCACTAAATTCCATTTGAATGATGACTTCGACGAAAAAACGAAATGCAAATTTGATAAATATGTATACGAGTAAATTAAAGTAAGCATTCTTAATACATTGCAAATAATTTACCCATTTCTGAGATAAATTCTTTCAGGCTCAATGAAAATTGACAAACTTAGAGAATAAATCCTGATTATTAATGAAGTCACGAATAAAACCCTCCTCATCCGCATAATCTTTTTACCACCTCCTCTTTCACCCATAGCACTTCTTAGTGCCATATCACGTTGAAATAGCGATTCTCATATCAATTCTCATATATGGAGAGCCAAGTACAAATATCCATGCGAAAGATATGGATCCACCTCTTCTCCCGTCAGCTACTGATTAATTAGTAGGAATTGTACAGCAGATCATTATCTCAAAAAGATTCTTAAAATCTAAAGATATTTTCTGATTTTAAATAACCTGCAAATGATAAGCCGTATAAGACAAATCAATTAATTCACCCATATCACACATGATTCATCATAACCATTTTAATAATACCCCTCTACTTTGAGTAGTTTTCGAACCTTGTTTTGGGTGAACTTTAGTTTAAAAATATAAAGATACACTAGTCTTTATTTTATTTTTTCACATTAATATTGGGTTATTACTTTTATGAATCCATCACAATATTGCTAAAAATAAATGAAAACAGATTTAGGATCTTAACTCGATGATGTGAATGCAGGCATTAGAAAACTGACATCATTTATTGTTTCTACACAAATATATGCGTATATCTTAAGACAATTTTAAATGAGAATAAATTAACCTGGCCGCTGCTCTTGAAAAGGACCTCTAATCTATGTTTAACTACGGCAGGAAATGGCCCGTAATTTGATTGCCTCCAAATGAAAACTGCTCTCATTTTACCACCATACAGAAACTTTCCTGCCGTCTACCAGCATGACTGATGCTAGACTCGTGGAGAGAAACACACTGCGCCTTCTTGGCCTCACGTTTTCAACTGACATGAAGTTGAATGACTACATCGAATTAATAGCCGCATCTACTGCGAGGAAACTTGGAAACTGTGTTTTTCATAGTTTTTTCCTTTTTTTTTCTCATCAGGGTTCATCTTGCATATTTACAAATCTACCATTCGTTCATGCTGCCATATCCTGCTACTCATCTCGAGGTTATTGAGAAAATCTAAAGAAAGATCTGCAATGTAATCGACCCTCGACTTCAGTCACTTTCTCAGCGACTTGACAGGGCTTTCCTCTGTCTTTTCTACAAATATTTTCATGGCAACTGCTCTGACAAGCTTATTTCCCTGGTGCACGAACTACGGGAGTTTAAGCGTGCTACTAGATTGATATTTAGGCGCCACCCTTTTTCTGTTGAATTAGTTAAATGTAGACGCTACTTCTACTCCAATAGCTTCTTTTCTCGCACTTCATGTCTGTGAGATTCTCTTCCGTTTTCTGGCTTCCCTAATAACTACAGTACTCAAAAGTTTAAAGGCAACGCCAATCGCTATCTTCTATCTTCTTGAACCTCGTTGAAATTGTATCCTTTCCTCGATCCCACTATATCCAGTCTCTTCTCTCATCTTCATTCTCTGTTACCCCCTGTGTACCAGTGGCATTCCCGGCTTGCTTGCGGTGAAACGATAACAAATTGGGAATTTCTGAAAACAAACAATAACATTAAAAGCAAAACAAACAATTGAAATTGCTTCAAAGAGCAAAAAGTAGATAAAAAATTATTTTATTAAATTAAAATGTTAAATAATAAAGCGAAGAAAGAAATTTAATTGAAATGTGAAATCTTGAAGATTTTTAATAAGTTAATTCATTTTAGGCTCCCCTCAAGGATTTTTTAAAAAATAAAGCTCCTAACTTGCACTTGACTTATCCATACCAAACTGCAAGGTGATGATAATAGAAAAACGTCGCGTTTCATTGATTAACACAAACTGACAGATCCCAGTTCCTTGTGCGATTAGCAGCAAATGGAAAACAATACTTTAGAGATTATAAGCTTGATTCTTCCTATCTTTGATCGACAAGTTTCAAGCTGACGCGGAAAAAATGGCCTATACGTTGGTAGCATAAACAGCTAAAGAAAAGAGCAGTCACCTCGGAAGATTTGATAGGCGGTCATTTTTTTTGTGAGTTATTTTTATTTTCGTTAATAGAGCATAAAGGTAGTTATTTCAATTATTTTGTTTATTTCTTTATGCCTTTTGCGCTGTAAGAGTTTTGAAAATTAAATTTTCAATTTGTTTTAATTTATTTCTACTGTTGAGAAAAGAACAGTACAGAATGAGCAAAGTCCCACCAGATTATATAAAACCACACTTTATAAAATGTTCGATTATATTTATTAATTAATGGTTAAAATTAATAAAGCAGTTTCATAATACTATACTAATTTTTTCCGAAGAATACGCCATACTTTTGTGCGTATATATTTAATTAATATATCTCTTAAACACGGCATGAACAGAGGCAAATAACCAGACAAATATAAATATATTTTACATTTAAACGTAGTCCAGAACTAACCAGGAATAACCAATATTTTAAATAAACAAAAGTACAATCGTCATTTATAGTTTTCATGATGATGCAATACTGTATATCTTCATGATGATCTAATACCGTATGTGTTTACAGGTACGCGTACACAGCACACATACATACACAAATTCACACGCAACTACTTCCGCTATGATTTTTTATAAAATTCCAAGTATACCATTGAAACAAAAGTTGAAATTTGAAATTTACATAACTTTTTTTCATTTTTTCTTATAAAAGTGTTTTAGTCTTGTGCCAAACTATGAAGATCAAATTCACATTAATATAAAATTGATCAAAGAAACGGAATTTCGGCTACAATGTCGGTGTCCATTATACTATATTAATTTATGGTTTTCTCACATATATATTTGTATATTACCATTTTTATGAGCATAATTCCTCTATTTGAAATTCCGTTAAAGGGGCTTTCTAATTCATATTAAGAATAATATTTCATTTTATTTATCAAAATCGGTCACCTATTTTAAAAATCGGTAAGCATGAAACAGTGTCATAAAAGTGTAAAAAATATGTTATATATATACATATATATATATATATGTACGTATGTATGCATATATATGTATATGTGTGTGAGTTTGTGTGTGTTTGTGTGTGTGTATTAATGTGTAGATTGCTTTTGGACTGTTGAATCCTATGTCAACACTGTTAGCAAAAATATCTCATATGAAACCAGGCACATTGCCAATGATTCGCTTCAGCGGATATTTATTATGCATTTTTAGCTTCGGTTACATATATAAAAGAATAAAAAATTATTTAGATACAGGAAAATGTTTACATAATATAGTTTTACAGCATAACTTTCATTGAAATTCAAACAAGGTCTTTTTAATTCCAAACTTGACGACAATGAAGAAAAGTATATGGAAAAGTGAGTAATATAAGTAGAAAAATATTCGAATAATGAAATCGAATGCTTATATGTAGTTACAAAATTTTAGTTTGTAATTATCCTTCGGATATGCTCTTAATATACATCATCCCTCATAGTGGATGAAATAATTGTTTCCCATCAGAGACTGAGATCGGTGCGCACATAAAAACTAAGATTTAAACTGATGATTTTTATCCCTTCCAGATTTTTCTTGCTTAAAATATTGCGACGTTACAGTTTTCCTACTTCCATTCGGATCAGTTTGACGTTGTGCACGGCCAATTAAATTTAACATGGTTTTCGTTGTATTCTTATAGGATCCTGGCTCAATTTATCTGCAAACAACCTTCAAATCCTCAAGATAATTGGGATCTCCAGATATTGGCATGAATTTCCCATGGCATTAAAATCAAGATTACTTCAACATGGTTCCTTATAAACTATTCACTATATATTTCTGTCATATGCTTCAAAGTATTGTTGTCGGAAGATTCAACTGTTTCTCATTAGCTACAATATTGTAGAGAATAAGTGATCCTCCACTATACCCAATGCCTTTTTCATATTTTTCCCTTCACTTTCGTGAATTATTACGTCCTCCTTCATTAAGAAATGCATAGATACATATAGCTCTGCTTCCTGGGATTCCATAAATTCAATCACTTTCTACCTACATAGAAAGGATATGTAAAAAATTTGTAAGTTTTACAGGAAACATATAGCTTGTATTCGATTACAAAATATGAGAGGAATGCGACACGGATAGGTTTTCACGCAGAACTTATTTAACTTGTAGAACAAAACAAGTCGAAGAGAAAATTATTATGAGCTGATATATCATTAACTGCATGCGCTGTGCAGATAACACGATGTTAAATTAAACGATGTGCTAAATTTTAAAAAAAAAGAAATTGGATATAATATCACGCAGTGTAATCTATAAAAACAGAAAGAAAGGATTAAACATCACTTTTAAGAAAAGAGAATATGAGCAAAAGGGATATTTCATGATGCATGTTAAAATAAGGGGCATCGAAATCAAAGTATACACACACGTACATGCATAAGCAAATAGATACGTATAGAAACGGTGATTGTTTCTCTTCTTGCGTCTCGGTCAAACTGAAGGGTGTAAAGATGGCGCTTTGAACAAAGGGTTAGAAACAATTGAGAGATGTTCCTAACGTTTCTGAATCTGCGAATTAAAGATGAAACTGAAGCCAAAGAAAACCTGCTTTCAATGCTCAAATCCATTATAGCACGAAACCATGCAAAATGATTCCCAACGTTTGCTCACCAGCCGCAAAACCCGATAAAAAGGAAGTGCTTTCAGTTTTTCCGAAACTAGAAATTTTAATGCTTGCAATTCAGTTTTTACTTTATTTTTCAATTCTCTCTCTCTCTCTCTCTCTCTCTCTCTCTCTCTCTCTCTCTCTCTCTCTCTCTCTCTCTCTCTCTCTCTATCTATCTATCTATCTATCTCACACACACACACACACTTTTTTCTTTATTTTTCAACTAGGCAAATCACAATCTTTCCTCGGTTTTCTCAATGTTATACTTACCTTATTTCTTTCGACTTTTTCTTTTAACTGTCACGAATTTCATTCATTTTTTTCTTGTTTCATTCTCATCAACTCTATTTTTCTCTTTCCCTCTGCCACTTTTCAACTTCTACTTCTTTCTCCTTAGATCTCGTAATTTTTATACCGACATCGTTTCCACCTCTTTTGCTTCTGTTCGTCTCTTTTTATTTTACTAGTTTCTCTAGCCCCTAATATTTTCTCTCTCTCTCTCTCTCTCTCTCTCTCTCTCTCTCTCTCTCTCTCTCTCTCTCACTCTCTCTCTCACTCTCTCTCTCTCTCTCTCGTTTTCCAGGATATTTCTCTCTCATTTACCTTTATCGTTTTTTCTCTCATCTATCTTTTTTTCTCTTTAATTTTCCCTTATCTTTTTTCTCTCTCACAGACATTTCCCGGAGATTTCGTTCGTTTTATATCTAAATCCTTTTTGCTTGTACTGGATCAACATACAGTCTTCTTATTAATCTCTTCTAGCCTTATTTCCAAGAATACGATGTTAACGAATTTCTGTTTATCCAATTTGTCCTCATTATAATTGGAACTTACTTCCAACATTTGTTTATATGATTATATCCATGTAAAATAATACGTAAATAGAAATAAATGGAACGAATATAATATACTGTTAAAAATATTCTGTAAATTATATATTAAATGTTTATCTAAATCACCCAACATTTTTGTTAATCGAATATTGATTACCTATAAACATATAGATCATAGTAAAGAAAAATATACTAAGATAAAGAAGATTAAAATATGCTCCGAATCTCTGAATTTTTTCTTTGAATTTTTAAACTCACCACAGCAGCGAACTACCGCAAACCCAAACCGAAACTCTAAATATTTGCTCCCAGTGGAACGATGAGATTTGAGTCCTGAGTGATAGATGCACTATGACATGGTCTTTAATAAAGAACTCCATATCGTATTATGATAAAGCCAAAAGTTGAATTAAAAGGAAGGAGGGACACAGTGAGACAGCGAGTAACCTAACTAAAGAGAACGTGTAAATGGAGGGTAAAAAGAGTGTGAGAGATGGTAAAACGGAGTGGGGGTGTCAAAAACAAACATTGGTAAGAGATACAACAAATAGCAAGTTGTGGAAAGCCATGATCACCCACATTTTAAAGACACATAGTACAAAGAAGAATGAAACTGAGGAACCCAGCTAATGAGAAAACATCTTACGACCTGCTGTAAAATTTTAAAAATGTCGAAATCATATTAATAGTGACATTGTCCAGACAAAAGCTGGTGGTAGGAAAAACAATATTCGAAAGTAGCAGCTTACCGCCGGCAAAAATCATAGTAGGAATAAAATTCCTCCTCTTTATCATGTGACGATGCGATTAAAACTAGTGACCCGTCAAGAAATTTTCTTAGAAAGTCTTCTCACGGAGACTCTCAATCATGTAAACGTCTTTTTCATTTTCAAAACTTATCATATGCCGATAATTTCTAAGCTTTGTATATCACTATAGCAAATTGAGAGAAGTGATTGTGTCATGCCACTCCTCGAATTAGAAAAAGGCGACGTGCTTAACTAGAAAATAAGTATTCAAAATTCCTCTTATATACTACTTCTGGCACTGAAGATAAATATATAATTTTCTCAGTTACGTTTAAGTCCACATATATTTACACGTGGATCGTTTTCTAAACACGCCAGTCATTAAATGTTTAGTTCTTAATTTTCCCCCGCCCTCGAAATTGTGCATAATTTCATAATAAATGGAGTAGGGTTATTCTTAAATATTACCAACATATAATTTTCTTCTTGTCCAATAACCTGGGAGGGTTCGCCCGGACCATGGGAGTCCTCGGTTTCCGTCTTTGTCGATAACGAAAACGAAACAAAGGGGCACTTTGACGTGACGAAATTCTTAGCAAGCTTGTCTCACTAAATCAATAAGGAGTCCGATTCTCACTGTGTGCCCCAAACATTTGGCCTTGTGTCGCATCTAAGCTATGCTTAGAAAATCACCAGTAACCTGCCAAGGTTGTATGGGCGTTGTATGGTCGCTTCCTCAACAAAAAGCCTACATTTAATCCAGACCATTAAGTCTCGGCAAATCTTTTAACGGTTCATTCGACCACGACGTCCGAATTTCCCTTTGCCTTGCACCATTTCTTGTAGGATGGTCTTGCTGAGAGGCGTCGCGATCTGGTTACGTGGCTATACCACTTCAGCTTTCACTTCTTTACGGTGGTCAATACGTAACCATTTATCTAATAATTAACTCTTCTGCGCACCTCTTCATTATTGACACGATCGGTTTAGGAAATACCAAGCAAACATCAGAAGTATTTCATCTCTGCAGCTTGAATCTGCCTTTAGAGTCCTGATGTTAGTCCCTGATACCCATGCATACAGGATAATCAACATATAAGAACATCAAAACAAGAATAATAGAAGTGTGTGCCATTTTAATTGTCACAGGGCATAGACAATACAATAGTCATTATTATAATCAATAATGATATCACCACTATAAAATTAATTCAAACTATCATCTTTCGTAATAATTTTATCAAAACTAACACTATTGTTATGTCCTTAAGCAATAAGAAAAGTTATCACAAGGTTCAAATGCAAAAAAAAATCCGTAATGAAATTGATATTATCTCATCAATAGTCAAACGCTGTTTGAAAAATGTTTGTCATTACGCTGTTTTATTACTATTGTTAAAGTGTTCGAAAACAATAAGATTTACTCAAGCTACCTATGAAAAAATTCTTTATACTGGACGATTTTTCTACAGCACGTTTATGCATAATAAGGTAGATTTTAACAGAAATATGTGTAACTGTAAAATATAGTAGATATGAAAATATAAACAACGAATTCAATCATAATCACATGTACCTACAAACAACGTTATCGCTATTATACAACTTTCATAGCAAATGCTATCACGCGGATTACTACGATCATATCCATCATCTCACGAGAGTATGAAGCAACTTTCTTTGGCCATACGCACCAAAATCTAACTTTGTAATCTACTTAATTTCAGAGCAAATTCTTGGCAGAAAACAAAGTAGTTAGATGCCCCTGGCTTCTCGGCTTAAGTCGTGAGTTCGCCAAAAGGCAAGATAAATAACATTAACTATCAACTTCCGCAAACAAAGTGAAATCCGAAAGCAATTAATAGTTCGGTCCTTGGTTTTTATTTTACGTGGGGAAAAACATCGAAGTCTGGCTTGAAGGTCGAAGTAGCCCCAAGGAATAATTCTTTACTCAGTATCTTTTAGTTCTCTCCCTTTATTGTCGGATTTCTTTATTGCTTTCTATCATGTCTATTTATTCCATTCTCTGTCTAATGTTTTATGATAGAAATACTTGCTACTTCTAATTGAGTTAGTGCTTCACGAAATATTTTACTTGGAGAAGATTTTTGAAATGTGAAACGTTGAGAAGTCTAAAAGGTATTAATACAAACTCAGATTTTGATATCTGCAGAGAATTTCGGTATATTTCTAATTTTAACTCCAGACATATAAAGATAACTATAGGTTGTAGTAAATACATAAACAGTGTATTAAGCATAAACAGTAATTAAAGAAAATCCTGCCAATGGGCACAATTTCTTTATTAAAGACTTTCGAAACGCCCAGGTCGGTAGGCGAAAATATACTGTTTAAAACCAGAGATGTCTGTTCAAACACCTGTATCCACTAAATATAACGCATATCGTAATAATAAATTAATATACAATCTCAAAAGAAAAATACAACCTCAAAAGAAAAAGAAAATAATGTCAATTTATTGAGATGAAAATTGCAGATAGTTGAACAGAAATCGAAAAACAATCAGAAAATAAATTGAAAGCATTTTAAGATAAGAACAAGAGGAAACAAACTTATTTACGAACGTTGCAAACGATAGTGAGAAAAATTAATATGGTAGTAAGCAGAGAAAATTGATTGACTAGCAAGAAAGTATTTGAAGAAGCTAGTGTTGTGAATATGAAAAGAATAAAATATTAAGGACAGCCTGAATGAAATGAAAGCAACCAACATACCTATTTTAAATTTATTTATCACAAAGAGAAAAACATGAAAATTAGATGAATACATGAAATTTAATTTAAAAATGCGAATTTTTATATGAATGGTGAGCTGCATTGGATGAAGCTGATGACTGGAATAGCGCTTGTTCCTTTACGGAAAAATTCAACCAACACGTCCTAAAAGACAAAATGGGAAAAGTGGAGTAACGCTTTAACCTTATATTGTAGGCAATTAACCTCATTGATACCTTTATCAAATTTAAACGGAGATAAATCACTTGAGATTTGGTTTCAAAATGAATGCAGAAAATTATTGGAATTTTTTTTTTTTTTACGTATTACAGAACACAACCAACAAGATTTAAGCTTAAGATATTTTCACACAAGATCATGTTCATTCGCATTCGGCAAAGCTGACTATTACACATTTTGCCAAAAAAGGTTTCAAAGCTACCAGTTTAATGGAATTGCCTCCAAACTTACTAGATATTAATCCAATAGAAAACTCGTGTTCTATTATGAAATTTGGTATGTGTATATGTATAGGAAACAATACTCAAACGAAGAAGTAAAGACAAGTAATTTTAAAATTGAAACAATACAAAATTAACAAGATCAACATACAAGACTAATGGTAGACACTAGAAATCGGAAATCCTATGTTAACGTGTATATACTAAAATAATAATAATGTATTCAGGTTTATATGATATTGTGTTAATCAAATATGTTTCTGTAGCATATATCTTTTGGGTTTATTTATGAAGAAACATTGATGCACTTTGCACAATAACACCTGACACCTCAAAAACGAGTTATTATAAATATTTTAATAAAGATATATATGTTCTTTTTAATGCTATGTCTCTTCATGGCATACGCTGTCATATCTCTCCACCGAATCTTTTTACTATTATTATCTGTAAATTGCCAATCCCCCTTGAAAATAATGGAGCGGTTTCTTGCTCCACTATTTATATTCCCAACTGTTTGGAATCCAGTTTTTTTTTAGTTTTCTTAGTTTGATTGCCACCCAAAGCTAGAGCGTTCAGTCTGCTCTGCTATTTAACCTCTAGATCAGAGGTTCTCAACAAGGGGTAAATTTACCCCTAGGGGGTAAAAAATTATATAATCGGGGGTAAATAATTGAGGTACCTGATAATTTAAAAAATAATTCAATTAAATTTAATTTTGTAAAATGAGAGAGAGAGAGAATGCAAGAAAGTGTGTGTGTGTGTGTGTATGTGTGTGCGTGCGTGTGTGTGTGTGTGTGTGTGTGTGTGTGTGGGAGAGAGGAGAGAAGGGAGATTGTCTGTCAATCTTGTTCAGTCCTGTTTGGGCATTCTCACTCAATAAAAAGGTTCTTTCTGACCTTCTTGTTTTTCTGTCACTTTATGACAAATGAATGATGGATTACTAATTTTTTGATCAGAATACTGAATTTTTACTAATTTTTAATATTTTTCAGTATTTTTTATTTCTGTTTTGGTATTTTTACTAATGACTAATTTGCACAATTTTTAGTCACAAATTAGTCAGTACTAATCATAATCATTCATTCAAAAAAAATTTTTTTTGGTATTTTCCAAAAATATTTAAATTGCCAAAAACAAAAATACTAAAAAAACATTTTTTTGAATGAATGATTATGATTAGTATTAATTTGTAGATCTACTAATACAGAGGATAAAATGAATAATTTTTTATTAATGACTACAAACGTTAATAAAAATAATGAATTTTATACTAAAAAATTAGTAGATTAGTACTAAATAAGAAATCAGTATTTTGAGTGTCGCTTAGTATTTTTTTAGTCACAGTATTTTGACTAAAAAGACCCTTAGTAGTTTGAATGAAAAAATCATTCATTCATTTAGTCACAAAATTGCACATCAATGCTTTATGATGGCTATGAATTTCTTGTATGTGATTAGGGGGTAAATGGAGAAATACATAAAGCCGAGGGGGTTAATAATGGAGGAAAGGTTGAGAATGGCTGCTCTAGATGGTAATAGAAGAGACAGACCCATGCCTTTCCCAAGTGCTATAGTACGAAAATGAATGCAAAAGATTAGTTGCGAATTTGAACTTTGCCCACTGATTTCACTTCCGATATCCCTTACACTATCCGCATATCCACTATAAGATTTACTTCCATAAAGTGTTTCCATGCCTTGTTGTTGTTGTTGTCTTTGTTTCGTGTTTGTTTTTGTCTGTTTCTTGTGATTTGTTTTGTTTTAATAGCAGCAGATAAGCTTTCCTATCGCTCGGTTAACACTCCTCCTTCTTCTTTTGAACAGTATTAGAGGCTCGTCCCTTGTTTCCTGATTAGGAGGGGGTTCCTTTCTTTTTCTCTGGCCTTAATAGTAGTGCTGTGGTGAATCTCTTGTGATGTGTGTGGTTTGTGGCAACGTCTCTTCTTACTGAATGTACCAGGTTGGCAGTTTTCTGGCTATGTTTCCCGAGCTCTTGTGTAGCGTCTTGAGAGGCTGCTCTGATCAACAATTGCATAATATCGGGGTACTTGTAGTGCCATGTCACGCATGGATAGGTACCCCTGCATGCACCTCCGGTGGGAAACCCTGAGGCCACATTATGTTGCAGTCTACGCCGGTTCCTTTCTGCTCATGCCATATTTTATGACCAACTGCTTCTATTACTTTAAACCTTTTCCTTAACAACGTAACTAAAGTTGACCATAAGCAACCAAAAATATAAACCTATACCAGTTTTAAAATCACCTAAACCCTTGAACATTTCTTTCTCCAACATCCGTAGTATCCGAACCAACTTCTATAGTGTGGAATCGTTCCTCTTTGATAAGTCTCCTGATATACTAGCTCTCTTTGAAACTAACCTTAATTCGTCAATCCCTTCCTCTGATTTCTCTATTCTTGGGTACCTTCCTCTCCTTAGAAAGGACTCTAAAATCCACCATTTCCCCAGTAACCCGGACAGTAACGCTTCCCTTCCCGATCTCTGTTTTAGCTCCAACCCTGATTCTTGTCACTCTACTCCCTCTTGTCAATTCTGATCACGTGATGGTGTCTGTTACCTTCTTCTTCCACTCCCACTCTAACCATGAACCTCCTACTAACATAATATATTTCTGCTATCAACGCGCAGACTGGGACTTGTTCCGTGATTTCCTTCGTGTCTTCTCTTGGAATGTCGTTTTTAATCATCCCGTACAAAAATGTGCATCTGAGGTCACCTCTTGGGTAAAAGCCGGTATTAAGGCTTTCACTCCAGCAATAAAATATTAATTTAAATCGTGCTCATCTCCTTGGTTCACTTGCTTGCTCTGCCGCTATAGCCCATAGGAATCACTACTTCCGTCTGTACCGGAGCGGCATGTCTGATTGCAACAGACGTCTATTTGTCTCTGCTCGTAATGAGTTCAAGCGTGTCCTAAATGAAGCAAAGTTACTTTTTGCTGATAGGATGAAACACCGTATTACATTGTAAAGATTATTGGCGACTCTGCAAGAGTGTGCTGAACTACTGCAAATCCCCAATCTCTCCTCTGCTCAATCAATTCGAAGTTCTAACATCCTCAGCTGATAAGGCTGAATGCTTTGCTCGGAAATCCTCACCCAACTCAACACACGACTCATTCGGGGTACCCACACCGGCTTTCCTTCCCAGAACTGAGGCTATACTGAGTGAGATGCGCATAACTCCGACGATAGTATTAGATATTATCTCTAAATTAGACTTATAAAGCAAGTCGTGTGACGGGATACCAGCCGCAGTCTCTCCAAGCTATATAACTATTGTCTCGCTGATTCTTGCTTTTCAGCCTGTTAGAAGTACTCCTCTGTCGTCCAGGTCTTTAAGAACTCTGGAGACCCTTCAGACCCATCTAACTACCGTCTTATCAGTCTCCTACCACTTTTCGGCTAAGCTTTCGATGCTTTAATCAATGCTGAAGTAGTTAAGCATCTCACAACCCACAACCTGTTCTCTGACAAACAATACGGTTTCCGCTTTGCCAGGTCTACCACTGATATACTTACGGTCATAAATGAATATGTATGCCAAGCTCGCGATAATAACGTCGAAGCTCGAGCTGTTGCTCTAGATATATCGAAGGCGTTTAACAGGTTTTGACTTCAAGGATACGGTATTACAGGACGATTCTTTGATTTAATCCGATCATTCCTGTCTAATCATGAAATGAAGGTTGTCCTGAACGGAGTCTCTTCTAATTCCTTCCATACGAACGCCAGTGTTCTTCAAGGCTCTATCCTTGGTCGTACACTGTTTCTGATCTTTATCAATGATCTTCCTGACGTCATCAGTTCACAAGTCGGCATCTAGACAGGCGACACAACTATTTACTCCTATCTCAATAGTAAATCCGGCATTGCTGACAAAGTTAACCTGGCCGTTGAACTCGAAAACGGCCTCCAATGTGTTTGACTGGGGCGGGAAATGGCTTGCAAATTTTAATGCATCCAAAACGAAACTGCTATCATTTATTCACCATGGAGAAACGTTCCTGACTCCTATCAGGATGGTCGATGCTCAACACCACGAGAGCGCCTCAGTGCGCCTTCTTGGTCTCACGTTTTCCACTGACCTGAGGCGGGACAACTACTTGAATCAATAGCTGCATCTATCGCAAGGAAAGTTGGTTCTCTGTGTCGCGCCAGAAGGTTTTTCTCGTCTGAGTCCCTCACTCACATCTAAAAATCTACCATTCATCCATGCATGGACTACTACTACCATATATGGTCTGGTGCCCCCACTGTTCATCTTGATGTTCTGTACAAAATCTGAAGACAGATATGAAATGTGATCGGTCTTGACTTGCAGTCTCGACTCCAGTCACTTTCTCACAGACATGATGTGGTTTCTCTGTCTTTTCTATAAATATTTTCATGGCATCTGCTCTGGCGAGCTATTTTTACTGGTTCACCGACTGCATGAATTTAAGCGTGCTACTAGGTTGGCATCTCGGTCCCACCCTTTTACTGTCGAAACAATTAAATTTCACCGCTTCTTCTACTCCAACACATTCTTCTCTCGCACTTTCCGATATCGGAACTCCCTTCGTCTTACTTGCTCCTTTGATAACTATAATTTTCAAAAAATTAAATTTAATGTCAATCGACATCTTCTGTTGCCTTGATCCCCGGTTTTCTTTTTATCCTTTCCTCACCCCCACCCCTGTACCCAATCTTTTCTCTGACTTGCTAGGGATAAAATACTTTTAAAAAATTTTAAAATGAAAAATTTATAAAGCCTGACATGTTATCAAATTATTGTAGCATACCTACGGACAATAATGGGTATGCCCATTCACATAAATACAGTAATAAATAATGTATGTTGGTCTGCAGTCATCTTCAGCTGTGCTGGTCAAACTCTCTGCTTTGGGGCAGTGAGAATTCCCAGATGTGTCTATGTCGAAGGGCACAATCTCGTCTCGGAAAACAGCTACCCGACCCCGTTTTATACGGGATCTATTTGGAATTTTTGGACGAGCCTACGGGCTCGGATTATCCACATTAAATTCGGCTTTGTGCCACATCTGACCGTGTGGGGCGGTTGGTAGATATCCTGCAGTCGGAGATTCATTGTGGATTTCACTTGACTTAATTCTAGTAGTTGACTACTTCTACGCGCCGCTGGCGAATCTTATATATATTGTTCTTGTCCTAAGTGTTATCGTTCATTATCAACTTTCGTGTGACTATTCTATTCGGTAACCTTCTCTAGGTTACAATACAAGTCATTATCAATGCTTTCAACAATAATAAAAGTTGTTTTCAGTTGAAACATGATATATTGCTCATATAAGTGTGTCCAGAAGATTTTATCAACATTGGTCGTTTCGCACCAGTTTTATTGTGAAAACATTGACATGGATAATAAAATCTAAAATGGTGCAATCCTGCACTCCCTTCGGGAGTGCAGCCAATTATGTCTTCTGGGTTGTTTCTGTTCCGATTTCTAATTCTTTCACGCCCTTTAAAATCACCTCGGATCAATATTACTATTTTTATCATCTTCATGTCGGAGCTGTTTGATATTTATTGCTAAAGACTAAATGACATCAAATTTTCAGCACACAGCTTATTTTCGACGACTTCAATAAGTGGTGAAAATAAGCTGAGTTATAAACAAAAAAAATATTGATTGCATCGTCTCAACTTTTCATCGAACTTTTATTTCTTTCAGTTTCTTTGCAAATTTATCTAAGATTATTATTATCAACTGAAATCATTATAGATATGATTTGATTTTAAATTACACCAATACCACACTTCCCGAGTGGAATATATTAATTTGCAAAACACATTGTATGTAGCCTTTATAATAACTTCTCGAGTTTTTTGTTGTTACTTTTTGCACGTTGTCTTTTCATAAAGCAAGAAATATCAGTAATTTGTTTTTTTTTATTGATTAATAATTCCTGATATAAAATATCACTCCGTGATGTATTGATCAGGAAAAGGATGTCTCAAGAGGAAGTTTTATCAAAAGACTCTGGGGGTTAGAGAATGTGACAGAACAGGGGTGGGGGTTTACAACTGTTAGAGACGAGATAATCTTATCTGTGTAGTTCGTGGAAACACCAGTCTTTTTCTTACCCTGCTACCTTTGCTATATTTTACTTATATATATTATGCGATGTCTTCTTTGTGTTGATATCCTATATGAGCGATCCTTTCTTTGTTACTTGATTTTGTTTCACTACTCTATTCTTCCCCATATTTGCTCCTTTCTCTCTATTTACAAACTACACAGATCGGTCGTTTTCAGGAACATGCATCAATAAATACTTTTTTTAATCGTTTAACCCCAAGCAAGGCGATAATACCACTGAGACTCAAGGCGTTATTGAAAGTGAAAGAACATGAGAAAACGTTAGTGAAGAGAAAAAATAAAAGAACAGGATTCAGGTAGACAGAAGATGGCGATTGCTGTTGCATTTAAACTTTTGAACCAGGTGGGTTATAGGAAAACTAGAAACCAGCAGAGAGTTCCACAACCGAAAAAGGTTAAAAAAGAAAGGGACTTACGGTTACATCTAGTTATTTCAACAGTAAAATGTTACCTAGTTAGCAATCTAGTACTACATCTAAATTCATGCAGTCGAGATACCAATGATGAAAGCTCATTAGGAGACTTGCCATGAAAAGGAAAGCCACGTCACGGTGATGGGAAAGTGGCTAAAGTTGACATGGTTTTGAATTTTAAGAAAACTTCGTATATTCTTTCGTCATGGTTTTCATCTTTAGAACGTTTTAAATATAAAATTCATTTTTATATCATACATGTGTCGCAGTAAATTATGTGTAGTTCCTATTCTTCTTAAAACTTCCTTCTTATTCCCATACTCTGCCCATGGTATTCTCAGTATGCGACAATAGAACCATATATTTGTCATTCGAAGTTTTACTTCATTTGTGAGGAAAATTTAGTATTCATTTCTAGAAAGTAGGTGTCACCACTTTTTCGCTAAAATAGAGTATGCCATGACGAAAATGCCCTCAAACTTGACAAAAACAAATTTTTATCATCAAAATGTTTATGTTATTATTAAGATTAGACCAAAATAATTTTTGATTATTTTATTAATTTTTTTCATCCTTTTTTAGTATATTCGAAATTATGATTAAAAATCTTGTTTTTCTTGCATCAGCGGGGGAGTGAGGAGATTAAAATTTTTAGTATCTTTCTTGCAGTGACAGACACATTAATTTGGAAATCATTGTTAGATTTTAATGAAATTTTCAGAACTTATTCACAAATGAATTAAATTATTTTTGAATATTTTTTAGAAAGTCTTAGTAAGAAAATATTTTTTGCATCTCCCAGCACTTAATAAAGTTTATGAAAACTCGAAAAATTCAACGTTGTAAATTTGATTGATTATATTAGTTAAAATCAGAAGTCTTTGAAGAATATCAAACATCCATTTTTTTTAATTTTTTTTTTTGTAAAATCTAAATACCCGGTTAATGAAAATCAGCTCTGAATTGTAAAATACAAAACCCAATAAAACCTAAACATTATGGAATTAGAAAAGCTTTTAATTGATTTTATGAATAATATATGTTTAAGATAATATTGTCTGAAGCAAAAAAAAATTCCAATGATAAATGAATTTTTAAAGAATTGTTTTCTCTTTTACAGTTTTAATTACAATAATTTATATAGGTTTTAAATCTTTTAAAATTTAGTTTCAATCTTGTAAATTTTAGGAAATACTGTTATTAAGTAAAACTATTTTTACTAATAATAAATCTAAAAGCTTATTTCAAATGCAAACGGCCAGTAATTAAAAACATAATTTTACATTATTTCTTTAACACGGAGAAATATGTATAAGCATGCTTTTTTATTATATACGATGTTCATATATGATATTATCATTAGAAATATAGTGTATTTTAATTGTTTGAAATTTACTAACTGAGATAATATAAAAATTAATAATAAATAAAATACCATAAAATTTCATAAGAGATGTACGTAAAAATTATAGGTACCTCTCTTATTGATTAAATTTTATGTTATATTAATTTTTATATCATCTTAGTTATGAAACTTTAAATTTATTTTATTGTTATATAGTATTTTTAGTTTAATAATTATTTTTCCACAAAGCATCTTCAAACGTAAAGTCTATAAAGCTAAAGTATCTAATAATTAATAAAATATTAGATTGCTTAAAATAATTCTTGAATTTTGTAAAAATTACTGGGTAGTTAAATAATTTCACTTAAAATTCGTTAAATTTATTCGTTCTGTTCATCAATCCGATGACTTCTCCAGACCTCAGTTTTCAATAGCATCAATCAACACCTGACAAACGAGTCAACGTAGTTAAGAAATGCTTTCATATTTCTACGTTTCTTCAGCTAAAAGCGTGCAAGTACAGTTTGTTTCAAATGAGATTAAGTAAACTGTATATTTTCTAATTTTATTCAAATAACTTTTGAAAAATGTATATTTTATTTTTACAAGATTTTTAAAACGGATACTTTAACTTTTGTTTACAAGTGTCTCAAAATGGCAGACATCATCGATTTGATTAAAAAAATTGTTTATTCCATCAATATAAATTCGGTTTTAAATTCACTAAGGTATTTAGCTTATTGTGTATAGTAGATTTATTACTTTCCCTTTGAATTAAAGCTAAAAAGAAAGCTTTAAGAATGATTTTACATTTGTAAAATTAATTTTAAACTATAGCTATGCCATTTGGGGGCAAATTAATGGAGATCCATATTATAAAAGAGATTTAAACATCATATAGCAATATTTTCTTTGTTTCTAAAGCTATTTTTCTATCTCTTAATACCTTGCTCAGTTTCTGAAAGGAATTTTTCGCTAGTTCTATGTGCTTTCGGGTTTCTGTGTCACACTTCTGCCGTTTGTTACTAGGTGTCTCAGATAGTGAAATTTCTGCACCTGCTTGATCAACAGGTATCTTGCAACTTTAGCGATCTCGTTTTCTGACAACAATGTATTTTGTCTTCTTACAGTTAATAATTAGTCTTTATATGCGCACTCACGCATATATAAAAATTTATATTATTATTATTATTATTATTATTATTATTATTATTATTATTATTATTATTATCATCATCATCATCATACATTATATCACCGATCATTTGACAAGCAACAGCATCAAAATACAGAGAACAAGCTATATTCGAAATAGACTATTTTGAAATCCAACAGCTATCCTTATTCTATGGCTCGCCACAATTTCCTGTCCTTAATAAATTTTGTATTCTTGTTATATCTCCGAAACCTTATTCCACTATCCATTTATTTAAGCCCGCTTAATATGCTATGTGTTGTTTTCTCTGTCCTGTGCGAATCAAACTTTTCAAGGCTTCTTTCCTAATTATGTGTCCTACAAATTACCGTCTCTTCCTGATGTTGAGTATATGTTTCCTTTTTGTTTTCCTTTTCTCCAAAGCTTCGTCGTTGCTCACATCTTTGGTCCATGGTATTCTCAGCATCCTTCTTTTAAACCAGATTTCTGTTGCTTGCTTCCAGCAATGTCCAGGAGACTGCCATATAAGACTGATACTACGTAGTACTCTTTGTTTCTAACGAGATTTTTCTGTTTCTTAATACTTTGCTTAGTTTTTGAAAAGTATCTTTCACTATCCCAATGTACCTTCGGATTTAAGTGTCGCGCTTTCTGTCCTCTATTAAAACACTTATTTTAATTGTTGACTTGTTAGATTTTGGTATCTCCAATTTGTAATTTGTGTGTTGAGTTGTTCCTTTTGCTAAAAAGCACGCATTTTGTTTTCTTGTAGTTGACGTTTAGTCCTTTTTTCTCGCTTTCTTTAATTACCTTCTGTAGGAGTTATTGTAGTTTCCTTTCTGTGTCTATCAACACTGTGTCAAATTCCAAACTAACGCACGAATCCAAAATACGTTATCATTAAGTCTTCAACTTTTGTTCATATTATATATCCTACTAATACTCATAAGGCTGTATATATAAATCTACGTATGGATTCTTGTTTCGCATATGTTTATGTGTACATATATATATATATATATATATATATATATATATATATATATATATATATATATATATATATATATATCACATGATAAAATGAATGTGTATCCTATTTCGGCATTCATGAAGGTAGAACAATGATTGTAAATTCGGAATACTTATTTTACTGTGCATTGTAATAAACAAGTATATTTCTTTTGTTCGACACATGCTAGATTTAAAATCAGATATCCCGAGTGAGAAATTCGATGCGGCGAATCGCAAATAAATTATGTGCAGAGAAAATAAAACGAAAACAATATAATGTACTTAAATTTAATCAACTGAAAAGCATATTCCCTCGAGGCTTAGAAAACCTGCAGGTATCACCTACGGCTACTATACTTTCTCGGGCATATACGTTTATGTATTCATAAACGTTCATACCGTGATAAACGTGTTGCTTCCTCTATATGTAGATTTATTGACGGAATTTAAAGTTTATTAGAATTTACTTCATTCCAAATACCAAAATCTTAGAAAGAAAAATGTAATATATACAAAACTAAAGAATATATATAAGCAATCTAAGAATATAAGATCAAAAACTCCTAAACAAAAAAAATAAAAATATTTCCAAAAAACAAGTTCCTCCTGCGTTTGAAACGGTCATGTCATGGGTAAATTAGAAGACGAAGTTTAAATCCCAACAGCTAATACTATCACTAACATCAAAACCGAAACAAACGAAAAACACGAAACACGAAAAAAATTGCAAAACTAAGTAAAAAAATATTTTAAATGAATGAAAATATTATATATATAGATAGATAGATAGATATAGATAGATATAGATATATATATATATATCAATCTGGAGTCCACAACCATGAACAAAGATAGCACAACCAGCTTATATAAGTAATCAACCAACCAGCTTATATAAGTAATCTAGAAACTATTGGCCCAAAATAAAAGAAACTGGAACGGACCGGTAACCTCTTCCTTCATTTCTCGTAATCACTAAATGATCTATATACATAGACGGCTGTAATACATCCTGCTATATATATATATATATATATATAATCAGTTGTATGGATATGAGTTTGTGACCCTGGGTTTCATGCTTTTGCGAGCATCAGACAAAATGTTTTAAAATATATATATATATATTTAATATTTTAAAATTGTATCTATTTATGCTTGTTTGACTATGTTTGGCGGTGGGAGGGGAATCTCCTCCTGTGCTTGTTCGGGATGACTGTCTCATACAGATAGACACACATACATACAGGTGTACGCATATTAGTTAAACACCAACGCACCCATATAGACAATCAGAGGCCAGGCTCCGGTACACGTTCATGCGCTCGGGCATACATACATACGCAATTTTAATTCTATTTCAGTGTCAGAACCGTGGCTTTTTATGTGTAGCGATGTATCTTTCAACAAGAAGTGGGTAGGAGTGTTCTTGTCGCTTTTCAGATCTACCGCCTGCGTCGTCATATATATATACATATATATATATATATATATATATATATATATATATATATATATATATATATAAGTGGATATTGAGGTCAACATTGAGTGGCGACGGTCAGGCTTAAACACAATCGGCAGGCCATCTTGATCCTATTGAGTGGAATTAATAAAAACATTACCGTTACCGCCAAACAACCGCATGTATAAATAATCGTGCAAAAATCAAAATTCAAAGTACATGGCCTGACGATTGCTTTTAAGTATGAAACAGACTGTCGCGCCGAGTGTTGATCACAATGTCTACTTTTATATGTACATACGCTCTATACCTGATATTGAGCACTTTAATCCATAAATATAGCATACCTTAAAACTATATTTTTATCATAGAAAGAGAACGAGAACGTGTGCACGTATTGATCTATATATGCAATCATTTTCTGTTATCCAATTATATTACCTTTAGTTTTAATATTAAATATCTGTGTATATATATATATATATATATATATATATATATATATATATATATATATATATAGTGCGTGTGTGTGTCCGTCTGTATGTAGGTACCCCGAGGAAAAATAAAACTGTAACACTATAAATATATTTCAGTCTATTCAAGATTAAACCTGTTCAATTTCAATCTATTTCATTAACTGAGGTAATATAATAATAAAATGCTATGATAGAGGTAACTCAATAATTTGAAATTTTATGGTATTTATTCTTAATTTATATTTTTTAAGATCTTATTTTTTCATTTTATTCTTTATTATTAACTGTTATATCCTGACTGTTATGAAATGTTAAAGTTATTTTATTTATTAATTATTAGTAGTAGTAGTACTTAAATTTTATTGGTACTTAGATAATTGTACACTTATTTTATTTAAGCATAATCCAACATCTCAAACAATATTATATGAAAAAAAGTTGCTATTATGCATAACAGTTATAAGATTTTCGGAATATTTTGTGGCCGTTCTTCTCTTTAACCGTCCTCGGTATTGAAATGAAAAATTTTTATCCCCAAGGGAGACAACCTTTGAAAAACGTGACCTTTTAACGATAATGTCACTATACTTAAAAAAAGACTATTTAGACACACAAATTTTTTAAAATTATTTTAAAATTTCTTGGTGTGATGATTTGTATTAATTCTTTCAATTTTCACTTAGTAAATATAGTCCTCACTTAACTTAATGACATAACTTTGACGATATTTGGAAGAATTTTTAAAACATTTTTGAAATTAAATAAAAATTAGAAATTAGAATGAAAAATGCAAACAATTCTTGTAAGAATTCCTTATTCATCAAAAAAATGTATTAGGACTATAATGTCCCTAATATATATTATTTATAAAAGAAATTAAAAGCTTATCTAATTAAATAATTAGATAGTTTTATTGAAGTTTTTATTTTACGATTTGGGGCAGATTTTAGGAAACTTGGTTAGAGTGTGAAAAAAATTGATGCTTTACATTCTCCAAGGAGTCTTACTTTTTATTAATAAAAAACATTTCATTGACGATTTTAAATTCTAGAAAATGTGATGAAATTAAGTTGATGGGGATTAACAGATGTCAAAAGAATATTTTTACCAAGATTTTCTTATAATAAATTTACTCATTTATGAATAAGTTCTGAGGTTCCATTAAAATCCGACAATTATTTGGTTTTGCAAAACTTTCCAAATTAATGTGTTATTTTACCGGAAAACAGGCGCAAAAATGTCCATTGCCAGCTCTGTTACAGCGTTGACACATAAGAAAACAAGATTTTTAACCCATATTTCGAGCGTGTTAGGAAGGAGTATAAAATTTTAAAAATAATTAAACAATCCTTTGGTCTTTCTTCTTAATAATAACAAACATTTTGACGATAAAACTTTGTTTTTATTAAGTTTGGTTCCTTTTCTTATTATGCTATGCTGTTTTTTAGCTAAAAAGTGGGGCTAGCTATACATATACATTACATTGTAGGTACACATTGAGGTTAGGTTTTTAAATTCCCCTCCCCCACAGACAAAAGATTGTACATGTGGGGACTAGTTAGGACTTCATAGAGATTCTTTAGATATTATCGTAATGTAGTAAGAATGGTATGTACGAAGGTGTTGTTTTGGTATAAGGAATATTGTGGTATGTTTGAGTCAGTGACTGTGGGTAGCTAAGTTTAATTAGAAGACAGAAGACCAGTCTTTCCTTATCACCGCGTTTGTCCTTGGGCCGCATTTTTGTATATTTTACAAAATAAATACCGCTTTCCTCTTTGGTACCTTGACTTTACGGATTTAAGCGCAGTACTACGTTGGCAGTTCGGTCTCATCATTTTGCAGTTGAAATTGCTAAATGCATGTTCTATGCTAATAGTTTCTTCGCTAGCACTTCTCGCTTCTCTGGTAACTTATTGCTTTCCTGTCAAATAGGATCTTCGAAAGTTTAACTGCTACGCCAATCGTATTTTTCAGTCTACTTGAATCCCGCTCTTCTAATGAAATCTCTCTCTCTCTCTCTCTCTCTCTCTCTCTCTCTCTCTCTCTCTCTCTCTCTCTCTCTCTCTCTCTCTCTCTCTCAGTAACACTTTGGGTCTTAGTGGCGTTACCACCTTTCTTGGGATTAAATGATATATATAAGCTACCTTTATTGAAAGAAACGTGCAGGGAAACATCTATACATCTTTCTCAACATGATACATCAATGTTCCGTTGTCCATTCGGAAACGTCGGAAAATATATTTAAATCATCCCATAATATAGCCAAAGTATGCGAATTTTTCAACCGTGAACTGGTGTGAAAACAAACATTCACATCAACAAAACATTCGCCAAGGGAAAGTATATTAAAATAAACTATTATTTGAAAAGAAACAATGACAGTTATATGGTCTGGTATTTTTATGACATTTTATTATGGAATGTAAAACATTAGAAAATTATTTCCATGATGCGTTGAAAAGCGACAATAAAGGCAGATTCGATGAGAACGAGGCTAAAAATGATGTCATATATCTTAAACATATTATTATCAAACTAAACGCATTTCTTTTTAAAATATTATATGCTGAGACATTATATAGTTATTTGAGATCTTGCATTCAACCTTCTTTCTTTATCAATTTACACGCGTATAATATATTAAAGTCAATCTATAAGAAATTGTGCTGGATGCATTTCACGTTCGTTAAACAAGTCAACTTATCTTTTTGTGTTATCATTGTGAAATGGCGATGTCGCTATAACTAAGTTCTGACAATGCTCTCGCCTTTGACGAGAAAGATTCTTTTATATTACTTTACTGAAAATGAAAAACTGAAATAAAGTCAAGTATAAGAAAAGAATAGAATCCAGAAGGTCTTGAAATTTTTTCTTGTATTTTGATAAGATTGATTTTTGTATATATATGCTGAAGCTAACATCAATCAACTAATTGACATTTTTTTTATTAATTTTATATATACGTATATGTGTGTGTGCGTCTGTGTGTGTTCATAATTCCGTAATAATTAATAAACTAAATAATTAATAAATAAACTGCATTTTGATCTGAAAGTTTTACTGTATATTTAATATTCAATTTTTGTGAATAATATTTACCAATGAATTGGGTGGATTGACAAGGAAGACGATTACGTTAAAAACTAAGTATCTGTTGTGTGAAATGAAACCCTTTTTCATTATTGAGCTCGTAACATATTTATATATATGCATATATATATATATATGCGTGTGTGCATAAGGAATCTCTATTTTAACACATATCCACAAAATAACGCTTTATAGTAATAAGAAATAATATCGGATTTTTAAAAGTTATGCTTCTTCTATGTGACTTTTCTCACCGAAACGTCGGTGATTCTGTTTCTACACAATTTCCTGTCCTTTATATGTCTTTTTGCCTTTTTGTTATCTCTCCTAAACCTTTTTCCGCTAGTCAAACGCGCTAGTGAGGTTATGCGTTCTTTTCTTTAGTCCCTCTTGCTTTTAATTTGTCCTTTGAGTATCAAATTTTCTAAGCCTTTTTCCTCATTGTAGAATCAGTTATTTTGTGGTGCAATGTATTTTTTTTTAAAACTTCGTGGTTGGTCGCATGTTATTTTCGACATCCTTCTGTTCAACCACAATTCTGTTGCTTCAAGTCTCTTCGTCATCTGTGAGGGGATTATCCAGTACCCAGTGCCATATAGAAAGACTGATACTATTCAGTACTAGATTTTTCTGTTACTTAATATTTCCTTAACGTTTGGAAATGATCTTTCGCTATCCCAGTGCACCTTCGAATTTCAATGTCGCACTTTCTATCCTCTGTTAAAACACTTCCTAGATATTTAATTTGCTGTACTGGTTTGATTTATGACCAATTTGTAATTTGCATGTTGAACTGTTCCTTTTGCTAACAGCCATGCATTCTCTCTTCTTGCGGTTGAAATTTAGTCCTTTCTTCTAGCTTTCTCTCACTATCTTCTTTAGGAATTTCGTTTATGTGTCTGCTCTCAACACAGTGTTATCTGCATACCTTTTTTGCTAAGATTGTTGTTGAACTTCTAATTCTCTCAGAAGCGCCTCACTGTATAGATAGAATATATCCGACGTGAAACACTTCTTTGTCTTACAACCCCTTTCTATTTTTGTATATTTACTGAATTCATATCTTATCGTTGGCATTGTTTTGTATCTCCTTTTCATTATGAGGAGAATTTCATATCATCCATTTATTGTTTATTTTAGAATGATATTAATTCCTTCTGTTACTAAAGCTTATCTGCTTTTAGTACTGTCTATTCAAGTCATTCAAAAGTCTGTCCTATTGCAATCTGGGTGATGTCTTGGTTCTTTTCAAATTTCACTAGAAAGTAGTCCCTCCCGTAGTCGACACTTTATTATATTCCTGAGTCTGACCACATATGGAGAGAAAACGGAAATCACCGCCCTCTGTTGAAATCATAGACAAAGAACATCATTGGAAAATTCGTAAACTTAGTGAATCAGCACATATGCTAGGCAACAAAAATCTCCTGAGCCGACCAAGCGTAGAAATGAATACAATATGGGAACCAGTAGTAAGGAGTGCCAGAGAAAAGTAATAATAACAACGAAAATTGTAATATGATCTCTTGTAAAAAATGTGTGATAACAGCAAAAATTGCAATATGAGCACTGGAAAAAATGATGGCTGAAGACATTAGGGTTATAATACCCAGAAATTCATACGCAGATGTCATCAAGGACACATATCACAGTGGCTAAAGGCGTTAGTTAGATCCAGCGACAGGACACAAAGAGTGTGAGTTCAATATCTGGTGGAGAACTTGGAGAGGTGAATTAACAAGAGATAACTGATAACTGACATCCATTAGACATCGCACGTGGAACTAGAACAGTCTACGAGCGAGCGAAATAAAGGGTTCAGTTCGACATTCCAACCACCTGAAGAAGGCCGGAGCGTACAGCGGCCGAAACGTTGTGATAAAAATAGCAACAAAGATGATGATGATAGTCCGAACAATGTAAATAGTGTACATAATACCTCATCTCAGAAATATAGGCAGATATCATTACCAACTATGAACACTCGCCTACAACATTACAATATACCGCCATCCTTCTTTGAATCCATTCCTAAGGAATCTCTTTTATAGTTAATACAAAAGAGTGCGTATATAAAAACAGAACCAGATTATTAGAATACCACTCACTACGCCGGCTGACAACTCAAAAGTTAAAACGTTAGAACTCATACTAGAATAACATACATACATTCACATCCGATGACCGTTTAGACACATTAGAAGTTTTACAAATACACATAGAGAATAATCTGCGGTTTTAATGCGCGTGACACATGGCTGATCAATGAGAATCGATCCAAACAAAACTGAAAATACCAAAGTTCTATCTTTTTGTCTGTTTTCTCTCAATCTCTGACGACGCTTTCATGAAAGTAAACATGCTAGATTGATAAACGTTTTCTATTTGTTCTTTATCTTATCATCTTCTCGGATTGATCTTTAACTCACACACGCACACACACACATACACACACACACACACACACACACACACACATATATATATATATATATATATATATATATATATATATATTGGTAGCAATACTTCTTTCATACATGTTAAATTAAATATAACATGACCGAAAAGGAAAATCTTGTAAGTTTTTTTGTTTTGTTATTTTGTTCAGTCTTTCTTCCCTTGCAGTTTATTTTAGGGGGGCTATACACACTTAGTCCCCATGAAAAAGCAACAGAACATTACATTCAATTGTTTGGGGATATGAATGCAGAATTTTGCAATAAAGTGCCCAGTGTGTAGGTAATCTCCGTGAAATTCAGAATACTGATAAGATAAGTGATCCATTAATTTTATTTATTACCATTAATACTTTATCTCTTGATATTAAGCACTATAATTACAAAGAATGCTGGACTTAAAATCTGTTATCTCCCATAGAAAATTGTGATGGATATTTTGCTTTTGTTTTTTCTTTATTTGGGGTGTGACGGCAAACATAATCTTTATTAATATGATATAATTTTGTGTGTGTGTGTGTGTGTGCGTGTGTGTGTGTGTGTGTGTGTGTGTGTGTGTGTGTGTGTGTGTGCTAGAACTTCTACCCCAAAGTTTAGTGAAGTAAGAAAAACTGATCGCTCAATATTTCCATCACTCTTCAGATATTTCGTAATTCCCTCATATTAAACTTAAATACTTACCTTTTCTATTAATTTAATTTCTTTAAGAGGTAATTTTGCATCTTAAGTTCCTTAAACCTTTAGGTGTCAATTCATATATAGCAGAAACTTTATGAAAAGCATAAGAATATGGAGAGTGTTTTTAATAAGATTTTCATTTTCAGGGCCCCTTCCAAACTGGACAAACGAGGAATTGATAAATTTAGATCTAACCACGAAGAAATTAATGATACTGATAGTTTTCATGGGATATGAAAACGTGGAGGAATCGGCTCCGTTAGCATTGAAGAATTGTTGACTTAGCTATCAGAAGACTGCATGAAACTTGTGGGATGAATTAGAATTATGTTTGACAAGGACATAGTTCGGATCAGAAATTCCAAATAGAAATAGTCACAAATGTGAAGCGAAATACGTTGATATTTCAAACAAATATGAAAGGAATTAAATATGAAGTTACATCGATACAGTTACGTAGAGTAGACTTGAAGAGAGAAAAAAACTCTATGAACAACAAATTAGAACAAGTATTATTTTTCATTGAGATTGAGATAACTAAGCAAAATGCTAAACGTGGGTATTAAAAGGAAATGAACCATCTTAAATAAATGCTGCCACTCAGAATTAACGAAATAAGGACATGACCAAGCAGAAAAATGGTATATGAGTAAACCAAGAGCCCGTCCTAAGAAAAACAATGTTAGGTTCTGTGTGAAACTTTGAAATTCAAATGGACAACTCAATGGGGACTATAAAAAAAAGCCTCACATATTTAATTTCACTGTTCCTATAAACTGTAAGGTGAACATGAAATAAAGGAATAAACTGATAGATAGATAGATAGATAGATAGATAGATAGATAGATAGATAGATAGATAGATAGATATGCATTATCGCAACAACTGAAATAGTCTCACAAAATGTAAAAAAATCTGCGGATTTGATGGTATCGCTGCAGTTGTCCTAAATAAATATACTTCTGAACTGGTTCCTGTTCTCTCCAAACGTTGCAACAAATGCCTCGCTGCTTCTTGTTTTTCAGCTCCCTGGAAGTCCTCCTCTGTAGTTCCTATTTTTAAAAACTCCGACGAATCTTCTAACCCCTCAAATTATCGCCCTGTTAGTGTTTTTTCCCCTTTTTGACAAAGTACTGGAGGCTCAACGCATTTTACTTCACCCGTCCTACTTTCGAATGAACAATATAGATTCAGTTTCAACAGGTCTGATACTGATGTTTCAAATGCAATCACTTAATTTGTCTTTCAAGCTTTAGATAAGAACTCGGTCTGCGGCTCTATATATTTCAAAGGCATTCGAAATGCTGGCCTTCACTACAAGCTCAAGGACTACAGTGTCTCTGGACTAATATTTGGCTTAATCCAAACATTTCTAACAAATCGTGTAATGAAGTGCGTGTTGAACAGGTACGCTTCTAGATCAATTCATAATAATGCGGGTTGCTCCCAGGGCTCTATCCTTGGACCTACGCAGTTTCTGATCTTCATCAACGACTTTCCCAATGACATCAGTTATCAACTAGGCATTTGTGCAGGTGGCAAAACTATTTACTCTTGTTTTAGTAGCAAGTCCGACAAAACCGTTAAAGTAAATCTGTTCACTTCTCTTGAAAAAGACCTCTAATCATTGGTTAACTGGGGCAAGAAATGGCTTGTAAATTTTAACGCCTCCAAAAACCTCCTTTCATTAATCACCAGAGAGAACCTTTTCTGCCAGTCATCGGCATAGTTTATGCTAAATTCTAGGTGAGCAATATGTTGCACCTTCTTCGCGTCACGTTTTCCACTGGGTGGAGTGATTGTATTGAATCAGTTTCTAGATATACTGCTAGGAAAGTTGGTTCACTGTGATATCACAGACAATTTTTCTCGTCATAAACCATCTTGCACATCTATAAATCTCCAATTCGTCCGTGCATTGAATACTGCTGCCATATCTGGTCTGTTGCTCCTACCATATATCTCGATATTCGATCTGTAATGTTATCGGTCCTGACCTGGCTTCATTCTCTTTTCCACCACCATGATGTGGCTTCCCTCTGTCTTTTCTAAAAATATTTTTATGACGACTGTTCTGATGAGTTTTTCCTTAGTGTCTCGACTGCATGAAATTGCGCATAATACTAGATTGGCAACTATCGAGATGCAATTTACTCTCCTACTTTAACAGCTTTTCTTACACTTCTCACTTATGGAACTGCCTCCCGATTTATTGCTTCTCTGTCACCTAAAATCTTCAACAACATAAATATAACATCAATCGCTATTATCTGTCTTCCCAAATCATGTCCCTTTATTCTCCTTTTCTCACTTCTCTTCGCTAAAGACTTTGCATTCTCCTTCACTCTCTGTAGCGATTTTCTAAGCCCGTCTTAGATGTGGCACAAGGCCGAATGTATGGGGCACCCAGTGAGGATCGAACTCACTACTCAGTCGTAACTGATCTAGCAAGACAAGCTTTCTAACCATTACACCACGTCGAGGTGCTTATTCCTTCACTCTCTGTAACCCCTGTATCCTAGTGATATTAATATTAATAATTAATAATAATAATTAAAAATTTATTTTGCTTTTAACTCGTTACTCTTTTAGCATGTTAGAATCCTGTAATTTATTTCTCTCTGAATTATAAAATTTCATAAAAACTTATACGTGCCTATTTATCATGCATCTTCTTACCTATTTTGCCGTTTAATTGATACATCAATACTTTAAAAGACTAGAGAATACTTCAACGTGGTGCAAATGTTAGCAAGCTATATCAATTACTACTGAGTTCGATCCTCACTGGTTGCTCTATACATGAGGCCTTGTACCGCAACAATGATACGCTAAGTAAACCACTATTTAAGAGCCTGATATGACCCAATCCCATCTTCATTATTTATTTACTAGAAATACTCGTGAAAATTTGACGGTTTTTCTATTTTCATTTTCTGATGAATCTTAATTCTTAAGTTAATGATTGAATAAACTCTTGGCGAGTTCTACAACAATAAAATATCCATAGAAATTCCTCTATTGTATATCGAGCTTAACAACTGTAAGAAAATATTTCAATAACAATCATAAATATGAATGCTGGCCGTTATTTTAAGAAGTAAAGGGTATAAATGAAAACATTTAAAATTAAGAATTTTTCCATTTCATTGAAACAGACGCTAAGCGCTTTTATATTCCCTTTCTTTCTTTCTTTCTTTCTTTCTTTCTTTTTCTCACTGAAACCAGGTAGCATCCCCGGTATGTTTTGTTTTTTGGGGGTTTTTTTGTCCTACTGTGTGATCAAAACGGAACAGTCTATTATTTATGAGGTATTGGCAGGAAACATTAAATACTTTTTTCTTCACTTTTTCCTTTTCTTCCATTCTCCCTCCTCTCTCTCTCTCTCTCTTTCTCCCCCCTCTCTCTCTCTCTCTCTCTCTCTCTCTCTCTCTCTCTCTCTCTCTCTCTTACTGACACTAGGTAGCGTCACTGATATCTTTCCAAAACGGAACAGTCCATTATTTAATAAGGGCGCAACGGTTGTGCTAATGGAAGGACAAGTAATATTAAAATGATCATTTTAATTGTCGTGATATTATGTACTTATTGAATGTTCGTACCACTAGCACCTTGTAGCAATTCACTGTTTTCTCCATACTTCAGCACTCTACTCATTATTCTCGCTTATTTTAACAACCCTGTACTCTGAACGGATTCAATTATTCCTGGAATTTCCTGACTTTCCAACACTCTTCAAGATTTTCCCGTAACTCTCCGAAAATAATAATGGACACGGTCATCACGTTCCTGTTCTTTTGTCTGCACAAGGTTCAGATATGTTTCCAGCGTTACAATTTCAATTTTCCTGTGTAGTCTGTTGGGAGAGCGATATTCACAATGTAATAAATTGACTTCTCTCTTATCAACAGTTTCTCTTCCTCTTTATCTAGGCTCTTCGGAACTGTGCTCACTTCTCTGATGACATTTGGTACGACTGCCACCTTCACATTTTGCAATTTTCTAGTAAGTTTGAGATATCTATCTAGTTTTTCACTTTCCTGTACGTTAGATGTACTCTATGACCTGTCAGAACAGCTTTTACTTCTTGCTTAATATTACTAGCTCAGGAGCAGAGTTCCAATTTTAGTCGAGTTAATTATATTCACTTAAGCACAAATACACCTGGAAAAGATATGAATGCACCTATTCTCCCCACATCTATGGGTTAATTTCTAGCATTTGTATCAGTAAATCATTATCTCAAAAAATATTCTTCAAATCTAAAAATATTTTCTGGCTTTAAATAACCTGCATAAGGTTGATAAAGTGTAAAAATGAAACAGATCAATCAATCAAATCTAGGTCAAAGCCCCATCGTAAATTATGAATTTTCTTCAATAGTATAAATTCTTGGCTGTACATCATCACCGTCATTATTATTATCATTGAATTTTGCCTTTGCTTTGCGTCATACGAGTTGTCTGAATAAGACACTTCAAGAGATAATATTTTTTGTATCAGAAGTTGAAAATAAATGAGGTGTGTATGGCAATCAGAGAGAGAAAAAATATGTAACTGTGGTCACTGTATTGAAAGGAATTTACGCAAGATAAAAGTACCCATGACTATAATTCAAAAGTAATTTCTTTTGCAATTCTCATATTTTAAGGCTACCACGAATTTGATCCACATATTTATTTTTTCCTTTTGATATCATTCTCAAGGCACCAACAAGTAATATTGTTGTCTTGAGATACCACATTCTACTGATTTCCCTCTCGAGATCCTTGCATTTACTTAGCTTCTCAAACGTTTCCAAAAATTTGTTTTTATCGGCTAAAGCTGCAACATCTATCAGAAAACATCTTTTCAACATGTTTTTTTTTCACAATTATGTCTTGTCAATATGCCTGGATTTCCATATCAGACTGAACACTAAAAGTGGTAACCTTATTCTTATGATCACATCAATTTTCTTTGCGAGAGCAGGTGAATGTGTGATATATTGAGCAATGTATGTACTGCGATGCCCTATCTCTATGCCAGTCGGTCACACTTTTAGGTTTCATAACATTACATTGGTAGTTCTTAATTGGAAAGCATTGATCTTAGGCAACAATTATGAATGCTTCAGTTTCTTATTTAGGAATAGATCCTACCAGTTACTTATTTGATTTTTCATTTGGGCGCGCATTCTTTTCAGGTACTGGTTTGTTTAGATGGATTTTACAATAATATGTTATGAAAACGTTTGTCAGAGAATACCGTTTATTTTGTACCCTCGTGCTTCAGAAGCTGTCTTAACATGGTTTGTTTGCAAATAAGCAAAGAAAAATGCATAGTTGTAGTTTTCAGTGATAGTTGCTTATTATTAATAATATTATTCTGACTTATGCGTTTGTATCTTCATCCCAAATGGTGATTGTCCTATGTGATAGTTTAAGAGCAAATCATTCCCTATCGTTTGCATCTCTTTCATTAATTTTAGTTATCTATACATGGTCGTTATCAGGTTAATTCTTTTGTTAGCCTTCTTCCCGAAGAAGTGTTTTCACCATGGATGAGGCAGTTCATCATAGTTACATAAGAAACACATATACTACTACAATATCTATCACAGAGAAAGTTGTAGTAAGACTCATTTTATATTCAGAACTGTTCGTAATCATTGCAATATAGTTCGAGACAATGCAACGTATAGCTATGCACAAGCAGCCCAGGCTAAGGTCGAAAGCAAATAACATTGATCCCTAAAGTTTTGGAAGATCTCCAACCAAATTCTCAATAGAGACAAAGCGTCAATGCTTATTATCATAAATTGCATCTTCGTCAGATAAGGCAAAACTATTCGCTGTGATCTTTGCTTCTAATTCCACGTTAGATGGCAAAGGGCATCCCCTTTAAGACTTCCATCGTCTCAGATAATCTCAGTAATATTTACATCACAGCCCGGGAAGTCTGTAAGAAAGCTACCAGTCCAGGTAAAATGCAAGTAACTGTCCTTAAGAATATTAACTCTGATTTAACCTCGATCTTAGAAAAACTAGTTAACCACCGCTGCGTGTGAGGTGTCAACCCTAAGCACTGTTTTCAAGCATGCGAGTGAGTGCTCATCCCCGTCTCATTATAGACTCACCCGTTTCTTTAGCCTCGTTAGTAATGTCTTTGAAGCTATAATGAAAAAGAAGGTCGATCTTAACATCAATAGAGACAGCCTCTTGAGCGACAAGCAGTACAGATTTCGATATGCTCGGTCCAGTACTGATATACTGTAATTACTCATAGAAGTGAGAGACTAGACACTGCATACATTTCAAGGGCTACCGCATTAGATATTTCAAAGTTGATAAGTTGTGGTATAGAGAGTTACTGCACAAGCTCTCTAGAATCTATGGAATCACTAGAAGAGTCTTTTCGATTTTCAAGTCCTTCCTAACGAGAAGGTAGCTGTTAACAGTCCGCTCCCAAGCCCCAAATGATCGACGCAGGCGTCCGCAAGGCTTGACCTTTGATCCAACTCTCTTTCTACATTACATAAAACATCTGCCTAAGAGTATACTCAGATATTTTTTGTAAAAATCTATGCTAATGATACAAAAGTATGGATTCAACATCTCTGACCTAGTTCTAACAACTCAGTGGAAACTGGCTGGTCCCATTCAATGCCTCGAAAAACAAGTTAGTAATGCATCATCATCACCGAGTGAATTTTTGCCTATCGCGATGAACGAGTGCTCTCCTAGGAAGGCCCTGTGCCTTGAGCGCCTATTGGGACCTAAGCTAAACCCATAACTTGTACATAAAATCCATCGATAAAGATACTGGGAAAATGGTCGCTTCCCTGTATAGCTCTAGTACGTACCTGACTCCTTCTGCTATCATCTAGCCTTACAAGTCTCAGATTTGACAGGAAAATGGAAGGCTGCTGTCATTTATAGGAAGGACCTCTCAATTTCCAGTCTCGATAAAAACCAAAATCGTTTCCGTGTCCTTGTGGGGATTAACTATTTTCAATTATTGATTATTAACTCTATTTTCCACGCTACAACCTCTTCCCCACAGACGAAACATCGCAAGCCTCTCCCTACTCTATTGCTATTTCCGTGGAAAATGTTCAGACGAACAACATTGCTTAATACCACGCGTTCTAAATTTCATGGGTAAGAACCGCCATACTACATACATTCATTCCATTCATACTCCCTTGGTGAGATGTAACTTCCACTGGAACAGCTTCTTCCCATAAACAGCTGCTTCGTAGAACCTCTCCCAAGAGGATGCTTCCCTGACCACTAAAATCATAACTAGTTCAAGTCTAGGGTTAACCGTTATCTTCCCTGCATAAACTGTGCCTCTTAATTTATAACCCTCTACCACCAATTGACCTTGGATCCTGTATAGGAGTGAATATTATTATAAAAAATCTCTTGTGCGAAATGGAGTACATAAAGTTTTGACCCAATAAAAGTTCTGCACAGTTCAAACTAAGCAAAAAAATTAAACATTCAAACTAATTAAAAAGTAATCAGAATATTCGCTAAACTGTTACATGTATTTTTTAATTCAATACCTTCTACGTCGACTGTGCACGAGGTTTTACTGAAAAAATTAAAAATTAAATTATTATTAAAAAATAGTAAATCACAATTATATTTGTTAACAGACAAATCGTTTGGCTGGTTTTTAAGAATCCTGTATTAAAAAAAATACATCAATAGACATACTTTCTTTCCCATTAATGAATTGGGGAGAGGGGTCTAAAAATGCAAATTAATAACAAGGAAAAACACTGTCAACTAAATTGGTTTCGTTAGCGCCGTATATGCAAAAGAAAAAAATTATTCACCGACTCTACCAAAACACCATCTAAAATGGCCTATTATTCTCAATTATCTCAACTGTAGAAATAGTTATACCAATATGCACCTGCTAAACACTGACTTTGTCCAGTTTCCCCTTGTTTTAATCGGTTCACCCCAGGCAAGGCGATAACTGCCATTAAAACGTAGGAGTAACAGAGAGTGATAGAGCATGAGGACATTAATGGGGATGATGGCGGAAAGGACAAAAAAAGAACAAAGTTCAAGAAGACAGATGGCGACGATTGACGTTGTATTTAAATTTTTGATCATTGTAATTATCAGGGAATTAATCCGGAGTGAGAAGTGCAAGAAAAAAACTGTTACAGTAGAAGTGGCGTCCGCATCAAACTAGATGTAAAATGGTGAGATCTAGCACGACCAATCTACTAGCACGCTTAAAATCATGTAGTCAAGGCACCAGGGAAGAAAGAGTTACCACGAAAATATTTGTAGAAAAGACAGAGGGAAGTCACGCCACGTCAGTGAAAGACTGAAGTCGAGACGTACAGCAGAAACACCAGACCAAATATGACAGCAGTATTCAATGCACGACTTTCTTTTACTAGTTTCAATATTTCTTCTGCCTTCTACTTCATACACGAAAGCCAAGAAAGACCATTTCTTTGCTCACTGATCAGTGTTTGAACTTCTTAGTGAAAGAGAAAATATACAATATAGGAAAATATACGTGCAAATAACACGCCGATCAGAGACAAATGATGTTAAGAAAGTTGACTAGAAGCCAAAGCAACATCAAATATATACACTGTGTAACGAATTATTAACGAAGTGACAATTTTCCATTTTTTCTAAAAACTATACATTGGAATTTAACGAAATGTTCACAGAATGATGGCAATAGTTATGTGTTTACCATGTAATAAGTGTAAAGTTTCGCAAAAATACACAAAAACTACGGTCATTTACCTAATATACTTAAATTATAACTGTTCCAAATTATTAGCAAGGTGTAATTAAAATTCATTTAGTTGCCATAATTTATGCTTCGGTTTTCCTTTAATATTTGTTTCTATATTAATAGAAACAAATATTAAAGGAAATATAATAATTGGTGGTATTCTACGTTATAACTTAGCTAGTCAAAGTAGGTGGTTGTTGGGTGACCAACACATCTTGCTCCACATGCTGATTACTGTGTAGCAAGTCTAATAGTGAGTGTAGCGGCAACTTTATCATCACTGTTCTGGCAATTAAGGAATATACCATAATATGAATTGCTTGTAATTATTCACCAATACTTTTTTGCTGGTAGTAAATAAAAGTTTCATTCAGTTGCCAATTGTCAAAGCTCAAGTCCCAACAAAACCATGAAATTTTAAACCCAGTTTTTCAAAAGCGGCAAAACTGGTTCAACAGGTCATTACATTTATGTCGTTGTATTGATAGTCTATCAAAACAGCAGAGGTATCAACGCGAAAAGGTATTAATAATACAAATTAATCGTATTCTCTTCAAGTGACGGAAAGGTATTTGGATTAATTTTTAACAATCTACACTTTTACTGGGCATTGGTATCATTGAGTAAATTCTATCTTCAGTTGATTCTTTGTACTTGTGGTCTTGCCTTAACCTTAGTAAATACATTTAGGGCATCTAGCTGAGAACAATAATGGGTGGTATTCGACGTTATAACTTAGCTAGTCAAAGTAGGTGGTTGCTGAGTGACCAACACATCTTGCTCCACAGCGAGGTGTCCAGAGAAGTAGATCACTCGCGAGTTCTTGTTTTGCTCGCAAAATGCCCTGCAAAGTGCATTCTGCGTTCGCGTAAGATTGTAGACATGGACACAAAAAAGGATGCCAAATAGAGTGTATGGGTGTACTTAAATAGGTACGCGTGTAGTGAACCCATATTCTTATTTATTCTCTGAGATTCTTTTTTAAGTAAATAACTAAAAATAGTCGTTCAGTATAACAAAATAAAAACTTTAATAATTATGATTGTAAGATACTGAGGAAATGAAGAAAGAATAATCAACAGGAGAAAATGCGTACATCCTCTTTCACTATATTGACTTTTAAGTTGCTGAAGAATAAGAGAACAAAAACGTTTATTATATATATATATATATATATATATATATATATATATATATATATATAATTCGGGCTGGTGAAACTACGTAGCTTTGTTATAGATAATCGTATAATACGTGATTTTACAAAAAAATAATAACTACTATTTTCTGCTGTTTGGTTGGAAACATCTCCTTTATGATAAAAAAAACTGCATATATATAATCATCCATCATTAGGTTATTAAAAGATCAAAAGCTTTTTCCAACGTCTTCCCATATTGCTTGTCCTATTATTTGCCATCATCTTACGCCTTCTTCTGGTCTTTTCCGACTGCGTTTGCTAAGCACTGAGCACTAATCAAGCAACCATTTACTCCATCTGTCTTGCGACGTATCCTGTTTTTGTTATTTAACCCTTTCTATTATTCATCAAGTGTGTTCTCCATATTAACCCCCACTCTCACTTTCTCTCTCTCTCTCACACACACACACACACACACACACGCACACACACACACACACACACACATATATATATATATATATATATATATATATGGAATGGGTAGGCAGCATATTTTCATTCAAGCATGTTTGGTCAAATAATTTGGACTCCAAATATCACATGAGTTATCTCCCTTACATAACGGGTAAATATTTCTTGCACACATATCTACAGACATTCAATCTCTGAAGATAATCTCGGAGAGATTGAATGTACTTGAGAAAATAAAAATTATTTGAAAGAAAATTTTCCAATTTTTCATGATCAATTTTCTACAGCTACCAAGAAATGAATCCATGGACTTTAAAGGATTAAGATTAAAATAAATAAACATAAAACGTCTAAATTATTTAGCCAAACATGGTCGAATATGTATATATATACATACACACACATATATATATATATATATATATATATATATATATATATTGATTTTTATTCGCACTTGTGTACCGTTATTTGAATTATTCATCTATTATACGATTGACGTTTTAAGTTTATTGGCAAAGGGCTTTTTATTATATATTTTAACAAATGCTTTCCCCTATCATAACACACTGTTTTATTTCATTCTTTAATATTATCCCTCTCTAAAATAGATGTATTCCTGTTTATATTTTTATTTTCTATTTTTATAGCTTTATTTTCATTTATTTATTTTGAATGCTACAAATGAACAGTACTTTTGTTTTTTTTTTCTTTTCTGTTGAATGTAACACTTATATTGCGCCTTTCCTTATTTAGGTCATTTCTTATAATTAATTTGATTATTTTGATATTAATAGAATGTCGTCTGCAAATCGTTGCTGGGTTAAATATTCCTTGTATGCATGATGCAATGGGTAATCTCCAATACGAACATTTAAGAGTATTTGGGTGATACGAAGGTGTTTGGAGTGATCACCAGTGATGACGACGTTATGGTTCCATTCATCTTCCCACAGGGACTTAGATTCAACACGGAGGCCTACATCAAGTGCCTTGAGGAGATAGTACTGCCCTGAGTCAAGAGGGTGGCTTCTAGAAGACACTATGTCCTGCAACAGAATTATGCACCATGCTACACAATTAGGGGAACCCAGTCATGACAAATTTCTGCGGCCACATCGCCCCTTATATCTGGCCACCTAACTCTCCAGACTGCAACCCCTTGTTTATTATGTGCAAGGCAAAGTTGAGCGAGAGACCAACAAAACTCCCAGTGATACCAAAGATGGACTGAGGACAAGAATTTTGGCAGCATTCACTTAAACAAGTAGAGTCCAGATGAGTTCCAGAAGATTCCGAAGTCGTCTGGAGGACGCGATTGAAGCCAATAGTTGTCTTATTGAATAAATTTACACTTTAATATTTTAAGATATTTTTGTGTAATTTTGATAAATATATTTTTTAAATGAGGTGTTAGACGACAATTTATCCATCATATACTGTATATTTCCACCCATCCCTTCACAGTTCATTTTCCACAAGGTACTTTCAAGAGCTATTAAAATCGTTTCCTCTTCATTAACTTTTAATAGTTTTATTTTATCTATGTATATCTTGCAGTAATGTTATCGTATACATATTTTCAATAAACTTCTCTTTCAGTATTCAACAAAAGCTAAAAAGATCCTTTCTTGTGTTAAACTGCTTTATCCTAGAAGCTGGTTTGTAGAGTCTACTGATGAGTCGTCACACTTAATATTTATCAGTTCTGTTTTCAAATACATTTTAAGAGTTTCTATACGTTCAGTAATAAATGAGAGATTGAAATTACTCAATGTCAATAGTAATCATGATAACAATAAATAAATTACTAAATAACCTCCAACCCTTATTACTAGACTATGTCGTCGTCTGGAACCAAGATAAATAATTATAAATGAAGAATTAAAAGTTAATCAATAAAAATACTTTAAACTACAGATAAGAATGGTAATTAGCAATAAAGAAGGAAATGATTATATTATTAAAAAATAGTTGAATAAATATAGAATAATCCCATGATGCATCAGAAGAAGCGTTTTGCCGCTTAATTAAATCTCTCTCTCTCTCTTCATTTTTCGAACGCCGATGGAGGAAAATGTCCTGGACAGTTCCCTGATAAAACATTTTGCCACTAACAGACAAGCAAAAACTTCTTTATTTCTGTATATATATGTTCTTTAAAATATACAGTCTTTCTTCCGAAATGTATGCTAAAGCATTTTATCGTTTTGTCTATGCTTGTTTCGTTTTATCTGGTATATGATTTTGTTTGCAATTTTATAGTCCCGTTGTTGGTTTACCAGGTCCTTTTTAACCCCCCACCTACCAAAGAAAATACATATATAATAAAATTATATTCAGACAATGCCAACGCATCACCAGAAGCCATAAGGTGTTTCCCTACGCTCGGCATTCATTGACTGAGCAAGCAGTACTACCGTCGGTTGAAATTTATAAAATCTTTCTCAAGAAAATAGGGTTCTCAAGTCCAGGAGATGTTGTTGCTCTTTCCAGTATTGATGGGGGTTTCCTTCCTAACTTTTTGTTTGAAGTAGTGCGTAAGTCTAACATCTTCATTATGGAATTATTTTACTCCAAGTTATGTGATATCCATTTTAGCTCGACCTCAATGATATGGCTCCTGTTATTTGGTACAGTTCTTTGTTTATGATTTTGTAGTTCATGTCTACTATACTTAAAGAAGGATGGTCTTTATCAAAACCCACAGGCTTCACTCACTGAAAGCCAATTTTAACCATTGATCATAGCAGTTATATACAGCTGAGAGTTTAGATATTTCTGAACGGGTTTGGCGCCATGCATCATACCTATATGAAAGCCTCGTTCTGATGAGGCTATTTAAGAACCTGACTCCGGTTTTCATGTTAATGTTTTGGTTTTGTAGCAAGATGCGGTGTTGAGCGAAAGTAGCTCGAACGTAGCCTTTTCTATGTTCAATTTCTTTATTTCCTATACTGTTTTTATAAGGTGTTTATCATCTTCCCTTCTATAAAGTAGGATTATTAATCGAAAACGAAAATTTTGTCATACGTTTCTTTTCTGTGTACACTGAATAAACAGCTACGCTAATCATTTGTTGCAGTTTTCTGCCTCTTTCAAAATGCCGTTTTCGCCTTGTGACTTTCCGTGTCTTTCACATTTGAAGCTTAAAACTGACCATATTTTTGTTATCTCATAAACCTCACCATTATCTATTACAGTGTCTTCCCCTGTTATTTTTATTTCCCAAACATACAGTGCTGCTTAACATTAATTTTTATCTTGTCTCAACATTTGGCAACTTTCTTCTTTTTGTCCTTCTGTGTAAACAATTATTGCTTTTCTATATGAGCTACGTATCGAACCTGTTCCTTTTTCTTATAGTTTCTTCTTCCTCTTCTATGTGACGTGTTCCTTCGGAACATAGGCGATCATGACTCTCCATAACTCTCTATCTCGTGTGGCTTTTAACACTTTTTCTCCCTTTTCTAAGTTCGCTGGTCCGCCATTCAAGTTTGTCAGGGAAGTGGCTCACTGTCTTCTATCTCCCTTGCCCAAAATATGCCCCGTGAGCGAAATTCTGTCTTTTGTCTCCGTGTCTCAATTTTTGTTGATTAATTTTACTTCAGTATTCTCAATTTTATCTTCCTTAAGAGTTAAGAGCATATTTCTCGTCTTGTGCACCAATTCCAATATTGACCGATTATTCCCCATTGTTTTCTCTCTCTTATCACTGTTGTTCCTTGAATTATAATTGTCAATTTGCTATTCATATTGTCTCCGTTATTTTCATTATTCCACAAATCCAGCAATCCGTTTTTGATCTCTTTCCGAAATTCGATGATATTCCCTCTGACCTTATTAAATGTTTTCTTTCTGAGAATCATTTCCTCATATGTGATTCGGCATGTTACTTTTCTATAATAGTTTCCTATATTACCTTTCTAATGATATTAGCTTAGTCAGTAATTACGAGTGTAATTTAATTTTGTTTTTTTGTTTCCCGTTTACGGCCTTTCCAAGTTCATTTACGCCCTATTATCGCTAAAATTGACTTTGGGAAGAAGAGTTCATATAAAATGATTGTCGAATTCGCATCACTCATTGATTCAATCAAACCAAGTCCAAACTACTTTTTTTTATTTTGTTAAGTCTAGAAAAAACACTATATAAAATTCACTAGTTTAATCCATAATGTTGAATATGTTAAAATTATTCAACTTTTTAACAAGAAAAATCCGAAGTTGATGATAAAAAATCCAGCAAAACATTGTTGATATATCTAATATGGAATGATTTATTGTCATGTCTCTAATTTGTATTTAAATACATTATATTTATTTTCATTTTTTCTAGTTGAACTTTTTTTTTTTAAGCGTATCACCCCAAGCAAGGCTGGAGGCCACTATCACGCAAGGGGTTAAAGAAGGGTTGGAGGAAGAGCAGATAGGAGTGTTAAAGGAGAGGATGTGGTGAAAGAGAAAGACAGTGGGTCGATCAAGGCAAGGGGGTTACAGAAGATTTGGAGCGAGAGCAGATAGGAATGAAAAATGAAAGGATGTGGAGAAGGGAAGTGGATAGATCAAGGCAACTGGAGATGTCGATTGACGCTACACTTAAACCGTTGGAGATTGTATTTGTCAGGGAAACAGTAATAGGGAAGGGGATTCCATAGGCAGGATGTGCGAGAAATGAAGCTATTGGAGTAGAAGAGACGTCTGCATCTAACAGTTTCCACGGTGTAGGGGAGGGAGCGGGAAGCCAGCCTCGTGCGGCGTTTAAATTCACGAGGTCTGGGGACAAGCGAAAGCAGCAATTACCGTGAAAGTACTTGTAAAAAAGTCAGAGCGAGGCAACATCGCGTCTGTGAGAGAGCGACTGCAGACGAGATGACAGATCAGGGCCAATCACGTTGCCTATGCGTCTCTGGATCTTATCAAGAACCCTGAGGCAAACAGCAGGGGCCCCAGACCATATATGGCAGCAATACTCCATGCAAGGGAGAATGGTCGATTTATAGACTTGGAGGATCGATTCCGGGGAGAAAAATTTCCTAGCTCGGCACAGAGAACCAACTTTCCTTGCGGTGGCTGATGCAACAGACTCGATGTATTTGTTCCATCTCAGATCAGCAGACAGCGTGAGACCGAGCAGCCGCAGAGAGGAGCTCTCGAGAAGTTGGTCTTCAGACATTCTAATGGGATGCAGGGATGGATCCTTGTGGTGGTTAATCGAGAACAGTTTTGTTTTAGAGGCGTTAAAGTTAACCATCCATTTCTCACCCCAGTTTACAACCGATTGGAGGTCCTTTTCAATTTGAGCAGCCAGGTTAACTTTGTCCGCCTCACTAGATTTGTGTTTGAGGCAGGAGTAAATAGTGGTGTCGTCAGCGTAGATGCCGACTTGGGAGTCTATGGCGCCAGGAAGGTCGTTTATAAATATGAGGAACAGAGTAGGGCCTAGGATGGAGCCTTGAGGAACACCTGCGTTAGTGGGATAGTAGCTGGAGATGAATCCACTGAGAACAACCTTCAAATCCCTATTTGACAGGAATGATTGTATTAGGTGAAACAATCGACCTGTGATACCATAACCCTGGAGCTTGCGAAGAAGGCCGGCATGCCAAATTCTATCGAATGCTTTGGAGATGTCAAGGGCCACAGCACGAGCTTCACCGTTATTATGGATAGCTTGGTAGACAAATTCAGTGATGGCCGTAAGCACATCGGCAGTAGATCGGGCAAAGCGGAAACCATACTGCTTGTCTGAGAGCAGATCGTGGGATATCAGGTGATTAATCACTTCGGCGTTGATAATGGCCTCGAAGACTTTGCCGAAGAGGGGTAGGAGACTGATAGGACGGTAATTGGAAGGGTCAGAGGGGTCACCAGAGTTCTTAAAGACAGGAACAATGGTTGAGGACTTCCAGCAGTCAGGAAAACAGGACTCCTTGAGGCAGCGGTTGTACAATTTAGAGAAGGCAGGCACCAGTTCAGGTGCGCATTTCTTCAGGACAATGGCTGGTATTCCGTCACCGCCAGTAGCCTTGTGGTGATCTAAGTTAGAAATAATGCCCAATACCGACGACGGGGTTATGTGCAATCCGTCCAGGAGGGCCTCAGTTCTGGGAGGGAAATTGGGCAAGGGTACCCCGGAAGAATCTAGCGTAGAATTGGAAGAAAACTTCCGAGCGAAGCATTCGGCCTTGTCGGCAGAGGTGGTCAGGACCTCAAACTGATTGAACAGGGGAGGAATGGAGTGTTTGTTATTGCATATGGTCCATTATTGTACATAATTAGTTGACAAAATTTGTATTTTTCATATGACTATGGTACCTTATGAAAATTAAGATATAGTAATGTGGGTGCGTATCAAAGTTTCGGTGGGAGCACGAGACCCTTGCACCATTGTGTTTAGTTACTGTTGTGGATTCCGGGATGAAATCCGGTATCAAATAATAACAAACGCCAGGAATGAACATAGGAAATAAATGTATTAACGTAATAATACAAACTGGTAATACAGGTTAGCATTTCCAGGAATATGAAAAATATATATATAGTCTTTGGTATCGACGTATCGCTGTATGACTTCTTACTGAGTCTAAGTGTTCGTTACTGTGACTCTTGTACTACTCTCTGATTGTCCAAGCGTTCTACCGACCGACTCAACGTTCTACTACTACTACTACTACTGACTTGACTTGACACTTCGGGTATTCACTGGTAGTAGTATATGTATAGCTTGGGTGAGACCATTTGTGTAAAAATGGGAGATCCCTCAACAGTTACCAAAAACATATCAACACTTTTCATTAGTTTTATTACTAATTTTTAATTAGTCTTACAACTTCCAATTTTTTTCTAATGTCATTGAAGAATATATACAATAAAATACATTCGGGAATTTATTGTAGATACTTGATAGTTGCCAAGGTGTTTATCATCTTCCCTTTTTATAAAGTAGGATTAGTAATCCGAGACTGGAAATTTAAGATACTTTTCTTTTCTGTGTGCATTGTCTGTATAAATATGTTTGCATCTTTCAAAATGACATTTTTGCCTGTTGCTGTTCTGTACGTTTCATATGTTAAAATGCAAACTTTATTTTACGTTGTTTTCTCATAAACATTTCTAGTATCTACCGGAGTGACTGCCTGTGTTATTTTATATTCGAATTACCACATCACTTGCGGACAATGCGACAACAGCAAAAATGGATATCACGTGTAACTCGAAAAGAACATAATGACATAGATAAAATGTTGACATTCTACACTACTTCAAATAAAAGCTTAGGAAGGAAACCACCATCAATTCTGGAAAATGGACTGGGACTTTAAAAACCTATTTTTCTGAAAAATTGTTTTCAGATAAAGATTTTATAAATTTCAACCGATAGTAGTACAAGTTGCTCGCTCAATAAATGTCAAATGTTACCTTATAAGGAAACGGCTAATAATAGCACTACCATACAGTTTTACATTATACTCAGTAGTTACTCTTATCTTCTCCCTGCATTTTGTAGCTTCCCTGTTTCTGTGTAAGCAACTGTTGCTTTTCTACATGAACTGCTTATAGATCTATTTTATTCTGAACATTAAGCTGTATCAGTATATATATATTAATAAAAATAAAAGTTTGAAAAACACTACATTGGCTCGATCTCATTTAAATGTAAATTTCTCCTCTCCCGCTATGATAATTACTCCTATCGACCATGGTCGTTAGGAACCACCGTCCACCGCCTTCTCCTGAGAGCTCGCGGTTACATAATACCTATAAGTTAGAATATATACTGACTTAGCCTTCTTGTTCCGAACCTTTCAAAATTAGGCACCTCTTACTGAGATGGGATAAAATCGATGCTTAAGGATAATCAGTGATCAGCTCTCCATCAAGTTCGCCAATAATTAGTAGCAACGGGTGGGCTCGGATTAGACAGTATCCAAACTAACGATAAAATGTAATATTACTCAAATAGATTAGTCCTAAATAAACATTTTTTCAAGATATTTTTATGACTATATCATTTTTAAGCGAAAAATATACGAACCGAAATCTCAGAAACAACACAAAAGACGACTTTACGTGACTTCAATAGTTTTGTGCTGGTCTCAGAATTGGAGCGTATTGAACAGAATGATTGACGACATTATTTGTATTTGTTTCAATCTGGGTTTGATATTATTTCTCAATGTGAAGATTGCTTGAGCATGACAAATCGATTAAATTATTTCGCAAAAACGAAAAGTAGCCAAACGATAAAATTAATCAAATCTCTGGTTTTATTAATTAATTTATCTTCGTCGTTAATTTAATTATCTGGAATATTTTGAACATTGCTCGTCACATGCAGTCTAAAATTTGAGGATCACTCAGCGATTTCAAAATAAAATTTAAATATATTTATGTAATGTTTTAAAACACACACACACACACACTCATCTGTCTAGAAGGAAAGTCTAGTAGAAAAATTACGACTTCCAGTCTTCATTACCATTGTGCCACTGGTTCATTACATGTTAATCTCTGATTCAAAGGATCAATTATATTTCCACCGGACATCACTTCACTAAAACAGACCCGAGAACTATTCAGGTTTTCTGAAAATCAATTTTACAGCACAAACCAATAAACTTAAAATTAATGAAAACAAACTGAAAACTTACTAAAGTACTTAAGGAGTAAAGAATTATTAATCTCTATGTAACTTGGTTGATAATCTTTTGAAAGTAAAATTATTCTAGCAGTAAATAGAAATAATTGGCGAGACCTTGGTCCTTGCACTGTATTCTTGTCTATCTGGACTTATATCTCTGGCTCCGCTAGTGGCAGTAACAGCGAGTGTTGTGACTTCTCTCCCTTCTCTCCGTCTGGTCTTGTCTTCTGCAACCGATGTGGGAAGGCCATCAACAGTCGTGAATAACCCTTTAAATTTTCGTTTTCAGTGATGACTTGAAAAGAATATTTTATTACCGGTATATCAAATTGGTTGGTGGCTTTTCCTTACACACAGTCGCAGCAAGCAGCTGTTGACCTAATTGTCAACAATGTCAACATTTCAACTGCATGCTAGCGTAAATACTGCAGTCATGAGGTGATCAGTATTCACTGAAAATTAAATAACACGCTTATCTATATTACTCCTCCTTTTGGTGTAAATTCTTATAATATATTCATTCAAAAAAATTTTTTACACCACTGACTTTGGTGGGGAGGAGGCAATACAATACATTCCACTCACAAACAACTGTTGTTATAGAAGAAATAAATATAATAATTAGATTAATTGAAAAGTAAAGGCTGGGTTTTGCCTAGCAAATTTTAATAAAACATGAATAATGTTCTTCGTTTGTATTTAGCCTAAGGTCAGCTTATGATATCGATTCTTACTGGTTGTTCCGTTGTTAGAAATCACGTATTTCTCCCTTTGTAATTAAATTCTTTGTTATGAGGAATTTATATATTAATCATTCGTGTGTCATGAGTTTGTATGCACCATATTTAAATATGAATTATAAATAGCGATTCTGTATTTTGGTACATACGCACACGCACACATATGCACACAAACATACACACACACACATATATATATATATATATATATATATATACATATATATATATATATATATATATATATATATATATATATATATATATATATATATATATATATATATATGTATATATATATATATATATGTTGTGGAGTCCTCCCTCTAAAGAGTCTATGTTGGACTCTTCAGCCTTCTATAAGATTGGTAGGAGAGATGGCCTTCAGGAACTGTGAAACTCTCTGCCTCGGCGGAGAGGAACCGGGACGGATCTTTGCCGAAGGGCAAAGTTTCGTCCGGGGTGGTAGACAGGCCCTGAACCCGTTTATACGGGTTCACAGGGAATATTTTTGGCCGAGCCTACGAGCTCGGAGAACCCACGTAAAACTCGGCCTTGTGCCACATACATCCCTCGTGGGAGGGGGGCTGTTAAATATAGCAGTCGCCTAGATTATTCATAAATCGAACTCTCTGTCTTGAGCAGTGAGGAACCCGGGCGAGGCTTTGCCGAAGAGCAAAGTTTCGTCCGCAGAGGTAGACAATCCCTGAACCCGTTTATGCGGCTTCTAAAGGAATATTTTTGGCCAAGCCTACGGGCTCGGAGAACCCACGGTAAACTCGGCCTTATGTCACATACATCCCTCGCGTGGAGGGGCTGTTAAATATTAACAGTCGAATAGATTGGCCGCTGTGTCAACCGACACACACTCACTAGTCGTGTAAAACTCTTCTGTTGTACTTACTGTTTAATATATGATATTCTGTAACACTTGTTTTGTTATTTCTTTAACCATTTACTTAGTCACAAATATATATATATATATATATATATATATATATATATATATATATATATATATATATATATATATAATAACTGAACATTTTTAAGCTTTTCACCCCAAGCAAGGCTGGAAGCCACTAGCACGCAAGGGGTTACAGAAGGTTTGGAGGAAGAGCAGATAGGAGTGGTAAAGGGGAGGATGTGGAGAAAGGTAGTGGATCGATCAAGGCAAGGGGGTTACAGAAGATTTGGAGCGAGAACAGATAGGAATGAAAGGGGAAAGGATGTGGACTAGGGAAGTGGATAGATAAAGGCAACTGGAGATGTCGATTGACGTTACACTTAAATAGTTGGATATTATATTTGTCAGGGAAACAGGAATAAGGAAGGGAGTTCCACAGGCGAGATGTGCGAGACATGAAGCTATTGGAGTAGAAGAGACGTCTACATCTAACAGTTTCAGCGGTGAAGGGGTGGAAACGGGATGCCAGCCTCGTAGGACGCTTCCCATAAAAGTTGTGTAGGGGTTTAATTTTTTCTTTATTTTTCTTTTTTTTTATTGCATTGTGACATTGGCGATGGGACTGGAAGCAGAGAATAGTGTCTTTCAGACTGTTCCCAGGAGTATTGGTACAAAGTTAATTTAAACAACGTTAACAAGAATTTGAACTCTATTTGTAAAACCCTTTTCCCTTGCTTATAACCGTTATTCTATACTGTACTTCCTCATACATTGGTGCGTGTGTTTCTCTTTGCAAATACAAATATATAGCCACGCCTCTTCTCTAGTTTCCTTGATCTGATGTTCCCTGTCCCAGCGCTTATACTTGGCGGCGTCAATTGATGGTGTTTTTTTTTCCTTCACGACCATTGAATGTAAACATAAGAAAGCTGGAAGATAACCAGATTTTATGGAGATTTCACCCTGTGGTCATTATGATTCCCCTAAGATTTCAGGTGTGAAATTTCCGCAGCCGTGGTAAATTCTTTGTCTTGGCTAAAAACCAGTAAACTCTGTTGATAACAAACAAATGGATTTAAAGAAGGCAAATTGAAGAATTAAAAATATATAGGAAGTAAATAATTAATTTCTCTGTGCTCCCTGGGTGATTATCTTTCGACAGTAAAAATATTCCAGAAGTAAATAGAAATATTGGACAGACCTTGGACATTATGCTGTATTCTTGTGTATCTAGGCTTGTGTCTTTGGGTTCGTTAGTTTCAGAAGCAGTAGCGGCTAGAGTGTGGAGGTTGATAACAAAGCTCTTCTATCTTCTGTGTTTCTTCTCTCTGTCTGCTCCCATATTTAAGTCTGCTTTCCACCCGTCTCACATAAGAAAGTTTGCGCATCTCTTGCATTGATTTATTGCATGTTTTTTACAATAATATATTCATGATGTTCCTTTGTCTACTAACCAATGACCATCTTCAGAATGTGATCAAGCCAAAATTCTAATCTGGATTTTGGTATAATGTGATTAGCTGAGGACTAATAGTATTTTATATAAATATAGCAAGAATTCTTTTTTATAAATTAGGAAATTTTAGACCATAAATCTTTGTCATATTGTCCCGGAGGCAACTGAGTAGGTTGGGGGAGATCTATTCTAACGAAATCTTAATGAATGTTAATTTATTGATTTCAGGTTAAAATCTTCCTAGAATCTCCTTCGAATTTTTTGAATTTTTTTATTAATTTTTAATTAACTCTTTCTTTATTCTCCACGAAACTTAGTTTTCGCGGAGTTTTTTTTTCACAGTTTAATCTGTTATGAAAATTAATGACAAAGCGGAAAAATGTTTGCGACAGGATTCATCTTTTAGAATTTAATCGGACTAAAGTGATGATTCTGTTGATGTAACTATATATGCACACTAAGTGATGGATATATAAAAACGTACAAGTTGCTTATAATTAACTACAGATAGGAATTGCTGAAAATGTTGGGCCGATGAAATTTTCAACTTTTAAATTTTTTAATAATCATTATTTCCTGCTTCAAATCTTCATTAAACATTATTTTGCAATAGAACATTAAGCCAGGCTTACCACCCTGTTATAATGAGTAATTTTATTTTATTTTTTTTCAGGATTTTTTCATATTTCTATTTTGATGTAATCTATAAGAGGTACTTTATTCTAGTTTTCTACACAAGTCTTTTCATTTTCGACAATCTTTTTTTATTTTAGTTATTTTTCTTTTCCCACATTTTCTTGATGAGTTTCTTATCTTTCTCGAGTTTATTATCGGTTTATCAATTGCCTTTCTGTTTCGAGTGTTTATAACCACGTTTTCTTTGCTTGTTTGCATGTGTTTCGTAAGTTCTGTTATAGCATACTGGGCACTGCCTGCAATACGAACGAATCTGCAACTTCTTTCTTTTCATTTTTACTTAGAATCTGCCAGAATCATCTCTAGGTTTTAGAGCGTTGTGCATTGTCATTAATTTATTAGTCTTTTGACCTAGCAATTTAAGTTCTGCTTTTGTCCAAACTATAAACACTATAGACACTGTCTACCCATAGGTTTATTACATTTGTGTTTGTTCTAATATAATTCTGGGTTTCCAGAAATATTTTTATTAGGTCTTTCATTTCTTCCTATACTATGAAACCGCATGTAACTACATCAAGATATTTTAGCGGTTATTCTCATATAATGTTCTTTTATTTGGCAGCATCAGCCGCACTCATTGCTACAAATTTTCACTAATATTACTCACGTTTCTACACCGATAGCTATTTCCATGTCTTTGGTAAAATGCTTTTGAATCAATGCTTCTTATTTTATATACTTTGTGAATCTAGTCTATTCGTAAATTAGTATCAGCTATCCAGTTTCTTTATATTATATTCATTTGATTCGTACATGTGATAAATAGCAGTAAATACCGCAAATCTTGGAATACTTTTTCTGTTTAGTGGAAATTATGCTTCTCGTTCAAGCTAACTTTCCAGTTGTTCATCAGGTTAGCTATGAATTTAACCATTTTTTCAGTAATCTAAGCATTCAAATATCCTAGTTCTAGTGATCATTTTCTTTGACTTTCTTTAAGAATTCATTCATGTATGATGTATTTCTCGTGTATAGCCTATTTTAAAGTCATTTCAGGAATATATTTTAGATTGTATTTTACTGTATCTTTTTTTAATCTTTTTGTCTCGAAGGTATATCCCAACTCAAGTTGAAGGCAAGTTATCGGAATGTAATTACTTGGTTTTTCCGCTCCAATCATTCAATTTAGGATATTTTAATCCCTTAGCGCATTTTTGTAGCGATTATATTACACACTGACGTAAACGTCCTGAACTAAATTCAAGATACCATTTGGCCCTAGTGCTTTTCAACTGTTATTTTACATTGTATGTATGTCCCATAAGTCACCAAGGGGTTTGAAAGTTTAATAACTTTTTTATTTAACTTTTTGGGGGTTCTTTTTCAAATATTTTATAAAGGAGGCTTTGTACATTAAGCATATCAAAACGCAAGACTGAAAATCAAACAGAAGTAGTGAAATCTTTCTACCAAAACTAAGGACCAATAATTCAAACTCAACTATCATATTGTTGCCCCTACGGCGTGAGAGATTAATGGTTCAGTAAGTAATCTTCCACAAAGTGACATAACACGTTCGGTTAGGAACAAAAGGTTATTTCAGTGAGTATCGAAGAAGGTGGTGTCGACAGGTTTGGATCTCTCCGAATCTCCAACGAATTTTAAATGCATCAACCTGTTTCCGTACAACCAGATGAAGTAAAAGCTCATACGACAAGGTTCACAATACAGCTTCTCAGGTAAATTTTAGGAAAAATAATCATTTCTTACTGGCCACCACGTTCTCCAAATCAGACAAGCTTGGAGTTCTTCCTATGCGGGTATCCCAAAGAAAAGGTTTATGTCAACAAGCTCTCTAATAACTCAAGGACAACCTTCGGATAGACACCAAAGCACTAGAACCTGGAACTGAAGGCTGTGATGGAAAATGACTCTGGTCATTCTTATGTTCTCTTTCTTTTACTTCTTGTGAAAATTACATTCATTCATTATGATTATTACTAGTAATAATAGTAGTATCCTTTTTGACTCTCCTTCTCTGTTTACATTCCTCTCTCTTTCTTCCTGTTTAATTAGTATTATTATCATTTTGTTTTGTTTAGACATTATGATTATTACGTATTATTCCCTCTAAATTTTAAATAACCTATTGCTATAGGGAAATCCCGTATGTAATGCCGCTGATAATAACAACGGCGTTGACTCTTAATGCTAAAATGATACAAAGGCAAAATTCTGTGTCACTTTAAGCAGATTAACAAGTCTGAAGTCCGAATTGTCTAATTTTTGGGGCCATATTGTTTTTGTTTTTTTTTGTTACACTGTAACTGCTTATGAATCTTTTTTACGTCTTCGTCTCTCACTCACTCTCTCGCTCCCTCTGTGTGTGTGTGTGTGTGTGTGTGTGTGTGTGTGTGTGTGTGTGTGTGTGTGTGTGTGTGTGTGTAGAAATAACTACTATTTGTAAAACATGTGTAAGTTTATACAAATAAATGACTTTGAATTTACAGAAACGGATGAATACGGTATCATTTCTTAAACACATATGACTAAACTGTTTCTTAACGAGTAAATGTAATATGTATCTTTACATATATATATATGTGTGTGTGTGTGTGTGTGTGTGTGTTTGTGTGTGTGTGTGTAAAGATGCATTAAAGAATGTTAGAAAAATCTTATTAAAGAAAATATGCACTCTCCAGTATATTTCTCAAAACTTAAGGTCAGTAGACGAAAATAAATAAAAATAATATTTAATAAATGAACAGAGCGTTTACTAAAATATTGTATCCACTAGACAGGCTGAAGTACATTGGGTCTAATGACAGTTTCTCCTGCCAACGGAGATCCAGGTTCGACCCCTGATTAAGACCGAATTATTTTCTTTAAGATTTCTCGAATTTTCAGGCTGGTAGGCAACAAATATACTTTTTAATAACTGAATGGTTTTTTTATATATATATATATATATATATATATATATATATATATATATATATATATATATATATATATATATATATATATATATATATATATATATATATATATATATATATATATATATATATATATATATATATATAAAAAGAAGGAAAGGTTTTACATATAATTTGGAGATACTCCTAACCCGAAGTAGAAAAAGTTAAGCTTTCGAAGAAACCGGGATCACTCAGCCTAGATCAAAAGAAACTTTATCATCAGACTAGAGAAAAATCGTAAGATTTCTTCTTTTTTTTGAAAGGGGGTGGGTATTGGTGCATTATATTGAATTATGAAAGAAAAATGAAGAAACTGATGGTTGCAGGAATATGTAAGTGAATGTAACTATATTAGTTTATATAATATACATATCAGAGGTTGAAATATAACTTTATATATTGCTGGTGAGCAGAACGAACAATAGCAACGGATGAGAATTGAATTCCATTCATGAATCTCGAGAGCACAGTATTTCATAATCTACCATTTCTTTTTTACTGGTGATATTGTATATAATTTAACGGTCTCCAAGGCTGTATGTTCCGAAATAACGGGACACCTAATGAGAGACTCCCTACACTAGAAATTATTTTTAATCAGATCACTCCAAGCAAGACAATAGTTCCTAAAACGCAAGGGGTTACTGAGTGTGAAAGAATATGAGGAAAAGAAAAACATTAAGGGTTTATAAATAACAATGATTAAGAAGACAGAAGATGAAGATTGACGTTGCATTTAAATTTTTGAAGATCAAAGTTGACCGGAAGCATGGATCCGGAAGATAGTTCCACAAGAAAGAAGTGCGATAGTAGAAACTGTTAGTATAGAACTTACGGTTACATCTAATAATTTCAACTGTAAAATGCTGATTCCTAGCTGCAAATCTAGTATTGTGCATAAATATGTAAAGGTACCAAAGAGGAAAGCTTATCAGAAAAATTACCATGAAAATAATTATAGAAAAGGCACGAGGAAGCTACGTTACGGAGTGAAATACGAGCAAATAAACCGAACTAGATGTAAGCCTAATTTCGATTCTATTTTAACATTAAAACTGTATATCGATAAGACCTCGTCGCCAGTCTAGTACTACACCTAAATTCATATGATCGAGTTACCCAGGAGGAAGCTCATATTCGTTATGAAATAAAAATTCGCGGAAGCCATGTCAAGTGACTGAGGCCGAGATGCCAAGTCAGGACCGATAACATTGCAATTTTTTTATTGTATCAGAAATCTCTAAATACATAGTAGAATCACCAGACCAGATGTGACAGCAATAATCAATGCATGGATGAATGGTCGACTTATAAATATGTAAGATAAATTATGACAAGAAAAACTGTCTAGCACGACGCAGTGTACCAATTTTCCTAGCAGCAGACCTAGCAATTGATTCAATATAATCTTTCCACATCATGTCAGCTGAAAATGTTAACTCAAAAAGCCGTAAAATGTCACTCTCTTTGGGCTTAGCATCAGCCATGCTGATGGAAGGCGAAAAAGTCTCTCTAAAAATATTAAGATAGCAATTTCGTCTTGGAAACATTCAAATTATGACGCTATCTCTTACCTCAGTTAACAGATTGTAGATCATTTTTAGTTCAGTTTCCAATCTGACTTTATCGAATCGATCACACTTACGATTAAGACATTAGTATGTAATTGTGTCATCAGCATAGATTCTGAGCTGAGAATTTATAAAACGTCAAGGATGAAAATTAAGAATAACGTACGTATAAGAACATAGTCCTGGGTCACATCCGCATTAATGCAAATCTAGAGTAGTGACCATTCAAGACAACTTTCAATTCGCGATGTGAAAAAAAGAAAGATTGAATGAGACAAAAAATATATCCTGAAATTCAATAACCTTTCAATTTTTGAGGACAAGCATGCCAAACCCTGTCAAACTCCTTAAAGATTTCTAAAGCAACAGCCCGACCATTACCATTCTCATTTAAAGTTTGATATATTCTTTCAGAAATAACTATTAACACGTCTTCGGTTGACCTAGAGAAATGGAAACCATATTGCTTTCTGAAATAAGGCCCTGCAAGGTGAGATGCTTAACCAGTTCGTAGTTGATTAGGGCCTCTACTATTTTGCCAAAAAGAGGTAGAAGGCTAATAAACCAGTAGTAAGACGGTTCGCGTGAGTTCTTAAAAACAGGAACTACAGAAAAGGGTTTCCAACAAGAAGGTGAGCAAAATCAGCAAGACATTTATATCGAGTTTAGAGAAAATAAGAGCCATTTAAGGAGCAGATTTTTTAAGGACTATTGCGGGGATACCATCAAATCAACACGCTTTGTGGAGATCTAGTTTAGATATGATAGCAGAAATTATGAACATTTATATATGTATATCATACAGTAGAGACTCAATGGAAAATCAGGCAAAGATACTCCAGATGAGTCATGAGTAGAATTGGAAGAGAATGTAAAAGCAAAATATTCTGCATTATCAGCAAATAATAACTCTTCAAATTGAGTGAACAGACGAGGAATAGAAGACTTATTCTTATTTAACACACTATTACAAAGCGCCAGTAGTTACGAGAACCAAAATTGTTAGAGGCTATCTGGTGCCTAATTCTGTCAGCAAACCAAAACTTTACAAGTATTACAAGCGGGCATGAAGAGCTGTATGCTGTGATCGAAACTATCACTCTGATATAGCTGGAAAAAGTGATTCATGTTGGCTATAACGGCTGAACAGGCAGGTGTGAAGCAAAAAGATTGTGGTTTCACCTGGCATCGGTTCCGGCTTTCATCAAAGTGATATCAGTGGTACAGTTCACAAGGGGCGACGGTAAAAAATTATGAAATGAATCCCAATCAGTATGTTAGTAACAGAAATAAGTATTGGAACTAAGAGGTTCATGCTTAATAGTAGAGTCAAATGAAATATTAACGGATACTACGGTGTGATCCGAATTACCCAGAGGACACTTGCTATGCTCTCCAAGAGACAGGAGAAAAGGTAAGGAACAAGTCAAGTAAAGAAGCCCGTTGATCAGAATTATTATGGAAATGATTAGGGAAATCTAGTATTTCATAAGAAAGTCGCAGAAATTCATTCTATACCACGACGAAACTCTATGGACTAAGAAAAAACCCAGACATTTGCGTATCCATTGGAGCACATGATTCTGTGGAAGCATGTGAAGTTGTAAGGATACTGTTACTATGGAAACTCAGATTTATCTCTGATATAAAAAAAACAACGGTATATACAACGACAACGGGATAATTCAACTGTAAATTGATGAGACCTAGCTGGCAATATAGTACTGCGCTTAAATTCATAAACTCTAGGCACCATAGCGAAGTGCTCATCCAAACAATTACCATGAAATTATTTATAGAAAAGGCACTGAAAAGCAATTTTACGGCGGTGGGAAGGTGACTGAAGCCAAGACGCCAAGTCAGGATCAATAATATCGTTAATTCTTCTTTGGATTTAATCAAGAATCTCTAAACATATAGCAGGAGCACCTCTCCATATGTGGCAGCAATATTCTAAGCATGGGCGAATGGTAGACTTATACATATGTAAGATAGATTCTGGTGAGAAAAATTGTCTAGCATGACACAGTGAACCAACTTTCTTAGCAGCTGAGCTACAAAGGATTCAATATAGTCTTTCCACTTCATGCCAGCCGATAATGTTAACCTGAGAAGGCGCAACGAGTCACTCACCTGGAGGTTAGCAACAGCCATACTGATGGAAGGAAGGAAGTTATCTCTCAGATGATTACTAGAAAGCAGTTTTGTTAGAGTCGTTAGAATTAACAAGCCATTCTTTGCCCCAGTTAACAACAGACTGTAGGTCGTTTTTTAGATCATCCGCCAATTTGACATTATCGAACTGATCAGACTTAGTATCGAGACAGAAGTAAATAATTGTGTGATCAGCATAGATAGCAAGTTGATAGCTGTTGTCTTCATAAATGTCCTTAATGAAAATTCAAAACCATGTAGGACAAAGAATAAAGTCATGGGGTACACTTGCATTAGTACAGAAGGATCTAGAAGAGTTTCATTTGATAAGAAAGGCTGAATCAGTTTAAAACGTTTCGGCTTGTGAATAAGACCGATATGTCAAACCCTGTCAAAAGCTTTCGTGGTCTCCAAAGTATCAGCCTGAGCTTCCCCATTCTTACCTTAAGCTTGATAGACTCTTTCTGCAATAATCATTAAGTTTACAAGTGCTAGATGGAGTACCTCTACCATATATAGGAAGAACCTGGTCAGTCTTTTCTTTCCAGTCTCGATAGTCAAATGGTGTCTCGCGTCCTTGTGAGTGATGAATTATTTTTCATCCTACAACACCTTTCCTCCAGACGAAACGTCGCAAGCCTATCACTGATCTATCGCTATTTCCATGGAAAGTGTTCAGACGGACTACATTCCTTAATTCCGACATTTCTAACCTTCACAGCTAAAATCCGCCATGCGATGCACAATCTAGCGAACTACCCTCAATCTCTTCGTATTCCATTGGTGAGCTTCAAGTTCTACTCGAGAAACATCATCTCACAAACCGACTCCCAAGAGGATGCTTCCCCAATAACTACAATCTTAGACTGTTCAAGTTTCGAGTTAATCTTAGACTGTTCAAGTCTCGGGTTAACCGTTATCTTCCTCACATATCCCCATAAACTGTGCTTCTATATCACTTGCTCTTGGTCTAGTACAGGGTGAACATGATTGTAAAAAAATATTTAGTCTTTTATATTTACTAAGTTTACCCCAATCTTACTAGCAGTGGCCATCATACT